>CM076903.1:61364842-61889657 GCA_039519145.1 Kokia cookei
TGATGTTTTATTTTAGTCATTCAACTTTAATTTTTTTTTATTTTAATCATTAAATTATATGAAATTGGATATTTTGTTCACCGAACATTAACAGTCATTTGAGATTTGTTGGAAGTATTAATGTGGGTTTTTTTTATTGGTTTAATACTAAATTTTGCCCTATAATGTTTATACGTTCTATTAATTTGATATTAAATATAAAAAATTTAACAAATTTAGCTCTCAATATTTACAAAAATTATCATTTTAGTTTGAATTCTAAAAATTTAATAAATGTAGCACTCAACATTTACAAAATGACAAATTTTAATTTTTAAAAATGTTGTACTTTTCTTTTAAAAAACACCCAAACCTAAATGAACTACAAAGAAAAAAAAAAAGAGAATAATTATCATCACCACTAGTTAATCTCTCGACTCTAAAATGAGGCATTAACTTTGGCGGTTAACCCCAAAACAAGGCAAGACGGCCTGAAAGTAAATATAGCAGATGCCATTGATTCCCCCACCCTTTGCTAAACACACAAATTTGAACAACCTTATACACCACTAGAAACGATACTAAAGAAAGCATTAATATCCTATTTTCAAACACCAAAAACGAAACTTTTTGGGGACCCTTTTTCAAGTACAAGAAATTGAAAAAAGAATCACAAATAAACCATGAGTAGAGTACGAGAATGAAATTTGGTGTGAACCTAGATAACAAAACCAAGTACATAATTTCTCAAAAACCCAAAATTATATTTCTGGAATTCCTTGTGAAGATTTGTTTAATGGAATTCCTTGTGAAGATTTGTTTAATGAGAAATAATAATTTAAACCCAATGCGGAAAATATATGGGAAAAGCATTTTTAGTACACATTAAAGGTCGTGAGAAGATAGATTGGTTTAGATTTTACTCAGTTTTCTCATCAATTCTTGTATTGTTATAGCTAAGCGTGTTTTTAGATAGTTGTGGTTGTGATGCAACCGACTCCATGGAATTTTTTAAACCGATATTAATTTCTTACATTGCGATTGTTTTTGTTTAATTTAATTTATTTTTAAAATTGAAAAAAAAAATCATTTTAAATTTATTGTTTTTTAAAATTTAAACTAAAATAATATTTTGTAAATATTAAGTGTTAAATTTATTAAATTTTTTATATTTAAAAGATAGAATGTATAAACATTAAAGTGCTAAATTTGATATTAAACGGATAAAAAAATCCATGTCAACACTCCCATCAAATTTTAAATTGCTATTAATGTTCAATGAAGAACATATTTGATTTCATATAGTTTAGCAATCAAAATAAAATAAATGAACAATATTTTAATGAACATTTTTGTATTTAGTCAAATATTAAAATTAATAAGTGATATTATTGGACTAAAGGTAAAATAGATACATAAAATATATTTATATTTCATTTAAAAAATAATCTTGTATGACTATATTTTGTTGTGTTAATCATATATAATGATAGCAATAATTTAATAATTTATTGTTATTAAAATGCATCGCTAATACTTATGTTAATTTATTATTTTTTAATAACAAATTAAATGTTGCAGTTGAACCATTTTTTTAATTATTAGGATGTAAAAATTAATTTTTATAATTTCAAAATTTATTTTTTTTAATTTTTTACTTTATAAAAGATAACAATTTTGAAAAAAAAAGTTTAAAAAACATTTTTTTTTATGAAAACTACATTTTTATCATTTTAAATGTTATATTTAGTTTTCTAATTTGTAAACAAATAGTTGTGGATGGAATAAATATTAATTAACTTAATTAGTTTAAATAATCAATAATTCATATTAAATTAAAGATTTCCACGTCAATGGAGAAGCACCGGAAAATAAATGAAGGATAATGAGAATCACTAATCGTTAATCCTATAATTAGAAAGGCGACGTGGAGGATTATAAGACGTTAGATTTATTTTGTTTTCAGAGCGGTCAAAGTCACAGTTCCAAAGGGATGATTAAACCATGGCCGCAGTCAAAGAAACCCACTCAGCTCCTTGGCCCTCTCTCCCTTGTGAATTTTCAAAACCATCAACGACTCCCATTATAAAGCTTACAAGCTTTGAATCTTTGAATTCTTGATGTTTGAACACTATAAAGGCATGGACCTGCCCCCCCCCTCCCCCCAAATGCTTGTTCTTACTAAGTCTTTACACTTATAATTGATAAATCAACTGTTTCCTATCTCTCTCATAATCTTCTTCCTCTTGCTTTTCCTCCAAGTTCTTATTTTGGATTGGTTTAGAAAGTTCCATCCACGTGTTTGGTTTTTTTATCTAAGTTCATGTTTTTTTCCTCAATACCCTTTCTAGAATATTTTCCTGGAAATTTTCCCTTTTCTATTTTCATAATCCAACGCTGTTTGACAATTTTACCTGGGATGAAGGAATCTCTACTTTCCTCTGGATTTTTCTTCAAAGGTTTTTAGGGTTTAAAGGTTTACGTGTTCCTGGTTTCGATTTAGCTTCTGAAAATCCCAATTGTTTTGACTTTTGATTAAAAGAAAAAGAAAAGGAAACAGCAGGCATATGCTTGAGTATGAATGAAATGGAAGGATCGCAGGGAAGTTGTAATGGGCCGCCGCCTTTTCTTACAAAGACATACGACATGGTGGATGATCCAGTGACTGATTCGTTGGTGTCTTGGAGTGAAACTGGTTATAGTTTCGTTGTATGGAGCCCCCCAGATTTCTCAAGAGATTTGCTCCCTAGATATTTCAAGCACAATAACTTCTCAAGCTTTGTCCGTCAGCTCAACACCTATGTATGTAATGTTTCCTTGACTTCCTTCCTTTTAATCTCTACCACCTTCATATACATATACATCATGCTTATGCCATTGAACAAACAGGGCAGGACCCTGTTTTGTAGTGTTTTTCTAAGTGTGCTTGATTCACGTTGGCACTTGTTGTTATTTATTAGGGATTCAGAAAGATAGATCCTGATCAATGGGAGTTTGCAAACGAGGAGTTCATAAGAGGGCAGAAACATCTTTTAAAGAACATTTATCGACGCAAGCCAATCCATAGCCATTCCTTGAACCGGCAAGGAAGCTCTAGTGTGCCATTGACTCAGAAAGAGAAGAAGGAATTTGAGCAAGTGATCAAGATGTTGAGTGACGACAAGAACCGGCTTCAGTTACAGTTGCAGGGTCATCAGAAAGAGAACGAGGAATATCGGTGTCAAGTAAGGCTGTTATCGGAGCGTTTTCGGAGCATGGAAGATCGACAACGACGAGTGATGGTCTCGTTGGCTAGGATTATAGACAAACCCCATGTTCTGTCCCAATTTCATGGCAAAAAGAGAAAGTTATTGAACTGTAATGACTTGAATGATGAATGCAACATACAAGATCATCACAGTTTGGTTTCTCTGAATGCAAACATGGGATTGGACTTGAAACAGATTGAAGAATTGGAATCATCTATAAGATGTTGGGAAACATTGTTGCTCCAAATCGGAGAAACGATAGGCGAAGAAGTGCGCGATTTCGGGACATCCTTACGGTTTTCTCCTGTTGTTGTCACCGAAATACAGACATCTTCAGGGGACTATGACATGGATGGTGAACTTTACTCACCTTCATCACACCATTGCTCCCCTTACTCAACCGATATTAACTCATCACCTGAGCTGGTTGCCCCTGCTTATCATCCTATCCTTGCACCATCATTTCACCATGTTGTAAATCTCAACCCAAAGCCTCCTGGAATTGGCCTAAACTCCCAACATGCTAGTCCACTGGAGACGGATCAGGCCTCAAAGAACCAGGCAGAAGCAGTGGCTACCGGTTATACCGTGCCAGGTAGTGTAAACGATGGCTTCTGGGAAAGGTTTCTGACCGAAGTTCCGGATACATCATCGTATGCACAAGAGATCCAGTCAGTTTAGATTACCTGACAGAGCAGCTTTCTCCAGATTAAAGAATTTAGTGTAGGTTAAGTGATGGAAGTGAGCTATGCGATTAACCATGTATTACTTCTGCCACATACTATGATGTAAGGATATTACGTTAGACGACTCTGTATTTTTTGGTTTACCTTCAGCTGTCTTCTTTCTCTTAGTTATTTTAGCAACAATTTTCACTTTGAATTCAGGGTTCTTTTTTTTATTCGGGTGATATCGGTTCGGATAAGTCGGATATTTTTGAATTGTGGGCTTTAATTTGGTTACGTTATTGATTTTTTTTATATTTTTTTAGATTTATTTTATAGCTTCTGAATATTGTTCATAAATATTTCTAAAAAAATAAGTTTTTAAGAATTTTTAAATTATTTTCATTATTTTAAATATAAACTATTTATTTTTATATCATAAAAAATAAAATTAATTAGATATTAGGTAAAATAACATAATTCAATTTAATTTTGAGTAACTGTAATTTTTTATTTTACATTTGATGAACCGTTCAAATACTTCAGATTAGATTGTTTTATGATTTTTTTTGCTCATTAGTTTTTTATATACCACAAAGCCTGATAATAAAAAGGGCCCAAAATACCACCATAAAATATTAGGTTAAGTTACTATTTTGGCCTTGAATTTAGAATTTTTTTTTATATTAGGTCTTGAATTATTTTGTCAGAATTAGATTTTAAACTCGACAATTGTTTTCATATTGAGGCTTAGATTAGGCAACTATTCTTACATCGGGGCTTTAATTTTTTTTGTCCAAGTTAATCCTTAAACTTGACATTATTCCCACATTAAAATCTAAATTTTAGAGTTTTCAAAGACTAACTTGGATAAAAAAAATTCAAACCCTAACGTAAAAACAATTGCAAAACACAGTACCTAACTTAGATCAAAAAAGGTTTACGACCGAATGTAAAAAAAGCTATCAAGTTCATACCCAAAAAGTGATTTAATCTTAAAATATTTTGATACATAAGAAATAATAAAAAACAAACTCAGCTATCAAAAGCCCAGCATCAAAGAGACAAAGGTCTGGCGCTGCAAAGGATGGATGCCAGACAAAGGCCTAACACGATCAGACACTGTAAAAGCAAACAGACGAAAGGAAAAGGATTCAATCTCAAAGCACCTTAGACCCCAAGATTAAAAGGATTATCACGTTGGAGGCAAAGACAATGTAAGCATAAAAAAGCCTATGAGGGTATTTTTTCTTACATTCATTATTCATCATCTTCTATCTTTTTTCATTCTCTTTGAATCCAAAGACTAATTGTAAAATGAGAGAGCGATGGTAGTGTCAACCCCAAAGCCCCTAGCTCATCCCTTTCCTTTTGCAAATCTCATCACCCCACAAATCCATTTCTTAGCCTAATCTTGTAATGATCATATTCTCAATGCTTCTTTCATATAGATAAATTGGTTTGTAGGATAGATCACATATTCACATAGCTGTATACTCTTGGATAAGTTTATTATTATTATTATTATTATTATTATTATAGAAAGACAGAACATCTATAAGTAAAGAGGTGTGCTACAAATGATGCTTTGGTTGTGTTGGCAAGGTTTGGGGCTCTCAAATTTTAATGATTTAGGTTTAAATCTCATTATCACATGTGTTCTTGTTGGAAAATAATGTTTACTAGGAAACTTTGAGGCATATTATTTATGAATAAAATTGGAGTTTTTAAATAATAAATTTTATTTTTATATTCTACTCCATGAGACCTTTAAAACAATATATAATATGTTCAAAATGGTTGAATAATGAATGAGAAATTGAAGCTCAAAGTAAGCTACATGAAAATGATTGTTGAGGAAAAATGGTGCTTAAAACCTCATATCTCAAATTGTTAAAAGTGTGGTATGAGGGAAGGGTTTATAATCTAAAAGCAATATGTTGGTTAATAAATGACTAAATCAAAGCTCTCCCTCAGGGAGTGTTGATGAAACCAAAACGGGTTAGAGGTGTACCTGCGCGACGTGAGCGATGTGAAATATTTGGATCGGTCGAGACTTACTAGGCCTATCAAAATTTTTAGCCTATTTAAATATTTTTTTCCTCTTCAACAAAATTGTCCTTTGGTGTTCCAAAGATAGTTACATAGCTTTATTTGTTTTAATTTTTTGTAATTCACCATGTTAGTAACCTACAAAACATTATGTTTGTAACTGTCCTCATAATGTTTGTAACCCTTCTCATAATATTTTGTAACTCTCCTCATTATGTTTGTTTTAAATTTCACGACTCCAAGACTGACGATTTACCTCCTCCACTTGTGCAACCTACTCCTGCACTGGTTCCGAGATCTACACATAAGTTATTTTAGTTAAGTTTGTGTTTAAGTGGTGGCTAGGATAGTGTTAGTATTTAGTTGTGTTTGTAGGATCTAATCCTATTAGACCGGGTACTCGTTCAGTGCGTGGTGAACGACCTCCTCGTCGTTAAAGTTTCTGCTTGCTAGAGGTGTGTTTCTAACTATAACATAGCCTATTGTATGTGATGTTGTTTTATATGTGATTTCATGCTGTGTTGAGGTATGTTGATATCGGGATGATTGGGTTGTGATGAAAAGATGGTATGATTGCAATTGAGCTGTGTAATGTATATTGATAATATCATGCATATGTATATTGAGCATGTAGCTGTATAATAATTGTGATTATTCTACTATGAATTGTGATAAATGAGAAATACAATGAGATTAAGACTGAGACTAATTGTGATAATGTAATCATACCATTGTGTGTTCATGGGGTAGGATTGTACGGAGGAAAAAGTGATTATCATTCCTTTAAACGGTTGATACTAAAACCACACTGCGATTGGTGACATTTGGTTGGGAAAGGGTTCTGGAGAACCATTTCACTGTGTTGGTGTGTTGGAGTATGGGTCATTGCATTATGCTTGTGCTTGTATCATGATTTGTGGTTACATTACATGTTATAAACTGTTGTGATAATATACTAGGTTGTATGTACTTTAGAGACACATTAGACTTTATAGCTCACTTCCTTACAGTTTCCCTTACAGATACTCGAGACATAGGAGACTTGGTACCCGGAGGCATAATTATAAAGTTATTTCATTTTATTTTCTCTTATTATTTTACTTTCGGGTTTTTATTGTATTTTGTTAATTATTATTTATTTGGGTTGTAAGTCAGATTTTATTTTGGAGATTTTGGTATTTTATTTTGAGAGTTTAATTATATGTGAATGTGAATGTATGTGAATGAATGTGAACTATCGGTTTGCGTGTGGGTATAATTACATAAATAACCTTTTATATCCGATCATATCTCCTGGGCCGAGTAAAGGGGGTTACATTATTTTGGAATAACACTTTCATTTAACCAAACAAAAAAAAATTATGACTCCATAAATAGAGAGTATTTGGAACGATTAAAAAATTTAAAGAACTCAACAAGTGGTTCCAGTGGAAAAGATGATGTTGTTCATCATAAGGGTCCCGGGTTAGAGCACCTGTGTGTGCAATGTGTGTGTGCGTTGTCAAAGGGTTAAGAAAGTATGAACAGATACTACCATGTAATCACACCAGTATATTCAAAAAAAAAATAATACTTTTTAATGAAATTAAATGGTTGGAATACGGTTTCAACGTTTGGTATGTAAAATTTCATTTATTTTTCTTAAAATATAACATTTCAAAAATAAAATTAACATTTCTTTTATTTGTGTTTAATTTATTAATTTGTTTATTGTAAAAAACATTTTTTTTTCATTTTTATCATGTCATACAAGTTTGGTATCGCTAGGTAAATGTTTATATTTTCCCTTGTTACAAAATATATTTTTCCATCAATATCAAGTTTTAGTGTTAAGATAAATTCAAGCTATAAATATAATATATGTAATAAAAAATGCAAATTATATATCTTCTTAATATTGAGTTAATATGCCAACTAACCTTCAAATGTATTCATGTAAAGGATTAAATCAAAAGGTGAGAAATTTATACCTTTTGGACTAATTCAAATATTTGTTAATAAAAAGATTGTTGAAAAATATTAAAATAAACTAATTAAGTAATAATTTAATATGGATCTAAAGGTTAATTAAGAGATAATAATTGCAATACTAATGAAAGAATATTAATAAAATAAGTGTAATTAAAATTATTTTATGTAAAAATGATATTAATAACCTGTTATCATATTTACTTGAATAACAATATGAAAATAAAAAAAAAACTATATGTGTTGTTAAATTACTTTTTGGAATGGATTACAGTGGGGTACAAATTCATGTTGACTCACGGAAATTCATAAAATAGAAACTGTCTGAAAATGGTTGGATAAAGGTGAATATGGATGGTATTGTGTGTCATAATTTTGGGAATGTTATTGTGGGTGGAATTGTTCATAACCATGTTGGATTTTGGATTGCGAGGTTCACAAGAAATATTGGGTATTGCTCGGTGGTCATGGCGGAGCTATGGGGTATACTAGATGAGCTCCAAATGCATGGAGTCTTGACATGAAGAATGTGATCCTTGAGACAAATAGTAAAGAAGCTATTCAAGAAATTCAAGTAATTGGAGAGAAGTAGGATTGCTCAGTAGTGATACGCACAATTAATGACCTACTTCAGCAAGATTGGACGTTACAATTAACACATGTGTTCAGAGAAGATAACAGGGTAGCGAATGGTTTGGCAAAGATGACATTCTCAACATCGTTGGATAAAAATATATTCAAGCAATCATCAGATGAAATCCTTCAAGTACTACATGAAGATCTGAAGATATTCTTGGTGTAGTGTAATCTTCTATAGATTTACATCGGTTTAATCTCTCTTTTGTATCCAAAATTTTTTTTTGTCATTATCATATAATAATTAATAATATATTTTAGTTAAAAAAAAATCAAAACTCGTACTTTTTTTTATTTGTCACCATTAAGAGAGTGGATGTTGATCACGAGTTTTAAAGCTACTCCATATTCAGGGCGAGGATCGAGTCCTCGACCATTGGTTAAGGTAGGTGAGACTCTTACCATCTCACCTAACTCCCATGGTTAAAACTCGTACTTTTATTCGTAGATATAAATCAATAAACTTATTTTATTTATTTAACATATTTTAACTATTAACAAATTTTTTTTATACTGTAGCTAGATGATTAAAAAGGTTATGTAGGTATATTGTACGATGCCACCAAGATACAAACAGATAAAAAAAACAGTAATTTATTAATTTATACTTCTAATATTATTATTAATTGCTTTAAATCAAATTTTAGTAAAGATCCTTATTAAAGTTCATTAAAATTAATGAAAAAAGACCTACAAATTTTAATATGTTGAAGTAATTCTCATCTTTTTATTTTATAATACATCATTTGCTAGAAAGGAACAGAGTTGTAATAGATGACTATTCTTAAATAGTTTGATTAGGTGGAATGGATATTGAAATACAAAGGAATAAGTATAATAATAGTTTGGTTGAATTGAATGCAATGAATATTGTAATGTATTTTTATGTTTGGTTCAGAGGAATGAGTATTGTAATAGTTGTAAGAAATAATTCTCAAATGATATATATACCCTTTATCAGATTTAATAAATATATCCTTTAATAGAATAGATTTGTAAGAATGCATAAAACAGAAACAAAAAATATTGTAAAATTGATCAAATGACTAACCAAAAAATTCAAATTACAAATGCTACGTAGGTTCTTTTCATCCTTTCACTCTCAAACCCTTTCTTATATGAAGGGATAAAAAGTCTAAAACATATTAGGATAGATAAGACAACATTCAAATAGCATGAAATCTTCATTTTAATTACATTTAAAATGAAAACTTAAAAGAAAAAAAAGTACTAGGATAAAACCATATAACATGTTCATTTTTGGGCTACCTGTCAAGGTTCAAAGATCCACTTAAAATTTAGAAGCGTTTGGATAAAAATATTAGCTTCGAAAAAAAAATTTGGGCAAAAAAATTAAACCCATTTAAAATATGGATTAAGCTCATGCTTAAATATTCGATGTCCGATTCCAACCCAACCCATTTTTAAATTTATTAAAATACAAAAACCTCCCAATCCTCTCCTCTCCTCTTGATGCGAGGTATGGAGGAGGAACGGTGGGGGAGAGGAGTAGGATAGGTTGGGGTGAAGGAGGAGAGAGGAGGGCTTTTTATTTTATTTTATTTAATATTAATATAATTATTTATAATACATTTTATATTTTCAGTAATTTTAATTTATTTTGAAGATTTTTAAAAACTTTTATAGAATAATTATTAAGAAAATATTTAAAAATATCAAAATAATATCTCATTTATATTTCAGGGATTAAATTGGTTATTAACTCTTTAAATTAATGAGAAATAAGTGATGAGTGCCAAAGATGTAATAATTCAATAACATTAATGGCTATTACGTAAGTTATAAAAGTTAGGTGATCGAAACATAATTTTAATCAAAGTTCAGGGACAATGGGTGTAATTTACCCTTAAAAAATAGAAAATTGGGCTAAGGAAGATCCTTAAATATGATTCATATTTCCAATGGTTTCTTAAAAATTTCAAAATATTTTAAATATGACAGGTAGTGGTGGTTGGGCCTGGGAAAGGTTAAGTTATCTGGTGCCTGACAATGTTCTAGTACATATTGCGTCTATGTTACCACCATCTGCTGAAGCTGGACCGGATCGGCTAGCTTGGAAATGGAGGATAAAAGATAATTTCTCCAATTCTAAGACTTACAGGAATCTTCATCATTTTGAGGGATGCAAGTCTTCTAAAATTCGGAATTTGGTTTGGAAGTCTAAAGCTCCTCAAAGGGTGCAGGTATTTGTATGGCTTCTATGGCAGAACAGATTAATGACAAATGAGGAGAGGGTAAGGAGGCATATGTCTAACGTCATTGCATCAGGTGCGGCAATGTTTTGGAATCGAGTTCGCATGCCATTCGGGATTGTTCTTCTTCCAAAGCAGTTTGGCGGAAAGTAGTTTCGCACTATGCGCATGGTAATGTTCTTCTCCATGTCACTTCAAGAATGTTTGGTTTGGAATCTGCAAGATGATGGGAAGTGTGGTAGAGATTATCTTAATTGGCAAATTTTGTTCTCCAATGTTGGTTATTGTGGAAAAATCATAACTTCTTTGTTTTTTGTAATAGTAATAATTGTAAGCAAGATCTAGTGGATACAGGTTTTACTTGGGTAAGAAGTTATGATCAGAATGGTTCGAAATTGGTTACTCCGAGTCCATCAGTTACAATATTTCATTGGTCACCACCGGAAAGAGAATGGATGAAGCTTAACATAGATGTCAATGTATTTAGGAATGGTATGTCTGCGTCCATAGGAGGAGTGATTCGAGATGCTGATACTAATTGGGTATATGGTTTTTCTCTGGCGGTGGGTAAGGAGACGTTTTTTAAAATTGAAGCTGTTTTAAAGGGTCTCTGCTTAGCTTGGAAAAAAGGTTTAAGACAAGTCGAGTTAGAATGCAACAATGCTCTTCTAGTGAAATCTCTGTTGACAGGTGGAGCTGTTAATAGTTCGACGGTTGAGCTACGTTTATTATATTGCCTTTTCCATAGAAGTTGGAAGGTACGTGTTTGTCATGTTCCAAGGGCGCATAATATCTTTGCAGATCATATGGCTAAGTGTGTGAATTCTAGTTTTATGAGTTTATGTGTGTTTGATGAACTGTCATTATCTGTTCAAAGGTTGTTGTTAATTGATTGTAACAGCCCTTCACAGATTTAAATGTTGTTTGATGTAATCGCAATTTGCTGTTATTTTCTACAAAAAAAAAAAGTATTAACATCTTATTGATTAGGTCCTTCCTTTAATTTAAACATGTTGTTGCCTCTACTAGGTAGATATCCCAAATCTAATATCATTAAAATTTAAGAGGATTATTTTTTTAACACATCAAATCCAATAATTGTCAATGTAATAAGTACATTGTTAGAACATCGGAGAGTTGGGCTCGTCAATTCAAGGCAAATCTGAACATCCCAAAAACGATCCTTCCAAGTAAGTAATCTGAAGGATTCAAAGCAGGTCAATGGGTGCATTTATTTACTGATGGGCAGTGGCGAGAAAGACTGGTCAAGCAGCAGCAGGAGGGGTTATTCGAAGTAGTGATGGTAATTGGGTTTCAGGATTTAATCGTTTTTTGGGCAAATGTAGTCCATTGGAGACAGAACTTTGGGGTATCATGGATGGAATCACCATCTTGCTAGAGAAAGGCTTCAATAGAGCTACAATCCAAACTGATAACCTTGAAATAGTTAACCTCCTAACTAAAAGAGAAGGAAATGAATCCGGAATCACTATCCTTAAAAGAACACAAAGGATCCTTCAATGTGACGGTCAATGGCGAATTCGGCATGTCCCACGAGGGAAGAACTTAGTTACTGATAGCCTTGCTAAACTTGGACTCTCTTGGAGGTCGAGCTTACAAATACTTATGGAACCGCCCAATGAATTGAGGAGAACTATTCAAAAGGACATGGATAGCGACTTCATTGCTATTATGAGTTAATGTAATTGTATATTTTTACCCACCAAAAAAAAATTTTGGTGTAGGTTAGACCTGAACTGGTATTTAAAGTAGAAACTAACAGCTAATCTAACAGAAGGACCTAATTGATACAGTTTTGATTCTTTAAAGACTCAATCAGCAAATCATAAAGTATGAAGACCAAATTAAAATTTAGAGAATAATTTAGGGACTCTAATGCAGTTAACCCAAAATCATATTTGTGCCTTTGAATCTACGTTTGGAGTCAAACCAGAAACCGACAGCAGACGACGCTGCTCAAACGTAGGCCTAAAAAACGACTGTGTACCAACATTCTCCATTATCAACTTTTAATTCCCATTAATAATCCATAATGCTTCTTTATTCATCACCATATCAGATCTCTTGTATATAACATGTTGAACATCCTCTCTTTCTCATTCTTCTTCACGTATTTGGATCTCATCAACACTTGATCAGGTTGCATTTTCCATTTGTAATTTATTATGTTACTGTTGAATTGTATTGCATTGCACTGGGCTTCTATGGATTTGATTCAATGCATTTTTTTTTTTAGATTTATTTTAGTACATTCTTTTTTCGATTCCTTTTGCTGGTTTGTTTATTGAGCTTTTCTTTTTTCTTTAATTCAATTGTATCTTAAATGTTGTTGTATAGGATAATCTAAGCGATGGGGAGTTTTGTCTTTTTATTTGTTCTAATAAGTTGATTTAATGCTGTGAATGATATCGAATTTTCTATCTGAAAGATAATAAGAGATTGTTGATGATGGATGGAAATTATAAATTTTCAGTTCTGGGTGTTGTCTTCACCTTTTTCTTTTAAATGAAGCTGTGTGGTTCTCATATTTTTCTGTTATAATTTATTCCAATAGGTGTCAGCTGGGGTTCTTTGGAATTTGGATGATGTAAAATAAGTATAGTGGCAGAATTCTTTTATTGTATTTGGTTGATTCTTGGTTTATCTGATGCCCGGAATATCGTTCACACATTGCATAATTGATCAAAACACAAGGCACTAATTGGACATTGGCGCGTTGTTTTCCAATGTAGTGCATAGATGGCTCTAACTTAGAATAGCAAAGCAGATGGTAAAGAGTAGTTTTAATAAAGAAACAGTTGAATGCACAGGGACAACTGATACTCTGAGTGGATATCAAGCTTCAGGTCTTCACAGAGACCCTTCCTTCTCTCTCCGGATTGATGAAGATGGGACAATTCATTTGGAACACCATTCAGTGAATAGCAGTACCACTGCGGAAAACTCTGATTTTGAGTTGCCTATGCTTAATCAGAGCGAGTTATAAAACAGGATTGTAGAAGGGGTTAGATTCAATAAATTTCCAGAGCAAAGTATGCACTTGAATGGCGATAGTACCGTGGACGATATACAAGGAGGAGATAGCGCTGAGAAATATGCACCTTTTGATATGGAAAATGAATCTGCTTTGAATATAGGATCATCAGATATTTGTGATGATGGAGACATTGCTACTGGGAGTCCAAAAGCATTGCCCCTGAATTCTGACGGCCCCATTTCTCTTGTGGATGTGTTGAAGACTTTGTTCTTTATACTTGTATGGTACACTTTCAGCACATTTTTGACTTTGTAAGTCCATTTTAAATTAAGCACAGCAGCATCATAGCTAAATTTAATACCAAATGTTTTGAAGCTTTTTCATATATCCTCTTATAGTTTTTCCTAGAGCAGGTACAACAAAACCTTGTTGGGAGATGACCTTGGGAAGTTTCCGGCTCCCTTGTTGATGAATACTGTCCACTTCACCATGCAAGCTGTTTTATCAAAACTGATCACATGGTATTGGTCTCATAAATTTCTCCCTACTGATCCAATGACACGGAGAGATTACTTCTACAAAGGTAATTCATCAAGCATATATTCTTTTTGCTTCTTTATAATGTGAACTGGCACTTGCGTGTATATGTTCACTTAGAGTTAGTGTTTTAAAATACTAATCTTCTGTTCTTCTATGGTTTAAAACCTGTTTGTGTCTCTGTAACTTATTAACTTTTCTATCAACTAATGTACAGATGGACTTTGCCTTTCACAGTTGTACCTACGGCTCTTTCAACAGCACTGGATGTTAACCTGAGCAACGCATCCCTGGTTTTCATATCTGTTACTTTTGCCACAATGGTTTGTTAACTTTTCTATACTCCATATTGTGGTGAATTTTTAATCTCATCTTGACTAAATTACCTCCAAATCTGTGAATATGCCTTTTTCTTTTTCTTCTCTGGGTTGTGTTCACTAAACTTTTTTTTTTCCTTTGTACCCTACAGTGTAAATCTGCAACTCCTATATTTCTTCTCCTATTCGCTTTTGCATTCAGGTGAGTTTTCCAATTGATAATGTCGACTGCTTATGTTTGGATGGCACTGAACAGTCTATATATATATGTCTATAGATTTAGGGAACAAAGATACCTACATATCATAACTTCTTTTATTACAATGTTTCTATATTTGTTTGAATAAAGTGCTTAGCCAATTCCACCTGTCTAACCAAAAAATATTTATTCTTCCATTCGATCTTCCCATTCATTATCCATGAGGCCTTTTTCTACTAATTCTTCCGATTCTACCAACAAGTAATCGATAAGAACTTGCGAACATAGATTCGCTAATTGTTCTTGAACGCCACCTACTCCAGTAGCAATTTTTTGATTTCAAAATATAACGAAATCTTGGGTAGTTAAAAAAAAAAAAAAAGCGGAATATCGTATTTTCAGGATTGAATTCATAGAAAAAACAATGAAAGCATTGCTACATATATATATATATATATGGCATAATGATAAATTTGGCTACTAATGTTTACATGTTTTGTCAAAATGACCCTAATTGTATTTTTGAGTCTTTTTTAGCCATCAACTTTTGTTTTGTTTTTTTTCAATATGCTTATTTTAACAGATTTAATGAATAAATTCAAGGTTCCAATCTTTTTTTTTTCAAAAAGTTTTAATCTTTCATACATTTGTTTATTGAGAAGTTTTTCTACTAAGTAATTTTTTTTAAATAATTAGGTTTATTTTCTTTAAATTAAGAGTTATTTTTTAGATGTAATGTATTATTTATTTATTTTATTATTTTCCACATATAATTATCTTATTGGGTTATTTAAGTAATAAATTACATCTTATTAAAAATATTTCACTTATGAAATTCCACATCATCTTCGTATCTTTTTAAACAATACTTTCATTCAATCTGTTAGAAAAAATATATTGAAAAAAAAAAAGAACAAAGGTTGATGGCCAAAAAAGGCTCAAAAATACAATTAGGATCATTTTGATAAAACATGCAAATGTTAGTGATCAAATTTATCATTAAGCCTATATATATATATATATGCTTAGTTAGTAACTGGCTTGGGCCCTTAGGGACTTACTCTATCAGGAACCTATACCAGGAGTCATTGGACGTTGCCTTTAATCGACCTTATGAAATGGGCATGCAAGTTTGGTTCGTACTGATTCCTATGTTGGCTTTAACCCATTGCTTATCCATTTTCAAACACACCCTTTTAGCTGGACAGCCATTTTTTTGCTTGTCAGAAAACTGGCCTCTTTTATAAACTTGTGATGGCTTGGGTTGTTCAAAAGAGTTCGATTGCTATAAGTTTTTCCACGGAAATGATCAGGGGTTTACCACCATAGGTTATGTTCTTGATTTTCAAGCTGATTATATGGTGCGGTTAATTTTGCTTAGAATACAGGATGGGTCATTGACAGATTCCTTTTCCTTCATGATCTGTTGGAGGCATTGAGATGTATGTATGAAAACAAAATAGTAAATCAATGTGACCTAAATTTGCATTAGAATTAGCACCAATATGATCTCAGCTCAAGTAATTTTCACGTTTCTGAAACAAGTTGGAGTCCTCCACTTGAATCTATGTTATCCATATTGTCTGGTCAAGGGGTTTATCATTTGAAAGATCTAAAGCAACAAAAAAAGGAGGATGAAACTTTGAAATTATGTTTTTATTTGGTCTACACCAAATGCTAGTGAATGCATCCAAAATGTGAAGTTATTGAACTAATAATATTCCAGAACATAGTTTACTTAGTAAATGCATCTACCTAAAGTTGTTTAATTAAGGCTTTGTTGAGCTTTTATTATTTGCTGAAGTGCTGACCACATTGGTTGATGGACTAAAATAGAGCTTGGATTCCAAATTTGATTGAAAGGGCTGTTGTCTTGTTGGTTTTATTGAGATTTTTAATGCATAACTCTGAGATTTACTTCAGTTCATTTCCTTGAGTTTGTTGTACTCACTTTTTACACTAGACCGCACTTGGAACTTTGATCTTATATTTTAAAATTTTCTTGGTATGATTTATCTTGATCATGTTTGGAGCTTTGTTGGTTTTTACGATTATGGGGGATGAAAAAGGAACATATCAATTTGGCAACTCAATCTGCTTGTGCTGCTTTATATTTATAAGATTAACTCACTTTTAGCCTGGGGATTAGGTTTGTTACATGGACTTGAAATAGAGTCTCAGACACTGGAATGTAATTTTTTTGACAATACTCTACATTAGTTTTGAGGATCATAGTAGCAGATTTGTTTATATAGGGAAGTGTCAGAACAGTCAGACACAGGTAGTTAAAGCGAAGAGTCCATGTAACATGCCCTGAATAACCACATATTGCAAGTTGTCTTCAGATATCTCTTATTCCAGCTGCTCCATTTTCTGTTTTTCTGAGAATCCATTGTATTCTTTCCCATGCCCCTTGTTGTTCTGATATTATTGTTGAATGTTTATTTGTAAGGTTGGAGTCTCCAAGCCTTAACCTTTTAGGAATTATCTTGGTAATCTCTGTTGGGATTCTATTAACAGGTATGGATTCTCATCATTCTGTATGTTTCTTACAAAGCAATTCGATTTCTCTGTGTATATTTAGCACCTTTTGGTTGTCTGTATTATTCTGTTATTCAAATTATTAAGGATGAAGTAGGAGAAAGGCACTAGTGAGTAGATATCTGTTTTGCTTCATAATTGTGGGTAATGTGCACCTGTCCTAGTCATATTGATGGCAATTTGATTTGAGGAAAAGATTTCACTTACCGTAATGCCTCACTTATAGGCAAAGATGTTCATCTTTTGGCTTCTCTCTTTTTGTAGTATCCCCTTCTTTCCACCTTTCTTGAAGTTTGCAAGCGTTTTGGAAACTATATCCTAATCAACGCAGCAATACGTCGTGTGCATTTTATTTGTCTTCCTTTGATTCTTGTCATTTCATGATTGACTTGAATATAAAACTCACTAGAGTTTTTGTGGTTGTATGAATGATGTAAGATTTGAAGGGAGGCTTTGTTGATGTCGAAAGGATTGGGATGATGACTAGAATTAGGGACCTTAAGCTATTAATACTAGGTTACTATTGAAGAGAGAAATTGAAGATTCTATGAATGGACCTGCGAAAAGCAGGTTAGGGCTTGGGTTGAAGTTTGATGATTATTTAGTTAGTGTGGAATGGGTTTGGTAGGGAGTGATTTCTGTCTGGTCTGAGCCTTAAAAGAGTGATATAGGAATGATTTGTAATCTGGAACAGAGGTGACAATAAAAATATTCCCAGCATCTCAAAATGGGTGTCCACTTTCCAAACAGCTCAAAGTTATAGGAATGAAGCTTATGTTCTACCATTAAGGTTTATAAAAGCTAGAGAGGTCCATATAAACTTCATATTTCAGTAAGGGAAACATTGGAAAAACGTGATCCATTTTGGGAAAGTTGACATTTTTGTGATACCTGTAAAAAAGATGGCATTCAATTTGCTGTGTTGGAGGGAGTAGGAAAGAAGAAAATGATAGGAAACTTTGGATTCGAGACTCCATTTTCTCAGGTTTCATAGATGGGTTAGGGTTGGTTCATAGAATCCATAGAACTATAATAGCTGCTTAAAAATTCTCATTAACTTATGCTTCTAGTCCAAAGAAATGAAAGTGATGATTAACTTTTTTTTCAGTAACCAGTGTAAATTAATGATAGAAATGCTGAAATCAGTTTTAAAACTCACTTTAAAAAAATATCTTTTTTAATGATTTAGTTTCTTGTTCTGTACATACTACTTATTTTTATTTTATTTAATAAATATATTGAGAAAATCATTTATTTTATATAATTAAATGATTTTTTATGATAATTTCAAATGTCAACTAAAATACGATATGCATATATATAATTTATTAAATTCTCTTTTCCATTACATCTCTAATGGCCATTTTATTTCTTATTGCATTGCTGTGATTCTTTTAAGAATTATCAATTTTGACAATTACACTTTTATCTACAGAGTTACAATCTCATTCCAAGGCTAAATTGGTCCTTAATCGTCCAAATCATTCTGACAGACTAAATAACTTTCTACATAGAGTTTGTCTGATGTTTGAGCATGTTGTGACAGTTTCTTTTATGCTCTTACAATTTCAAATATTTACAAAACTTATGAAACTCGATCTTTCTTATTCCAGTTTCAAAGGATACAGGTTTTCAGTTTTGGGGTTTTGTTTTTGTCATGCTTGCGGCTGTTATGTCTGGATTCCGCTGGTGCATGACTCAAATACTTCTGCAGGTATGGCTTTGATTTATTTCCTTTTTACATGATATGTTAGACTTTTAGAGTTCAATTATTTGATCTTATTTTCAAATTGTTTCTTCTTTTCTCTTTTCTTTTTTCTTTTTACTAATTACATTGATTTGTTTTATTTATTACGTCCAATTTGATTTTATCCGGAATGGGCTACCTTCAAAAGAAAGAAGCCTATGGTAGGTACTCCCTCTCTCTCTCTCTCTCTCTCTCTTTCCCTTCTTTTTAAGTTCGTCATTTTCCTCCTTTAATTTCTACATCACCATGTTATTTAAATACTCTTTTCTACGTTTTCTGATCAGTACATTTGCATCGCATGATATTACCATTACCCATTCTCACTGTTATTGCTAGAAGGATTGTACTTTATTTTATTTTTCTGGAGTGGATGACTGAGTTTGTGTTATTTGCTCCTTTGTCTAAGAAGGAATAACATTCTTTGAGCTTGCCTAAATATGAGAAATCTTTTATCATCAGTACCATAAGAGGAATTTGTCTATTGCAAGTTTAGCAGTGTTTTTGAGAAGTGCTTCGAAAAAGTGATTTTAAAAAATATTTTTGAAACACTTGATTTAATATTTAAGTGTTTAGTATAACTGTCAAAAAATATTTTTTTTTTAAATAAAATGTCTATTTTAGATATATGTTATAAATTAATAAATAAACATTTAAATAATATTCAAATTAGTTAATATTATGATATTTTAATAAGAATATAGAAAATAATTTATTATATATATTTATTAATATTTTAATATATAAAATATAAATTTTAAATATTGTTTAAGTAATTAATCAAAGAAGGGAAAGTACCATGTGTTGGAGGGATGAAAACGTAATTGAATTGTCAAAAGTGCTTTTGAAATGGAAAAGTTAAAAAGTTTAAATTCACCATCCGAGGAAAAGTGCTTTTGAAAAGCCAAAAATTTCCTTCAAAAATTATTTGTTTAGCATTGTGTCACGTCCCTAGAACTCGAATCTTGGAGCATGCGGCCTTAGACGCTTCTCGATCAAACAACGCCTAAGTAAGCCTGGAACTCGATCAAAGCTAAAGTGCTTAGATCCTAGCGGAAGCAAAGGAACTCTGAAAGAAAAAGGCAAAACAAAAGACAAGGAAGAAATTTGAGAGAATGCTCTGTGTATTCCTCAAAAGTGAAGAGTTTTCAAGTATATTGAAATATACTGAAGTGTGTAAATGAGGTGGGGGTAAGCCTCTATTTATAGTTGAAGCCCCCTATATCCAACGGTTAAAATTAGAGTACATCGACGGTTGAGATACAATGGTAAGAGTTTACAAATATATGGAAAGAATCAAAAAAGAATATTCTTGATTATATGCCACTTGCCATATCTTCTTTGAAAGGCTCTTCAATCCCAAGTGTTGGGCTAAGTGATGATAGGCCCAAAATGCTACGGAGTGCTTTTTGGGCAGCTTGATGTGTGCTGGTCTCGGGCCTTAGTGTGCAGTCTGTGACATTCTCCCCCACTAAATCTGGTGATGCCCTCGTCACTCTGCTAGCATGGTATCTGTCCACTTGGTCTTTGAATTGCCATAGACCCTCGGCTAGTTCCCAACTACCTTCACTGTCGGGAAGTCCCTTCCATTGAACGAAATATTCGTGCCTTGGCCGATAACTCAGTCGTCGAATAACTCTCTCTGCTTGGATCTCTCGAACCTCATTATCATATGAGATCTTCACTCCGACTGGTGCTCGGTGTGATTTGCCTCGATTCGGATCTGACTCATCTTGATGGTAAGGCTTGAGTAAGCTAACATGGAACACTGGATGAGCTCGGATGGTTGGTGGCAACTCTAATCTGTAGGCCATCGTGCCTACCCGCTTCACAACTCGGAACGGACCCTCGTATCTTCGCACAAGCCCTTTGTGCACGATTGGGTTACTCAAGATTCCTGTCAATTTGGTAATGACTAGATCACCAACCTGGAAATTCATGTCCCTACGCTTTCGATCTGCCCACTTCTTGGTCCGTTTCCCTGTTTTGTGTAAACAAGCTCGGGCTAAGTCGTGATGCTCTTGCCACTCCGTGGTAAACTTGTTTACTGCTGGATTTGGCCCCTCATATTTGGTAACAACCGTGTTGGGTGTAAGCGGTTGTTGCCCGGTCACGATCTCGAACGGACTTTGGTTTGTGGCCTCACTCCGTTGCAAGTTGTAAGAAAACTGAGCCACAACCAACAGTTTTGGCCAGTCGCGCTGTGTTGCACTCACATAGTGCCTCAAATAGATCTCCAATAGTGCATTCACTCGTTTAGTTTGTCCGTCGGTTTGGGGATGAACACTTGTTGAAAAGTTCAAGCTTGATCCCATGAGCTTAAATAATTCGGTCCAAAATCTCCCCGTGAATCGTGTGTATCGATCACTAATAATCGTCTTTGGCACTCCCTAATATTTGACTACGTGCTTGAGAAAAAGACGAGCTGCCTCCTCGACTAGACACACCTTGGATGCTGGAATGAACGTCTCATACTTCAAAAACCTGTCAACAATAACCATAATACTTGACAAGCCATCAGTGTTAGGCAAATCGACAATAAAATCCATGGAAACACTTTCCCATGGTCGCTCGGGAATGGGCAATGGCTGCAACAGTCCCGCCGGTTTCTTCATCTCTATCTTGTCCTGTTGGCACATAAGACAAGTCTTCACATAGGCTTCAATATCTGTGCTTATGTACGACCAGTAATAGTTCTCTACAATCAGTGCCAATGTCCGGTTCATCCCCGGATGTCCCGCCCATTTGGAATCATGACATTCTCTCATGAGCCCCTTGCGCAATTCTCCAAACTGAGGCACATAGAGGCGATGTCCTCGAGCATATAGCAAGTCCCCTTCAAGCCAAAACTTTCTGGTTCTCCCTTCTTTGGCATAGTCAATGAGCATTTTGGCTGTTAGGTCATGTGACAACCCCTCTTTGATGCGCTCCAATAGTTGTCCTTTCGGCAAGCTAACAAACTTTATGTTGTACCTTCGACTTAGGGCATCGGTAATGAAATTCACCTTTCCTGGTTTGTACTCCATGGAAAAATCAAATTCTGCAAGGAATTCCTGCCATCGGACTTGCTTTGGAGATAACTTCTTTTGGGTTAGAAAATAACTATTGGTAACATTGTCTATGTATACCACAAACTTGGACCCAAGTATGTGGTGTCACCAAGTGCGCAAGTAGTGCACTACTGCAGTCATTTCCTTCTCATGGACCGTGTACCTCCTTTCGGTCTCATTGAGCCTCCGGCTTTCAAAAACAACCGGATGTCCCTCTTGCATAAGAACTCCACCAATGGCAACATCGGACGCATCGGTGTAGATCTCAAAAGGCTTGGTGTAATCTGGCAACACCAACACTGGTTCACTCATCATAGCCTTCTTCAATTCTGCAAAGGCTTGTTGGCACTTGATGCTCCAATCCCACGCCTTGTCTTTCTTTAGTAACTCGGTCAAGGGTGCGGCTATGTTGGAGTAGCCTTTGATGAACCTTCGATAATAATTGGCTAGCCCCAAGAAGGATCTCAACTCTGTCACCTTGGTTGGTGGCTCCCAATCTTCAATGGCTCGGACTTTGGCCCCATCCATTCGAATCTTACCACCTCCCATAATGTGGCCTAGGAAAGGGACCTCCTGTTGGGCAAACGAGCACTTCTCTTCTTTGACGTAGAGCTCGTTCTCTCGCAATACTTTGATCACCTTTCTCAAATGCCCCAAATGTTCTTCAAGTGTCTTGCTATAAATCACAATATCGTCAAGGTAAACAACAACAAATTAATCAAGAAAGGGTTGTAATACATTGTTCATGAGAGTGCAGAAAGTGGCGAGAGCGTTCGTGAGACCGAAGGGCATTACTAAGAATTCATACGAACCATAGCGTGTCACACATGCAGTCTTTAGTTCATCTCCTTTGGCTATCCGAAATTGATAATATACAGACCTCAAATCCAACTTGGTGAACTACATTGCACCCCCAAGTTGATCGAACAAGTCGGTAATGAGCGGGATCGGGTACTTGTTCTTCATAGTGAGCTTGTTCAAAGCTCGATAGTTGATACACATTCGAAGCATCCCATCGTGCTTCTTCTGAAAGAGTACCGGCGCACCATAGGGTGCCTTGGTCGGTTAGATATAACCCGCATCAAGGAGTTCTTTCAACTGTTTGCGCAACTCCTCTAACTCGGGTGGAGCTATTCAGTAAGGGGCTCTAGCGGGTGGCTCCGCATTTGGTACGAGTTCAATCTTGTGATCCACCTCTCTCTTTGGTGTTAAGCTTTTAGGCAACTCGGTAGGCATCGCATCTCTGAATTTTGCCAACACTTGTCCCACCTCTTTTGGGACCTCGACGGACTTGGTAGGTTTCTCATCAACCAACGCAGCTAAGTAAGTTGGTTCCTCCTTGCGCACCCCCTTGCTAAGCTGGATAGCTGATAACATCTTGGCTTCAACTCCGACCTTTCGGGTTGTCGGAATAATGCATTTATGATTTGGATCCAAAATGCACAAATAATCGGTAAATGAAACAGGGAACATATTAACCCGATCAAGGAAATTAAGTCCAATCACGAAATCAAAGTCATCTAAAGGGATTACCTTGATAATTTCCTTACCGATCCAACCTCCAAGGTTTAGCATGACTCTTTTGCCACCCCCGCAATCGGAGCCTCTTTGGAATTGATAGTTTTAATAAACCCACTTGCCTTCTCAACACGAAGGTCAAGTCTCTTGGCAGCCCGCTCGGACACGAACAATTCTGATGTACCGGTGTCCACTAGTGCACTCATCTTTTGGCCTGCCACGGTGATGTCGACGAACATCAGTCCCTTCTTATGATCCTTCTTAACCTCCATGGAGCTAATAATGGAGTTAAGCTTAAGAGTCTCATTCTCTTCAACATCCTTCCCTTGGATGGCAGCGGCTTTCTCATTTTGAGGACAGTTCCTTGCCAAGTGCTTTCCTCCACAATTGTAACACTTGAAAGGCTCGTTGTTCTTCTCTCAAGGCTTGCGAAACTTGATATTACTACCTGTCGACTTCTCAGACCCCTTCTTGGCTGGTCTTCCTTGTCTCCCCCACCATTGCCTTTGGATTTTGGCTTTGGTTTGGTAGACTCGGACTTTTTGAACTCAAACTCGGCAATGGACTCAGCTGGGGAAAAAGCTTTGGAAAACTCTTGGACCCCCATACACTTCAACTCCATTTTGTCCCATCGTTGGAGTCCATCCATGAAGGCAAAGAATCCTTCTTCCTCACCCAACTTTGGGATTTGAAGCTTGAGCTCGGTGAATTGCTTCACATAGTCTTGAATTGAGCCAATATGCTTGAGTTGTCACAACTTTGCTCGGGCTTCTAGTTGCGTATTTTTGGGATAGAACTGTTCCTTGAGCTCGGACTGGAACTCACTCCATGTTATAATGGGAATTTCTCTATTCTCTTTCCCGGAACACCTATGTCACCACCATAAAAGAGCAATATCAGTCACATAGACAGAAGCAGTGTTTACCTTTGTTGCTTCGTGCTTGACCCCCATGGCTCGGAAGTGTTGCTCCATGGCCCAAATGAAATTCTCAACATCTTGGGCTGATCGTGTCCCTGCATACATCTTTGGCTTTGGGACATCGATCCTAGGTGTGGGTGCCACTGTTTCTGACATCATGTCATTCTTTACGACTTTCTTGTGAATGGAAAGCTCACTTCGAAGATCCTTGATCTCCTCCACCAGCTGGGGAAAAAGCTTTGGAAAACTCTTGGACCCCCATACACTTCAACTCTATTTTGTCCCATCGTTGGAGTCCATCCATGAAGGCAAAGAATCCTTCTTCCTCACCCAACTTTGGGATTTGAAGCTTGAGCTCGGTGAATTGCTTCACATAGTCTTGAATTGAGCCAATATGCTTAAGTTGTCACAACTTTGCTCGGGCTTCTAGTTGCGTATTTTTGGGATAGAACTGTTCCTTGAGCTCGGACTGGAACTCACTCCATGTTATAATGGGAATTTCTCCATTCTCTTTCCCGGAACACTTATGTCGCCACCATAAAAGAGCAATATCAGTCACATAGACAGAAGCAGTGTTTACCTTTGTTGCTTCGTCCTTGACCCCCATGGCTCGGAAGTGTTGCTCCATGGCCCAAATGAAATTCTCAACATCTTGGGCTGATCGTGTCCCTGCATACATCTTTGATTTTGGGACATCGATCCTAAGTGTGGGTGCCACTGTTTCTGACATCATGTCATTCTTTACGACTTTCTTGTGAATGGAAAGCTCACTTCGAAGATCCTTAATCTCTTCCACCAACTCGTCTTTGGTAGCTTCCCCTGCTACTTCAAGGGAATTGTCTCGTTGGTCTAACTTCTTATACATGTCGTCGAGAAGTCCTTGAACCGCAATCATGACTTCTTCTTTAAGAGAATCCACTCTCTCAAAGTACGGTTCTGTCTCTTCTTGGGCCTCCTTGACTTCCTTCATGAAATCTTCAAGTCTAGCGACCCTCCTCTCCAAGGCTGAAATGATGTCCCTGGAACTCTCTCTTCTTCTTCTTCTCAGCAGCAGCACGAGTCTCTCGTTCAACTGTTGGAACCTCGCTTGAGTTTTGTGGTGCCATTTCTCTCACTCGAACAGGCTCGGATACCACTTGTCACGTTCCTAGAACTCGAATCTTGGAGCGTGCGGCCTTAGACGCTTCTCGATCAAACAACGCCTAAGTAAGCCTGGAACTCGATCAAAGCTAAAGTGCTTAGATCCTAGCGGAAGCAAAGGAACTCTGAAAGAAAAAGGCAAAACAAAAAGACAAGGAAAAAATTTGAGTGAATGCTCTGTGTATTCCTCAAAAGTGAAGAGTTTTCAAGTATGTTGAAATATACTGAAGTGTGTAAATGAGGTGGGGGTAAGCCTCTATTTATAGTTGAAGCCCCTTACATCTAACGGTTAAAATTAAAGTACATCGACGGTTGAGATACAATGGTAAGAGTTTACAAAGATATGGAAGAATCAAAAAGGAATATTCTTGATTATATGTCACTTGTCATATCTTCTTTGAAAGGCTCTTCAATCCCAAGTGTTGGGCTAAGTGATGATAGGCCCAAAATCCTACGGAGTGCTTCTTGGGCAGCTTAATGTGTGCTGGTCTCAGGCCTTAGTGTGCGGTCCGTGACAATTGCTTTTGATTCAAAAGTGCTTTTAAAAAACACTACTAAACAAAGCTAAGTTCTCGGGGCATGCTGCAATATATACTAGGTTATATTCTTTCTGCTGATAAGTCATATGTGTGAGATATGGTTACATCAATTGATTTCTGCATACGATATCCAACTACTAAAAAGTTTGGTGTAATTTAGTTTTACTGATCTCTGTCTCAAGCTAATATAGTTTATAAGGAGGATATGTTTGGTGTGGATGCTCAATTGGCAATCTTGATGTTCTAATTCTCATTTTGGTAATGATATTCTAGAATTTTTTTCTCTAATGCCTATTGAATGGAGAATTTTAATTTATATATAGTGATAGATTATGAGTGGTGTCACTAAAAATTATCTGATTGCTTTAAATTAGTCGATCTTTTCCTTCTTGTTGGTTGTTCTGATTTTATTTTACAACATGGTCTAACTATTTAATTTGTTAGAATTGGGTGATTAGAATTTTTGTGTTAAGTTGGAGATTGTTAGAATTGGGTAACTAGAATTCTTGTTAAAATAAAATTCAATGGTAAAATAAAATAAAAGTAAAGTCCAAATAAACTAGACTTCTTTTATTTTATTTTAATTAGAATAGGTTATCTATTTTTATTTTAATTAGAATAAGGTGTTTTAACCTTACTACGTTACTTCTATTAGTTGTTGATTGGAATAAGGTTTTTCAACCTATAAATAGACATAGTCATCTTCTCTTGTAATCATTCAATTTTTGACATTACTAAATTTTCTTCTTCTCTACCCGTGATTTTTCTCCGAAAGAGTTTCCACGTAAAATCTGTGTGTTTTTTTCCCGTTTTCTTCACGATATTTTCATTGTCGACATTTAATTTTATCAAATTGATATCAGAGCTTTTCGGGTTACTAGTCTCGATCACGATAATGGCGACATTGAAGTATGATATTCCGCTGTTGGATCGCAACACCAAATTCACGTTATGGCAGGTAAAGATGCAAGTAGTTCTTGCACAGATGGATTTGGAGGATGCCCTGTTAGGGTTAGATAAGATGCCTTAGAATTTGACAGATGAAGAGAATAAGTGTAAAAATCGAAAGGCTTTGACGCAATTACAGCTGCATCTATAGAATGAAATTCTACAAGATATGTTAAAGGAGAAGACTGCTGCTGCATTATGGGCAAAATTAAAGCAGTTATGTATGTCGAAAACCTTACCCAGTAAATTGCATATGAAGCAGCGTCTTTATTCTTATCGTTTGGAAGAAGGTGCGTCTGTGCACGAACACTTGAATGTGTTTAAAGAAATTGTCTCAAATTTGAAGGCCATGGAGGTTTAGTATGATAAATAGGATTTAGGGTTAATTTTCCTTTGTTCGTTACAACCGTCATATTCAACTTTTAGAGATACAATTTTGTATAATCGTGAATCTCTTATAGTTGATGAAGTTTATACTTCCTTAGCCTCATATAACAAGATGAAGCATTTTGTGGCTGAATCTGACTCTCAGGGAGAGGGTCTCATTGTTCATGGAAGACAAGATCGAAACAATGATGATAATCATAGGAGGACATAGGAATGAAATCCCCGCAGTAAATCTAAAGGTAGATCGAGATTTTCCAATAGAGGTAAAACTTGTAACTTCTACAAGAAGAAAGGGCACATTAAGAAAGAGTGCTACAAATTACAAAATAAGATCAAAAGGGAGGCAAAGAATCAAAAGGGAAAACAACCAGAACAATCCGGTGAAGCTAATGTAGTAGAAAACTACAGTGATGGTGAACTCTTAGTTGCTTCTGTTGATAATTCTAAAGTGAGCGAGGAGTGGATTCTCGATTTTGGTTACACTTTTTATATGAGTCCCTATCGGGATTGGTTTACAACATATGAAGTTGTATCTGAAGGTGTTGTTTTGATGGGAAATAATGCTTCATTTAAAACCGCAGGTATTGGCATAACCAAAATAAAGATATTTGATGGGGTCGTTAAAACTATTAGTGGCGTGCGACATGTACCAGAATTGAAAAGAAATTTGATTTCGTTGAGTACTCTTGATTCAAAAGGACACAGGTACACAACTGAAAGTAGGGTTCTAAAGATTAGTAAGGTTCTCTCGTTGTGATGAAAGGGCATAAAAAGACTGCCAAATTATATGTTTTGCAAGGTTCAACTATTACTGGTGATGCTACAATCGCTTCCTCTTCCTTGTCAAATGATGATATTACTAGACTTTGGCATAAGCATCTAGGGTATATGAGTGAAAACAACATGGCAGAATTGAGTAAAAGAGGACTTCTTGATGGGTAAAGCATTAGCAAATTGAAGTTCTATGAGCATTGCGTTTTTGGGAAGCAAAAGAGAGTTCGATTCACCAGAGGAATCCATAACACGAAGGGAACATTAGATTATATTCATTCTGATCTTTGGGACCATCTAGAGTGCCTTCGAGAGGTGGAGCTAATTATATGCTAACTCTTATTGATGATTTTTCCAGAAAAGTTTGGACATTCTTTTTGAAGCAAAATAGCGATGTGTTTCTCGCATTCAAGTCTTGGAAAACTATGGTTGAAAAACAGACAGGAAAACAGATAAAACACCTCTACACAGATAATGGCTTGGAGTTTTGTTCTGACGAGTTTAATGAATTATGCAAATTAGAAGGGATCGTGAGACATTTGACAGTTCGTCATACTCCACAGCAAAACGGCGTTGTAGAACGAATGAACAGAATGATCATAAAAAAGGTTCGATGTATGTTGTCGAATGCTAATTTACAGAAGTCGTTTTGGGCTGAAGCAGCCTTTACTGCATGTTTTTTGATCAATCGATCTCCATCCGTTGCCATTGAGAAAAAGACTTCACAAGAGATATGATCTGGTAAGTTTGCTGATTATTCTAATATAAAGATTTTTAGGTGTCTCACGTATGTTCATGCTGATAATGGAAAATTGGAACCAAGATCCATTAAATGTGTTTTTATTGGTTTTAAGGTTGGTGTAAAAGGGTATAAATTATGGTGTCTTGAAAATAGAAAAATTTTGATTAGCAGAGATGTTGTTTTTGATGAAACTACTATGTTACCTAACTTATCTCTTAAAGACTCTTCCAGTAAAGAACAACAAAAATAGTTGAAGTTTCAGATTGATCCAGTATCTACAACAAAGTCAACTTCTCAAGTTAGTACAGAAGTTCATAATAGAACCACTTCTTCACCACGATATTCTTTTGTCAAGAATAAATTTAGAAGAGAAATTAAACTTCCAAAAAGGTATGCTGAGGTTGATCTAGTGGCTTATGCTTTAAACGTGGCTGAAGATATTGGTACAATATTTTGTGACAGTCAAAGTGTCATTTTTCTTACAAAAGATCAAATGTTTCATGAGAGAACAAAGCACATTGATGTTCGGTATCATTTTGTGCGTGATATTATTGCTCGAAGGGATATTGTTGTGAGCAAAGTTAGTACTCATGAAAATCCTGCAGATATGATGACTGAGTCACTTCCCATAACCAAGTTTGAGTATTGCTTGGACTTGGTTGGTGTTCATTGTTGAAGAATACCCCTCCAGGGATTTTGTGGAAGAGGTGGAGAACTTGTTCGTTGAGAGTTCCTGTTCGTAGAGAATTATTGTCAAGTTGAAAATTGTCAGAATTGGGTGACTAGATTTCTTGTTAAGGTGGAAATTGTTAGAATTGGATGACTAAAATTCTTGTTAAAATAAAATTCAATGGTAAAATAAAATAAAAGTAAAGTCCAAATAAGCTAGACTTCTTTTATTTTATTTTAATTAGAATAGGTCATCTATTTTTATTTTAATTAGAATAAAGTGTTTTAACCTTACTATATTACTTCTATTAGTTGTTGATTGGAATAATATTTTTCAATCTATAAATAGGAATAGTCATCTTCTTTTGTAATCATTCAATTTTTGACATTAGTAAATCTTCTTCTCCTCTGCCCGTGGTTTTTCCCCGAAAGGGTTTCCACGTAAAATTTGTGTGTGTTTTTTTCCGTTTTCTTTGCGATATTTCTTCATTATTGACATTTAATTTTATTATAATTTTTTCTAGGTTTGAAGAACCCACTTACCTTCATGAGCTATGTGACTCCGATAATGGCTGTTGTGACAGCTCTTCTTTCTCTACTGTTGGACCCCTGGGATCAATTCACGAAGAACAGTTATTTTAATAGTTCATGGCATATTGCTCGAAGCTGCTTTTTGATGCTTTTCGGTGGAACACTCGCATTCTTTATGGTAGGAACCTAAGCTTATGCTGAAGCATCCCCTTTTCTCCCTTTAATTTTCCTTTCTAAGTATAGTAATCTATGCTGCACGTGCCTTGCACATGGATGATTAACACATAATATCGTAACTTTTGTATTAGAATATTATTCTTATAATAAAAACAATATTTTAATAAACAGGTAACATAGTGAATAAAAAATGTTTCTCTTGTGGCTTGAAGAAGCTAGGCTTTCTTCTTATTGCAGGTTTTAACAGAGTACATCCTTGTTTCTATAACAAGCGCAGTTACAGTGACAATAGCCGGGGTTGTGAAGGAGGCTGTCACCATATTGGTACATAGTTTTCTTTACATGCACACACATATTTGTTTGTAATGGTTCTGCAAAACTTGACTTTTTATTAAAAGGCTTACATAGCACTCTGACTTTTTGTTTGTGACCGAGTATGGTCCAAAGTGGTTAAAATTGCACGTGTGAGTCCTTGAAAGCAAGCATTGTCTCGTCAGTAATCTCATTTTCCTTTTTACTCTGGTACTCAAAGAGTAGTGCATGCTATTCATCAATTTAAGATACAGTTGGGAGCCACTTCTGGTTCAAATAATTATTATCTGTGCATGTTGCAGATAGCTCTCTTGGAGCTGGCAGTCATATCATTTGGGACTCTTATTTTTGTTGTTTTATACTTAAGCATATCAATATGTAACTTCAGAAGTTATGCGGAAATGGCAAAAATGAACCACACAGTTCAAATTGAGCCAGATCGGCATATCCAAAGCTTAATTCAATCAATATTTCTTGTGCTTGATATTATTTAGTCAAGTTGAGCCTGGCTAGAATCTTGGCTAACCTACGGCTCTATTTTTACACCCTAACATCAGATATGGATCAGTTCTGAATTTACGGAGTTTAAATTACATCAGGTTTGGGTGGTAGACCTTTTATCCTATTCAAGTTAGACTAGTTTGATCTGAAGCAAGTTGTTTTGACAGGGTTCGCGTTTCCACCTTAATTTTTATGAACCTCCTAGTTTGAAATTATTACTCCATGTCAGCAGATATCAGTCCATTTGTCACACATCTTATTTTCTTGCAAATCACTTCTTGCCTGTTTTTACATTTATTACTCCATGCCAGTGGATATCAGTCCATTAAATTTTACATATTATTAGTTGGCCTTGTGAAACCTCCATTTTCCGATGTATGACTAATCATGTATTAATGCAATGAGCTTAAGAAAGTCTAGAGTAAAGTTGAGAAATTTTTTTGTTCAACTGTCTCATTTCTATGCAATGACTAGAGTTGCTCGAGTATTTTACTTAAATGCGGGGTGATGACGGGGTTCCCTAATTGAGGCAGTTCATAGGGAGGAGAAATTGTTTATCAGATTTCATTTTTAACAACCTGGTCATGAATGGTCAGGGATGGATGGTTTAATGGCTTGTTTCCGGGTCTCACTTGATTTTCACTAATATTTTGGCTTGTATTGGGTCTGGAAGTGGAATCTTAACCCCCTTTACTTTATCCAACAAAATCTTCTGAAGTCTTGTGGTATCAATCTTCACATGCATAATGTGATTTTCCTGTTGATTTTACTATTCGTGCTGATTTTGTTGTTTATTTTCCTACCATATATTTGTAGTGGTTTGCTAATTCTTTTCTAATACTCATTCAGGTTGCCGTATTTTACTTGCATGATGAGTTTACGTGGTTAAAAGGTGCTGGACTCCTCACTATCATGGTTGGTGTCAGTTTATTCAACTGGTACAAGTAAGTGGTCAATAAATCTACTTTCTGAATTTTCCGTTTCTTCTTGCTTTAGGCACTCACTCCTGTGCAAAAACTTGTAGTTAGCTATATTCCTTCAAATTTTCTCAAGTTTTAAAACATTTACTTATAGTCTAGCACTTATGGCAGAGATAATGAATTTATAAGAAGGCAATGTTTCTTGGATTGTGTATTACAGAAGCCTAAGCTTTGTCTGGTGTTGTTGATTAAAGCACATTTACATGTTTCTAATTCATTGTTTGGATATCTTATTATCCTTTGTTCATATAAAAAATCAAAGTTTTGGAAGTTTTAGACATAAGGAATCATTTCTTTATTAAGTGAAGGCATACAATTAGATGGCTTTGCACTTTTGAGCTCCCACCCCTAAAGGTATTGAACTTTTCCAGGGTTTAGGAATGTTGTATGTCATTTGTAGGAAGAATTTTTTATCTTTGGTCTTGGTATTTTGGCTGTTTCTTTATGCTTTTAACTTATGCCAGAATTTATGGTCGATTATGAGTTGGTGTACTGAGTTAATTGATTAAGTTGGTGTGGTGTACTTAATTGTTATGTTTCTTGTCTAATTTCCACCACCTGTCGAATAATTGACTTGCACACTTGGCCAATTAACTTGTAAAAACTTTAGAATCTCTCTTTTATTGTCGCTATCAATCTCAAGCTTATTTTTGCATTAGTTTATTTTTGGAGTGATGTTTTATTCATTAGTTTATTTTTGGAGTGATGTTTTATTGTTGCTAGGGAACAGTCATGGAGAACATATTATGCTTTGTAATAAACTATGAGATATGAGACATTAGGAGAGGTACAAATATTTGCAGCTCCAACCACCAGAAAGGATGGGGGCTATCTTGTCCCTAGGATTTCTGGGGCTTACAACAACTGAGGCTACTTTTATCTTGGTTGGTTTAATATGTAAATTGCCTCAAACTATGCACCTTATTTGGTAAAAGAAAAAAAAAAAACTCAATTAGGCAGTGAAGCTTTTATTTCTGGCTGAGTTAACTGATGGACTAATGATATTACATAAAATGCTGATGCGGCTTAGTTGATCTATATTAAGTTGTCATGCGTCTAGCCATTGCCATGTTAGTAAAAAAATTGAATTGACGTGGTGATGTAGTATTGCTCAAACCATGTAGCATTAAGCATTTTATATCATGGCATTGGTCTATTGTGAATTTTTCTTGGGTCAACCTGTAAAGGTGTTTTAGAGAGCGAGTTTACATATTAACCCTTTTATCTTCTTCAACTTCTATTCTCGGGAAATTGACATATCAGCCTGATTTGAATTACCAATGTTGTTACCATGTCAATACTTCAAATTTATACTTTAACTTGATCTGAATAACAAATTTTTAACCCTAAAGGCTAAATCCCTGAGAAAATTTGTGTTTTCAATTCTCACCTTCTGTAGTGTGGATGGTCTGGTCATTACCCCTGGAACTGTCCATCATGGGCTCTTAATTCAACGAGTCACGAATTCGACATTCTTATATTTACAACCAATTGATGAGTCATGTCAAGTTTTTTTCTGTATGCATTCAAGTTCAACCAAAGATATGAAATTACATTGAAATTGAACTATTTACTACTATTTGATGTAGCTATACAGTTTCCATTTGGCATTAACTTTTAACATGGATTTGTTTGCCCAATCTACTCTTATAGTTCACTGTAGTAATTTCTGGGAGTTTTTATTGATCTACTTTGTGCTTTCTGGTTCCTTCTGTGGCTAACCTATGCTGTTTTTCTCATCCTCTTTTGAAGATACCTAAAGCTGCAGAAGGGCAAACTAGAAGCAGATGAAGCAGCAATAGCGCTCACAGCTAATCATGCCGCAACATACGTCATTCTTGACGAGATGGAGGATTAAGATGATGTAGCTACAGAGCTTTAAAGATCACATGATGTTCATAAAGATGAACCTAGTAAGCCTTCCTAATGCCTTGATAAAATGAATTCATCTTTGTACACTAATTTCTGGGCACACCATCGGTATTTTTCACATTATACCTCAATTTCGTGAGTTTGTTGCATGTCGCATTTATGGCCTGATAAAAATTCAGTCATTTAGTGGAAATACTGAGCATTAATCTCTCAGGGTCGTCACATCAACAACTGCTGAGCTCGTAGTTTACCTCCAATGATGTTGGTGGTGAATTAATACAGAAGTGAAACAAAGTTTTTGACATTTTGCTGCTCAAAGTAAAGCAAAACGGTAAGCTAGTCAGTATGAAATGATTCATCAAGTTTTCATTATCCTTTTCTTCTTAAACCACAGGATATCACATACCTAGTCAGTTAGATTGTTATCATCATCTTCGGTTGACATTATTCTTAAGAAATTCATGATACATATATGCTATGGTGAGGTTTTGATTTGAATCACGGTGTAGTCCGGTTGTTTCTGTGATCACATTTAAGAAGTGAATTTCAATAAGCTCAACATCTGTATTTTGTCTATGTATGTGTGTGTCTATGTACTTGGCTTGCGGTGGTTTCATTTATGCCATCATATTTCTGGGTTTTTTTTTTTTGTTTTTTCACTGAATGGAACATGAATAACTGAGACTAATTTTCATGAAACTCAGTTATGGTAGATGAATTTTTTTTCCCTCGATCTATTTACTTTATACTAGCAAATTGACCACTAAATTATACCCCAATTCTCAGTGTGATATTTGAAGGGTTTTCTTTTTGTGTAAAATAGTTCTTAAACTATCATTTTATCCCAAAATGTGTGTGACGTGTAATAAGAAAGTTTTGTATTTCACGTTCTTATAGGTCGGTATTGTTTTTTATAAATAGCTACTGTGTCTACACAACACTCTAAATCCTAATAACCTTCCTGCAATACAAAGTAATTGCAACTAAAAATAAGGAACAATTAATTAAACAAGTTCATATTTTGCGCACAAAACCAAAAAAGTTTTTAAAAAAATTTTTAAAGAGAAATTTATTAATTTATTCAATGAACGAGAGCATTCAATTCGAGAGAGAGGAGAAAAATAATAAACATCCTTTGTACTCGTTGAAAGATAAGCTCTATCAACATAACAAAAGCTTCAGCTTTAGCATCAATAGAACATTATAATACGTCAACAAAAGCCATTATCATTGAGACAAGTTTTTTAGTGGTTTTTGAAGTGCCAATGATAGTGACCATTACAATTACGGTTGGCACTGCGACAGGCAATATAATTTTTCATTTTTGTAGTTGACAATCTTTTTAACAAAATCGATCAGGCAATGATTTGGATGATTTTGTCGACAAGTTCTAGATCATATTCGAAGGTTCATCTTATGGAGCAACAAATATTTGAAGATTGAATCAATCCGAATCAAGTAAATTGAATCTCTTGTTTTGAGGAAATCGACTTGATTGATTTTAAGGTTTATCTTGAAGATCCTTGATTTTTTTTTCTGAACTTTATGAGGATATTTGTAAAGCATTTTTATGGGACTCTTTTAGTGGGATTTTTATTGTAATTGATATTTATCTTAACAAACCCCTTAAACTCTTATATATTAGAGGGCTTGTATAAGTTATAAGCGTGTAGTTTTTATAGCGCTTGTATATTCATTGAGAAAAAGTGTCTTTTAGAGTGCAATGGAAGTGTAAAACAAGTTTATTGCTTGTTTTTACAACTTAAGTTCTCGGAGGTAAATAATCTAAATCTTTAAGTACAAAAGGAGGATTATTATATCGAGTTGTAATAAAACTTAAATCACTTATTGCATTGAAATTAAATATAGCAGATTTACTCAATGATTTAGACTTCGTAAATGTAGGAAAGTCAGATTACATAAACAACTTGGTGTGTTCTTGTTTTCTCTATTTTATCATAGTGAAAGTGATCGTTGTAGTCATCAATTGCACACACTATTTTTCTTTAAGTAATTATCAACTGTAGATTCTAACAGTTGGAATGAGAGCCTCCCACTTAACATAACTAATGGTATTCCTGGTGATGATATTTGCTTAAGACGAAAGGTTCTTCACCCTATATTATATGGAGTGAATTATGCTTATTGGAAAATAAGAATGAATATTTTTGTAAAGTTTATAGATGAAAACGCTTGGATATCAATTGTCAATGGCTAGGAGACCTTTACTATTGATTTTTCTGGTGTCAAAACTCCCAAAGTTGAGACTATTTGGACCATTGAAGAAGAGAGACTTGGTAATATTAAATGCTCTTAATGCAATCTTCAATAAAGTTAATGGTAAGGAGTTCAAAAGGATTTTTAAATATATTATTATCCGTGATGAAAAAATTAATATTTGTTAATTTTATTGACATAATATATATACGAATGTTACGTCAATAATAATTAATTTAAAATTTTTAAAATTAAATAAAAAATTGAAAATTATTTAAAATTTTAAAAAATATATTTTTAATATTTTTATGTTTTTAAAAATAAGTAATTGCTAACTTAAAGTATAATGTCACAAGAGCAAAATTAATAAAATATTAAATTTTTTATTTATTTTGGATAATTTAATTAACAATGTAAATTTTAAAGACTAAAAAAATATTTAATTTAAAAAAATCAAAATTTTATTTAATTTAAATAAAAGTTTGGAGGAAGATTAGGGTTTGTCACTAGGCATATACCGATTACTACCACACCTTTCAATAAATTCAGCTTTTTGCTCTTTTGAAGTATTTGTGGGAAACCCTTTGTTTATGAAGCAGAGCAATTAAAATCCGTTGAGTGGATCGAGCTTTGAAATACAATCAAGCATGGGATCCAAAAACAAAGGCCACAAGGCCAAAACTAAGAACAAGAACAAACCTGATTCTGTCCATAGCAACAACAAAAACGAAAGCGGCAGTGGCAGTGGCAGTGGCAATGGCAAGATAATTAAGGATGCTCGATTTGCTTCTCTACACTCAGACCCTCGTTTTCAGAAGCTCCCGAAACGCAAGACAAAGGTTGTCATTGATTCTCGTTTCAATCGGATGTTCACTGACAAGAGATTTGCTTCATCTTCAGCTCCTTTGGATAAGCGAGGGAAGCCCAAGAAGGGAAACAACCAGAGCTCTCTTCGCCATTATTATCACCTTGAAGAAGAAGAGGAAGAGGAGAAGAGAAAGAAAGTTGCTCTGAGTGAAGAGGATGATACTGAGGAGGAGAGTGATACCAGTGAAATGCCCCAAATGGACAGCGATGGGGAGTCGGAAGAGGAGGAGGAAATATCAGAATCCGGTTCCACTACCGAAGAGGAAGATATTGATATAGATTACGAGGATGGAGAACCTGAAATACAGGTACCCTTTGTCTAATATATTTGGTTATGCTATTTTGATTTCAACTAATTGATTATGGATTAAGGAAATGAGTTAGGGTGTTGAATTTATTTGATCATGAGTATCTTTGTTTTAGTTTGATTTTGCTGCTAAGCTTAATAACTGGTGTTTTCTAGTTAAAAGGTACAAGATTTAAGATATGAAGAAGCAGAATTTTAACTTTGTGAACAACTAATCTGCTAAGTTAAAAGCTGCTAGTGATTGGTGGTCATATATTTTACTAAAATCGTATTATTTTATATTGATTATTTTTCCAGGAAGAAAATATCCCAATGATTGAAAAGGAAACCCGCAGGCTTGCAGTTGTGAATATGGATTGGAGGCATGTTAAGGTATGTCATTGTAGTTGTTCAATGCTAGGTATGGTGCAATAGCTTAAACTGTTCTCTAAATGCAGATTGCCAATGAAATATAGAAAGTTGATATATTATTCCAATCAATGACTATTAAAATTTATCTTTGAGTTATTTATTAAATGCCTGTGTATTTCCTTGTTATTTTAAAATTATAATTTCTTTGAGGGAATGGATTTGCTTGGTATTTTGTCTTGTTAATCTAATTTAATTAGAGTGTCATGGCACCTGCATTTGTATTTTAACTTATGTTAATTCGATTTAATGTGTTGCTGTAGGGTGAGGTTACATAATTGCAAATGATAGATCCAATTAAAGAAATCTTTGTGTCATGTTTACCTTCATTGAATATTTTCATTGTATTGATTCTTTTTATCGAGTCTTAATTTCAATAGGATCTAATAAAGTACCATTGTGGTTTGATTTTTAAAAGCTGTTGTTATTTTTTATAGAATGATATCTGTTTCAATCTGTTTTGAAGTGATTGACTAAATGAAAAAAAAAAGGAAAAGAAAATAATTTCATTGAACTTCGCTTAAACATGACACTTTGATCATAAGAATTGTTTTCTTTGCATAATGTTGTTTCCTAGTTCTTTTCAATTCAACATTGAAGTTAGAGAGTAATTATTAAGCTTTTCTCGGGAAAAAGATTTCTTAGAATCCTAGCCTGTGGTTATCATGCTAGTGTTTTGGGCATTTCAGCTTCTCTGATCTCAATATTGGTTCTCATTTCTCACATAGTCTCTCTTTTCTTTACTTTTGGTGAAAACTTGAGATTTAGAATTGTAGTAGATCTTATTGTACAGGATACTAATGAGCTGAATTGTATCTATGAATTCCATCTTCTCACTTTGGTTATGATCAGTTAGGGTCTCAAGGTTTGTAATTTGTTAGTAAACAAACTGCTTATAGGCTTGACTTCTGAGTTCAGACTAATTATCTGACCCCTTTTATATGTAGGCTGCTGACTTGTATGTAATGTTAAGCTCATTTCTACCGAAAGATGGACAAATTATTGCAGTCACTGTCTATCCATCTGAATTTGGACTTCAGCGCATGAAAGAGGAGGAAATTCATGGACCAGTAGGCCTATTTGATGGTGAAAATGATGATAATGATGAAGATGGTGATGATGAAATTGATACCGAAAAATTGCGTGGATATGAGAGAAGTAGACTAAGGTGATTGCTGCTAATTGTCAATTTTTCTGGTCCCATTCTATCTGTTATATTTCTTTTTTTTTCTTTCTTTTTTTTTTTTCTGTTTCGTTAGTAATTGTTAAAGACTCTTTTGATGGTTAGTGAATTGTTGAAATACTGACTTGTCCAATCTGGACAATACTTTCTTAAGCTCAGTTTCTATTTATGTGTTTGTTCTTCATTGCTTTAACTTCAATATGATATTGTGACTATCTCTTCAAATGGATATTTATATGTTTCAAACTGATGTTTTACAATTCCTTTTGTTTAATATTCATTACTTATTGTTCTTCCAGATACTACTATGCAGTAGTAGAATGTGATTCTAGTGCAACAGCAGATTACTTGTACAAAAGTTGTGATGGAGCTGAGTTTGAAAGGTCATCAAATGTGCTTGATTTGAGATTCATTCCTGATTCTATGGAATTTAAACATGAACCCCGTGATGTAGCAGTTGAGGTATGTCACTTTGACCATTACATTCATCCTCCTTATGGGTTTAAGGTTTTTGCATGATTTTATTGAGATCTAAACAAATTGAAGGCAACTAGAAATTAGTTCCATGTTGCTATTGCTGCCAATAATTATTAAACGTTGACTAATTTTGTAGCTGTTGCACTAACTAAAACTACGAGTTACCACATAATGTAAATATCTTCTTTTGCTTAGGCACCTGCAAATTATGAGGGTTTAAATTTCCAAACCCAAGCACTGCAGCAAAGTAAAATTAATCTTTCATGGGATGAAGATGAACCACAACGAGGGAAGATTTTGAAACGAAAACTCAATGATGAACAGGTTAGTGTGCATACTTTGTATCGAAAGCTACTTTTAATGGTTCATCTTGTCTGAGAAATTCATTCTAAGACGTATGTTTCCCCTTTTTTTGTTTGGTATTCCTGTCTGCTGACTTAGTGGTAGAAATCCAATTAAGCATTTCTTGTGAAGTCCTTTATATTGTTCTTTTATTTGTTTTAGAGTTATCTTGTAGGAGGTGCTTTAAATATGAGTTTGGATGAAATTTTATCAAAATGAATCTACTCTCAGGTCTTTTTTTATTTGGCTTTGGAGGTCCTTCTAGAACGTGCTTTCAGGATTTTCTCCAAATATGAGATTTCAAAATGCTTCTTTGTTTTGTTGACCAAGTGATTGGCTGTTCTTTTCTTTCAGTTTTTTAAATTTTAGCAGTTAATTTGGCGGTCAAGGGCTTATAATTGTGTTTAAATTGGATTTAATGTCTTTATGTTCTTCTTGGAATTCATTCTTTTTATGTGCTTTGGCAAAATTACACTTCTGACAACAATTAATATTCAGGATGTCGAAACCAGTGAAACAGTCATGGCAAGAAGAAAATATCATCTATGCTTTTTGCACTCCATTCTTTCTGGTATTCCTCGACATTTGTCTAACTTAATACTGCTTATGTTTTCATGCAGCTGGCTGACTTGGAGTTAAAGGAGTTTCTTGCTTCTGATGAGAGCGAAAGTGATGATGATGATGAGAACAATGACACCACCAAGGATCAACCTGATAAGAAAAATAAGAAAAGAGATTTATACCGTGCCTTACTCCAGTCTGGTGATGGTTCCGATGGAGATGATGAGGAGGGTGGCCAGGATATGGAAGTGACTTTCAATACTGGCCTGGAGGATATAAGTAAGCGTATTCTGGAGAAGAAAGATAAGCAAGCAGAAACAGTTTGGGAGGCCTATCTCCGGAAAAGACGGGAGAAAAAGAAGGCCAAGAAAAGTAAATCTAAATATTCATCAGAGGATGAGACTGACGATACTGATATAGAAGAAGCTACAGAAGAAGCTGATGACTTTTTTGTTGAAGAGCCTTCTCTAAAAAAGAGTAAGAAAGAAAGGAAGAACCATGAAGATATGGAGAAGGAAGCTGAAGCAAGTAGAGCAGAACTTGAGTTATTACTCACTGATGACAAGGGAGCTGATACTGGTCTTAAGGGATACAATCTAAAAGCTAAAAAGGCTAAGGGGAAAAAGCAAAAAGAAGTGTTGGATGTGGAAAAAATACCAGTTGTCGAAGATGATCCTCGATTTTCTGCTCTCTTTACATCACCTCTTTTTGCTTTGGATCCCACTGACCCACGGTACAAAAGGTAACAGTAAACTTGTAATTTAATTAGGAAAAAGCAAATATATATATGTTATTGTGTGATTTAGAAGAGATGTAAGATAAATAACTAGGTTATTCAAGGTATGTTGATTTACCAGCATCATTAGCACTGCATTGAGTTTTAATTCTGAGGGTTTCTGGGTCTTTTATTTGGGTTGTTGCTTGGCTAAAAAGCTTGTGTGTTCTTTGTTGCAGGAGTGCCACTTATGCTCGACAAGTAGCAAAAAAGCTGCAGAAAGGTGAACAGCAAGAATTGGCTGCAGAGGACACAAAAGTACCCACCGATGGTCAGCTCTCAACTGATGATCCTGGAATGTTCAAAGCGGAGCGTGAGAAGTCCAATGTTTTACCTTCAAAGGAGAAGCATAACTTGTCTTCGATGGTGAGATCAGTGAAGATGAAGTTAAAACAAGTTCAACTGCCCTCTGAGCGCAAGGTTTCCAAGAAAAGTGTTTCAGGCAGGGGGGAGAAAGGAGAAGCATCGAGTTCATTCAAAGAACAAGGCGAAGGATTTGAATGAATGAAACAGATGGTCATTTCTGGTGATGATTTAGGGTAAGTTCTAATGATTTGTGTACTTTTTCAGATCATATTTGTCTTATCTTTGTATCTCATGGATAAAAGAGGGTTAGTGTCAATGGGTATTTATTTAACCATATTTTGGAACTTTTTAAGTAACAATTTTGGGGAAAATCTTGTTGGGGGATCTTAAATTTTGGGGAAAATCGATTGAAGATATTTCATTTCATAGTTCATACCCTTTTGTACTATATTTTGAAACAGGTATGATTTTTTGTGCGAAGTGTTAGCTCAAAGGATTAGATTAAAGCAACAGTAGCAGGTGAATTGGCTAGCGGTGGAACCATTTATTTCAGTATTGTTTCACACTTATTTATAATTTAATATAAATGAATCAATACATTATAATCATATAGTATGTGAATATTTTATTTTTTTTAAAGTAAACATGTAAAATAATAATAAATAATAGTTATACATCAAACAAATTAGTTTAAAAATAAAGAACTTCTAAAAATTAAAACTCGTAATGATCGAATTAGAAAAATCAAAACTGAATTTAAGTATTAAAGTCAAATTAGAGATTACTACACATGACTTAAAAACAAAAGAAAACTAAATAGATTTTAATTTTAAATAAATCATGTAATATTTCAAAACGGAATTACGAAAACCGAATAAAAATGAGTTTAATTGTGAAATTAAATAGTAATGATTTATATAATTCAAAAAGTGGAAGTACATTCTCAAGTTATAAAGGGAAGAAGAGTTTAAAGTTGAAAATATTTGAATATAAAATAATTTTTAACTTGAATGAATTTTAATATCAGATTAGGTTCGCTGTGTACTAACCAGTAACTAATGTGTTGATTGCATGAGATGTTTCAAAATTTTAAATAAAAATTTTAAATGATATAATATCAAATTTATTCTTTACTATTTTTTTTTTTGTCAAATTGGCCTTTTTCTGTTTGAGCTAAATTTGGCCCTTAATCTTTAAAAAAAAAAAAGTTAAATTTGATCATCAATTTTTTGAAAAAGAGTCAAAATGATGTTTTTTTAAATGAGAATACTAATTAAAATTTTTAAACACAATAGCTTACATGACAATTCATGTGTATTCCATGTTATTTTTTTTGTATTTTCATGAACTTTGTATATATTCTAATTTTGATTTCTTTTATTTTTATAAATTTTGAATTATTTGTTAATATGACATATAAGATTGATGTTATATTAGCATGATATACACATAAACTGTCATGTAATTTGTCACGCCAATAATATTAAAAATGAATGATTTAGTCATCATTTTCGTTAAAAAAAAGCGATTTGACTCTTTTTTGAAAGGTTAAAGTTCAAATTTAACTTAAAAAAATAAAAGTCAAATTGATAGAAAATGTAAACATTGAGGACTAATTTCATCATTATGCCATTTTTAAATTGATTTTAAATTTTAAAATATCTTCTAAATATAACACCTCACACTCACCCGATCGTCGGATCCAAATGTGTTACATCACATTACATTGCCGAAACAACTTATATCAAACATGCTCATTATTACATATAAAGGAAATACACAAAAATATATTAATCATAATCTAAATAATTATGGGTTAAACGAAATATTTAAAATTCGAATTCAATCTCTTTTCACTCAAATTTACTTAAGTTTCAAACCATCAAAACTCAAATAAGAACTTATCAATTCTCTAATTAAATATTTGGCTACTATTATCTATCATTATTAATAAGATTTTAACTAAAATTGAGGAGAAAACTTAATAACTTTATTGTTACTAGGTATGGCAATGGAAAGAAGGAAGAAATTGATTTTTGAAATATAAAAAGTAGAGTGATAAATTTTTAAAAAATAAAAATAGATGAATTAAATTCGAAATTTGTAAATATTACAATAACTTAAGAATATTTTAACCTATTTTAAAATTTAGACCCGCGGCTTGTTCCATTGATCACACTCCCATTTTTAGAGGCAATCAAACTGTATTTTCCCTCTCATTTAGAGGTGCGTGGCTTGTGCCATAGATCACACTCCCATTTTACACCGAACACGACTACTATCTCATACTAAGAAATCGCCGCAGATTGCATTACGATCGGATGTCGAGCCCACGCGCCGCCTCCAACGACGACGATAAGCACTCCGGCAATAGCAAGGAAGCGGCCGTGGCTAAAACCGCTGGCTTCATCGTCTTCTCCGGAATCGCTATGAGCATCCTTAAAACCCTAAACCCTTTCAACAAAGAGAGAAATGCAACTGCAGTACCTCAACAACCGGTGGTTGAGTCGATTCAGTCTTCTCCGGCTCAGCCGATTCGAGATTCCCCACCTCCTCCTCCTCCTGTCTCAGAACCTATTATCACCAAGGTATTTTAGAACCCGCATTTCGATTGTTTTTAACATTTTTAGATTTGGGGAATTTAATTCAAGCATGTTTGAGGATTCTTGTTTACTTTCTAATTGGTGTCTTCTTTTTTTGTAGGAAGCAGGTGGTTATACGGAGCAAAGATCACCAGAATACTCCCAAATAGTGATAGACATTGTGAAAGGAGATACTCTTTGGGGTCTGTCCAGAAAATATAGGGTATTATTGCCTTTCTTTTTTTTATACAATTCTTAAAACTACTTATAACCCTCAAACCTCTAAATTGGAGGATGTCACTAGCTTAAGCGCGCTCAAATCCAAGATATCTAAGTTGCTGCAACAGCAAACGGTTTGCTATGTTCTGTTTTGCTTAGCATTTGGTGCTCTAAATCCAAATATATTAGATTAAGATTTTGGTATCAAACTTACGTCGGTCAGCTTTTTAACAACAAAATATTAGCTTTAAAGGGCTAAACTTTGAATCTAGAAAAAGTTTTCAATGAAACAAAAGATAGTTTTAGTTGATAATTTGAACTTTGATACAAAATTTGTATAGTTCCAATCTCCCAATAGAATCCAAGATGAAATTCTGACTATATAATCTGGTTTCAGGTGTCAATAGATGCCATCAAAGAGGCCAACGGCCTTACAGGGGATACCATCTATGCTGGCAAGAAACTTATAATCCCATAACATTGTTTTCTTCGCCTCATGTCAGTTTCCAGTTTTCTAAGTAGGTTGTTAGGCTTTTTTTTTTTTAACTTTTGCAAGTGCATATGTCCGTTTAGTTTGTAATATGAACATGAGTAGATGAGATGAGACCTTAGACCGGAATGGAGGTATGTGGTTGTGAACTTTTCACACAGTACTTCTACTTTAAATATGGTCTGTTTTACTGCATTCATTGTATTAAAGTTCTTAGTGGTATAGGGTCTGAATCTGTTTCTTGGCCATACTTCTTTGTGCATTGTAATTTATTTACAACCGATACTTTTGGCAATTCCCACTCGAGTATCAGAGCATCCCATCCTTTTTTTAACAAAAAATAAGGTACTCAATACTTTTGGCAACTCTCACTCGAATTGCTCTGAAACTTGGGTAAAGAGTATACTAACTCAAGATTACATGTTGAAATTAGGAATGTTGTAATGACACCTTGATAATTTTGCTTCAGTTTATGACATGTTGCTTCTCTTGTTTCAAAAGCTGTAGTTTCTTGACATTCATAGATTTGTATGGACATAGATTAATAGGTTAAATCCTCTGAGCTTTTTATTTTGACATGCTCTACCATTTGAAAATCATTTGCTTCATTTAGGTAGGATTCTTGGCTATATATGGGAACTTGTTTTAATTAAGTGTAGCAGACTTGAATTTGCCATTCATTTGGTACATATGAGAGGTCCAAGGGCTAGGGCCAAGGAGAAGCGGGGTCTTAAACCTTCCCATCTCATTCTTAAGAGGAAAATAATCTTTAGGTAAAATTGTTGTTCAAAGTAAATAGTTTATGGTTGATGTTGAAAGTGACAAAATTGTTAGTGGAAGCCCTACAAGCCAGTCGAGATTTGATTGTATAGCACCTACATGATATTTGAGTTGTATAAACATTAGTTTTGTTGTATGATTATATGAGGTATTTGTTCATCTATAACTACAATTATTAAATTAGCGTATAGAATTGTGAAGATAAAGCTCATGTACTACAATAGACCCGCATTTCATTGCGTTTGAAGTTGGAAAAGTATTTTTCAAGTAATGAAGAATGCTTACCTTTTGGCGTCAAAATTATGGTGGAAAAGTGTTTCCTCATCCAAACTAGGATTTTACGGCAGGTTTTCTTTTCTAACCCATAAATAGGAGGATAATGTGCTTCAGCATATTCGAACCTACGTCTTCTTGTATTGATAATAATGTCCATGTCAATTAAGTTAAGACTCAATCAACTAAACTAAAGATAATTAGCATGGTTGAAGCAAATATAAAACGAGAATACTTGTATTGGTACAAGGTAGACTCGTAGTTCATCAAGACTTGGTTAGTTGATAAGGTGCTGGCTATTTCAACTAAATATTTTCAAGAAAATAGATCAATATACATGGTTGATAAGATAAAAGGTTGAATAGCAACAATTAAAGTGAATTGATCGTTAAGGGAGATAATAGTTAGATTGTATTGATTTTTGAAAAATTGAATTAGCAAAATTTAGTAGTTTAAGTTTATGTATTTACCATTAAATGAAGTAATTTTTTCAATTTTTTTTAAGTCCAAAATTTGATAAATGAGAGTACAAGGACTAACTTTTTTATTTTTCATCAAGTGAAAGAGACAAAATTTACAACTACTCCAGTTGGTGTTATTCATCTATATTATTAACACAAATATACGTGTGAAAATTACAAATTTAGAACACAAATGTTTGTTTAAAAATAACATACAATAAATAAACAAACTTATGGTTTGAAATTAATTAATAATAACACGTGAAATATGTATATCACTAAAAGAATAAGATTAAATTATTTATCATGGTGTTGTCATCAATCTTGAATTGGTGTTGAGTTAACTTGTGATACCAATTCAATCAAATACATTATTAATACTAGATATTTTGTCACATGCATATGCGTATGGAAATCACAAATTTCAAACACGAATGTGTGTTTAAAAACAACATAAAATAAACTGTAAATAATATATTAAAATATATCTTTGGTTTAGTAGTAGAGTGAATGATTTATTAAGTTTTGATAAGCATAGATTCAAAACTTCAAACCTAACCAAATTAATTTTTTATTTTTTTTTAAATAAAAAGATTAAAACACCCTTTAATAATATAACTTGTTTTAAATATGGAAATATATTTCCATAATTTTGTAATTGAGTTGGTGACGGACTGACTAGTGATATCAATTCAATCAAGAATTTTATTAATAATATAGATATACAACTTATGGAGGTAATTAAAATATGGAAATATTAAGACAATGCTTTAGTTTAGTGGTGAATTAAAAAATTTACTGATTGAATTAGCATGGGTTTGAATCCCACCACATGTGTTTTTTTGTTTTTTGTTTTAAATAAAATATTAAAGTACTCTCAAATAATATAATTATTTTAATTACGGGAAAGCATTTACGTAATTTAATAGCTGAGTTAGGGTAATACCAACTCAATAAAACACTTAAACAATAGTAAGTATAAATATACAACTAATGGTGGTAATAGAATGTATAATAAAATATAAATGTATAAAAATTTTAAAATAATGCTTTAGTTGAATGGTAAATTTAATGTTTATTGATGTAATAGATATGGGTTTAAATCCTATTATGTGCATATTTTTATTGATTTTTTAATAAAAATATTAAAATATTCTCAAATAATATAAATTATTTTAATTATGGGATGATATTTCTGTAATTTAACAACTGAATTAATCATCTATCAATTGAGTCTTAATATAGAAGAGAAATGACTAAAACAATTATGTATTTTACAAAGCAGCTCATATATTAGAAGGGTATTTTTGTCCTTTTATATTTTCATATGAAATCAATAAAATCTCATATTACCATTTTTTTTGTGAAATAAAAAATAGAATCTAATCAATTATAGAGTTTAAAATGAAAAGATAACCTCTTATCTTGTCCATATGTATAAGCCATTCGACTTCTTGAAGAGGAGCTTCAAAAAACTATAACTCAGTGTTTATGGAGAAAGCTTGTTTGGTCAAATAATCCACAACTTGATTCTGTTATCTAAGAATGTGATGTAAAAACCATTGAATCTCTTGTGCAAGAATAGTTTGGATTCATCGGATCAAGGCAGAATTCGAACTGAAGGAACTTTTGCCTTGTAAGGCTTGGACCACCTCCAAGCTGTCCGTTTGTATAATTGGATTTAGGTGTAATTGCTTATAATTACACTAGAGTTACATTTTCGGATAATCATTATAATTGGTAATCTTACGGAATTAAGTGTCATTGGTACACCCATTTACACTAAATTCTTAAATGGAGAACGAGGATTGGAGTAATTACAAGAAATTTCCAATTATCACATTACTTTCTAAACTCAAATGCATAGTTTCAGGCTAAGAAATAATTTTTACACATGTTTATGAAAGTTATTTTTATACAATAATAAAAAAAATAGCTTAATTTTTTAAAATATATTTTATTTTTAAAAAATATTTTGAACACATTTAGTCTAAATATTTCATGCAATTTTTGAAGTAATATTAAATTCTATTTATAAAGGATATATTATAAATTCTGTATTATTTTTGCATCAACATGTATTTAAGCACCCTAATTTAAGTGTTATAAAAGCTATTAAACACTTCACAAAACAAATTTTTTTTTATAAATCCTATATTATAAAATCTACATTTTAAACCTAATTTGTGTGGAATATAAATAATTGAAATATAAAAAAAAATGGTTATAAAGTTGGTTTGTTAATTGACACAGTAGTACAAGTTAACTGCAATTTAGGTTGATAAAAATTATTAAGATCAAAGGATTAAGTAGATTTCTACCTCAGATTCTAGAGTGTCGAAAAATGTTATTTGGGAGAGATTTTAAAATAGGTTGAAAATTATATATGTCAATCCACAAAGTTGGTCATGCACATAAAAAAAATTCTCTCGCATCATATTGTGAGGTATGATATTATTTAAGAGAATAGAGTTAGACAAATACTAAAAATGGCTTACAAGCTCTTTACCTTGAGACATTCAAAACTTAAAATGTAAGAGCTAGAATAATCGATGTTCTAATTTTTTTCAGAATAACACCGTCACCTTAATATAGTTTAAAAAAAAGTTGGATTGTGCTAATAAATTGCATACTTCGTAGAGGTCATTCAACATTGTTTTTGCGGATTCAAAAGTGCATTTCAACCCAAAAAGCAATGCCAAACATTTGGCTTTTGTGGTCACCTAATAGCAAAAGCTAGGGTTTAGTTGCTTGTGGTTTTTGCGATTTGAAAGATAAAATATCAAAATACTTTTATTTGTCGTAATTATTTAAGATATATTTAAAATTTTAGATTAATTTATACTTTATTTATCATTATATTAAATTATTTAAAACTATTTAAAATGTATATTTAGTGTTTAAATATATTAAATTATTTAATATTATCTAAATTAATTTATTTTTAAACTTCCAACGTAATATTTAAAATGGACATTTTAATTTTTCAGCGCAATTTTTCACAGCAATATTAAACACCTTAAATTAACAAACCATATTTTTCACAACACTTTTCAAAAACATTTTTTTCAACTCAAGCTTTTCAAAATCATTCCTCAACCTCAACAACAATGCCAAATTGGTCCATAATTAAACCATTACTAATTACATTTTCATCAAATTACTATGTGATGTTTAAGTGTCATTATTGCGGATTAAAGCCTGTGATGAATGTACACAGAGCGTCTCATGGAAGTCAACTGATAAATGAGATTCATTTGACCCACTTGAACTGGACTGATTTGTGGAACACATAAAAAAACTCATTTACTTGAAGCATTAGTGACCCAGTAAAACATTCTAGTAAAATTAGGTTACCAGGGTAATTATTGTAAATCATAATGAATAATGTTGTATAAAGCTTAAATTCCTTAAGACACTCACCCTATACATAGGCACTAACTGCCGAAGAGCATTTACTTAATGACTTGTTTTCTTGTGGCTTTTCAAGTTTTTTTAATTGCTCTTTTATTTTTGAATTTGCTTTTGCTTTAGTTTCGATGTCTTAAAAAATTTTCGAAAATTTTCTCACTTTTTGAGAGTTGGATTGATTTAGACGAATTTGAAGCAAAAAAAATCAACTAATACTGTTTGATTTGCCACACTTAAGTTCTAGCTCTGTGGCACAAACACACCCTTAATAAATATATAAACTTAGGTTTTTTGCCCATAATGTGGGTATAGTAATTATATGATTTATGAGGGACCAAAATGCAAATTTAATAATCTGGCATCTGTCTAAATAAATATATGTATTTTCCACGAGGAGCGTCGGCCTTCCAAGGAGAGAGGAGTGTAGCAAGAGAGAGAAAAGAAAACGTGAGAACTTTCTCTTTCCTTTCGAATAAAATTTTAAACTAAACCAAAAAACCAAGCTTTAATAAAAAAAAAAAAAAAGGAAAAACTGCGACCGCACTGCTTAATACATTCCTTGTAAGATTTCTATTTCTTTTGATTTCTCTTTGGCATTTTCAATTGATTTTTTTGCATGCAAAAGTATTTTTCTTTTTCCTTTTCTACTATTTTTTTATTTATGCTGTGGCGGGAAGCTGAGTTTTTGTTCTACTATGGCCTGTTTCGTTGTTTTTTTGGGTTCATTTATATGTTTTTTTATTATTATTTGAATTGGGCTTTCATAGATTTTAGTGTTCATATTTTATCAGATGACATTGCTTGGTAAGTAATTGCTTTATTCGTGTTCTGGTCGGTTGAATACTTATGATTACTGTTTATTTTTTAAAAACCGAAATGAACATTTTAGGGTTTCTGGCTTTGACTTGTGAGCGGTATTGTTGTTTACTTGAATGGGTCTTTCTGGGTTCTGATTTTTGAAGGAAGATATGAAGGAAAACTGGGAATTCAAGTATTCAACGATATTTTGTGTTTCTTTTTTTTTTTTTTTTTTTTATAATTAAAAATGGAGCAATACTATTGTACATTACTGGGTCCATCCCCACACTGCATTGCGCTTGTTATTTCCATCCAATAAGATTTGCTTATTGTAGAAAAATAAAATACTATTCTACATAATTTCACTTGTTAGTTATTGTAGAAAATTCCGATTCTCAACATTTTCTTCTTTTCAGTCTTTTGTCTTGTACATTTTGATTGAGTGCAAAATCGCTTAAGCCTTTTGATTTAATTCTTTCCATCCAATAAGATTTGCATTGCTGGAATTTCAAAATTATGTATCTTTGATTTGGTAATTTTTTGTATCTCAGGCTAAATGCTTTTATCATGGAGAAAAACAAAAACTTGTTGACTGTTATTTTTGCTGTCTTCTGCTTGTTTAGTTGACTTTGGTGGCAGACACGGAATTATCTCTTATTCTGTGGTCTTGGTGCATCTGTCAGAGGAAGCAATTTGGAAAATGCCTCTCTTCAGGAGGAAGCCTTTTGATTTAGCAAAGCCACCAGAAGATTTGGAGCCCTCTGAGCTTGTATACCAAGTTCGATTCACCAAAGAGATTTTTCGAGATTATCAGTATCCTGAGTTGAAGCACTGCAATTATTATAATAATTTTTTTTTTCATGGGGTTTTATGTTATCCTCTGTCTGGTTCTTGTAAAGCTTATTGCAGTTTAACGAAATGCAAATTTTTTACCCAGATGAGAAGGAAAAGTATGTATCATGCTTTCTTGAGTTTGCGTCGATGAATTTTATAAAGTTCTCTAACCACTCACCACTCCAGTTATGTTGTACTCTGTTGAGACCGGAGGCTTTCTCTTTCCTAATGACCAGATGCAAATGCTTCGTTTTATTTTTCTAAACTTTTGCTTTTCTCAAGCTAGCCATCTTTGAAAAGTGGTGCCGTTGCATGTTTGTTTTCCTTAGCATAGATCAGAGAGTATCTGAACCGGATAAATTTATATCGTCAGAGAGTTTGGATGTGCAAATCTACTGGAAAATCTAACTTGACTTATGAAGAAGCCATGGTGACCGAAAAACATGCAATTCAAAAGGTTCAACAACTACCCAATGATCTTGTGGCACCTGCATTGCGTATTATACAATTTAGTAAGAACCAATCAACCACTTTGCTGACTAAAGCTTTAGTAGTTATTCTTATTCGCTTGCCTCTACCTTCATTTTTGGCTTTTATTTTGCGGTCACTGATTTCAGTGGATAAGTTATAGTCGGAAATATTTGATTTACCCTCACATAAGAGATATTCTTGAGTCAGATGAACCACTTATCTTTCTCTAATGTGGTTTAAACCTTAATTGGATTGTAGTCATAGCACATAGCTGATTGAAGTCCTGAGTCCCTTAGTGTACTGGTGGAAATGGGTTTAATATCCTTTCATAACAGCAACCCACTTGCAATCTGATAACAACAGTTGTATCCTTTACTGAAAAGCAGCTTCAATGGAGTTGTTTGTAGATATTGTCTAGAGAAGTCTTTACTGGTGCATTTCATTGTAATACAGGTAACGTCTGGGGAATTTTGATAATTGTACTTTTTAGAACCTTTCTTGTTTTAATAGCCTAGTTGTTTCAAACCTTGACTTTCTTAAAAAGTATGAGCTTTGGGATGGTTTAAGATTCTTAAGTTTGAGCTATTAGAAAGTAGCGATTGGATGATTGTTGCTTTTACTTGAAATAATTTTGTATCACAGTTATGCTGTTTGTTTTAGTTGTCTAAATAAAAGATATATCAGTTTGATGTTGTGAGCTCTTAGGAGCAATTTTCAGTGTTCTGACTTTGCGAGATTAACATAATTTGTTCTACCAAAATTTTTTATGTTTAAAAAAGTTATTCTTTTTATTCGTTTGTATTTGGGGTTAAGGTTTGAGATATTTAAAATAGTATTTTCAAGTTATCAAGATCGCTGAAAATTATTAATTGGAAAAGAATAAAAGAAAGTGAGAGAAAGAAGAGAGAAGAGATACAATCCTCAGAGTCTAATGCCTATTTACAACCAAATGTATCATATAATTTCAATACCAAAGTGCTTGGGGTTGATTACATGACTAGATTTCACTATCCTTTAGTTCATAATATCTAGGGTTGTTAGTGCTTTAAACTTTTGAGGGATTTTAAGTGCTTACATTTTAGAACACTTTAATTTCAATATCTTCTTTTCTAGGAATTTGAAGCGTCTGAATTTTAGAATGTTGTGATTTGATATGTTTTTATTTTATCAAATGGAAGTATACTTGGGTTATACATCTGGTGTCGTAGAAGGTAGAACACAGAAGAATAGAAGTAAAAGGATTTTATAATGGTTGAAGATGATTATGTTGCTAAATTTGTGTCACTCAAATGCTACAAAACTTGTCTGAGTTGTTATAATTTCAGTTGAGGTAGATGTGATGCACCGTGCCGATTTTTAACTAGTGCATCGAAATTTATAAAGACTAGGTGTACTAACACTGATAAGATGTAAGGTATATTTGATTGCTCTAATTCTCACATTTTGATTATTGGGAGCTAGAAGAACTAGTTGGTGAGATATACTATAACCAATGAGAAAATGCTGCAATAATTTTATGTGAATGGATTGTTCACTGTTCATTTCTGATTATTGTGACTATTGAAGTTCTTATGTTTTTGGGATATATTCCCTTGCACATGATCTACAGATATCTCCTCTAGGCTTGAGTTAAGTCGATCTTTGCATGATATTTTGTATGTGCCACTATCCTTTTGTGGCAAAGGTTTGTGGTGCTGAGAGTAATCTAGAAATGACGTTATGAATGATCAGGGGATCTTAACTTTAGATTGTTAGGGAAAACTAGAAAAATTCAACTGCTGTTTAAAAGGGAAAAAAAGAAAAGAAAAGAAAAGAAAAAGAGCTCTATGCATTTGCCTTTAAAAAAACTCAGCTTTCTGAACTTGTGCTTTTGTTATTTTTAGTTTCAGTATTTTCAATTCCTTGTTTAATCTTTTCACTGCTTTTGTGCAACTCTGTCAAATAACCTGTGGTTTTCTCACAGGTATGCTATCATTGAGAGATCTTGCTGATCTAGTGACTAAAAAATTGCAGAAAGATCTGTTTGTGGGTGCTGAATTGTATGGAAAGAAGGATGATGGTTTGTACCCATGCAGAGTGTTAAAAATTGTGGAGAATGGTGTTGGCAAAATGCAATATGAAGTGGCATTGCTTGGAGAAAATAATAAAATAACAGAGAATGCAATATTACATGGAGAAGATCTGGTGTGGAAGAAAACACCCTTCAACAGACAAATTTTGAAGTCTTTTATTCGGGAGTCCACATGCCGAAGTATTCCTTGGGTGCTTCATGAAAAACTGGCGCAGAAACATGGTATATCAACGGATCTTCCAGAGGAGTTACGTAGCAAATTCTTCCTTCAAGATGGACAGCTGGTTAACAGAACGAAGAAAAGGAAAAATGAGAATAGAAACAATGTTGGGGTAACTGTACATGTTTATGGTATTCATTTTAAGATATTTATTTTATGATATCATGTTTTGGCTCATAAATTCTCATTTCCAGGAAGCAAACAGAGAATCTGGGAAATCCAAAAGGAATAAAGGAGAAACTGGGAAGCCTGATGCTAGTAAGGAAGGTATAGTTAGTCTTGGTGCAAGTTGAACATCAATTTTCTTTTTTTTTAAGTTTCTTGTATTCAGGTGTGGAGATTATGGCCTGACAGTTTTCAGTTTTTACATTTCTTTCCTCTTGTTTTTATTTCTTGTGAGTCAGTGGCGGAGCTAGACAATTTTTTTTTTTTGGGGGGAGGGGGGGGGCGCAATTAAATTTTATATTTTTATGATAGTACAAATGTAATTTCATCATTTTAATAGTCTATATCTTTATTATTTTTAAAGGGTTAAATTAAATTTTTATAATTTTTTAGGGGGCCAAAGTGTAGTTTTACCATTATTAATTTAAAATTTTATAAATTATAAAGGGCCTAAATTAAAAATTTTCCATTTTAAGGGTGCTATAATATATATACAAAGGGGAAAATTGCAAAAATCGCAAAAATCTTAAACATTAGAGGGCCTATTTATATTTTTTGGAGGGCCATAATGTAAATTTACAAAGGACCAAATTGAAAAAAATTAAACTTTGCGGGGGGGCCATGGCCCTCCTGGGCCTCAATGTGGCTCCGCCACTGTTGTGAGTGCTTTTCTTTTCTTGGGGGTAGGGGTGTTGGGTTATGCAAGAGCAAAATTACACCTTTTTTCAGTATGCAATTCAATGGCACTGTCTTTATTCATTCACTTATTTTGTTTCTTGCTTCTAATGTTAATTTACAGAAAATAATCAGCCTGAGGAAGAACCTGTCAAATATCCAATTGATGACGTGCTGGTGAAGCCTGGTCCTGATGATCAACTGTTTACTGATCGCCCCTCTCCTTCAAGGGATTTCAATGTTCCAATGAACTGTGTTGGGGATCTTTTGATGGTTTGGGATTTTTGCTCTTCATTTAGCAGGGTGCTCAATTTATGGCCATTCTCGCTTGAGGATTTTGAAAATGCCATCTGTCACAAGGATAGTAATTTGGTTCTCATTGTGGAAACACATTCAGCTCTACTTCGTATACTCATAAAAGATGATGATGAATACTCATTGGCTTTACAGAACAAAAAACGAAAGTTGAAGGTCAGAATCGTGTTGAAATTCGCATAGATGTGCAGATAAATGTTTTCCCTTTCTTGCTTGAAAATCTCTTTATCTTCCTCCCATATGGAGCCTCTCTTGCTCATGCTTTATCTTTTGACTGTTTTTGTTTCAGATTTCACTCATCACTTGGACCGAGTATGTGTGTGATTTCTTGGAAATGATCAATGTTACTGAATTATGCTCTTGTATGACCACTATAAAGCGAGGGCACTATGGCCTTCTGGATGCTAATGCTAAGTTAGGGATTTTGCACGAATTGGTTTGTCATGCCCTTGAAACCGATCTTATCAGGGGCAAGTTGGATGATCTAATTGAGCAGCGACGGGCACTTGGAGCCACAGTAAGAGTGGAAGCTTTGGAATATGCTAGAAAGAAACGAGAAGAAAAAGAACAGTTGAAAGGTGAGTCTAATGGATTAGTAGTAAAGGAAAATAGTATGGAGAGCACAGGAAGCAATCCACATATGGCAGAAAATGGAGAAGAGAATGGTGATATGGTGGAGGAGGTTATTTCATCTAGACAAAGCAATGCATTTGGTAATAGGTACGGGTGCTTATTTTTTAAACATTGAGATTATTACCAAGGATCTGCTGACTGCTTACTTGATGCATTTGTTACTTTCCATTTGTTTTCTATTTATTAAAATAATTACGAAGAAAATGGTAAAATCATCAATCAAATGGATCTTAGATTAATTCTTTTTTACCCTTTTTTATCAAGTATTATTTTGAGCAAGGGATGCACCTTAGTTATGTTGTTTGAAGAAGAAGTTTTTCTTTTGTAACTGTGGCAGGAAGCAATTAAACGGGCAATCCAAGAAAGAAGAGAAGCAAAAATTGGAGCCAAAAGTCGAAGCTGAAAATATAACAAACTCAAATGAGAAGGAAGCACAGAAACAGTTAACTGGTGAAAAAAAGGAAGATCAGGAGAAGAAGAGTAAAGAAAAGAGGGAACAGAGGGTTCAATCCCATATCCTTGCTCTCCAATTGATGTGATTTTCATGTATATTTTGCTTTATTGTTGTTTCATTGATTTTATTTATATAACAGAAGGAATATTTTAAACGTGAGATGGAGAAACGAAGCATCCGCACCAATCCCTTAGGTAAAGACAGAGACTATAACAGGTATTGGTGGTTTAGGCGAGATGGGAGGATATTTGTTGAGAGCTCTGATTCAAAGCAGTGGGGCTATTATTGTGCCAAGGAAGAGGTAGGTTACATATTTAACATGATTCTTTTTCTTAGGGTTCTTCAGTTAAAGTTTTAACCAAAACTTGACGGACAGGTTGATGCACTTATGAGCTCACTTAATCCAAAGGGTGAGAGAGAGAGAGCTCTTCAACAACAGCTGGAAAAATTCTATCCTAGGATCAGGTGAGTGTGTCAACTAGTTTTCCTTGTAGAACAAATGGACTTGGTTTCATCCCCATTCTAATGGAGGTTTCTAGTTTTGACATTGCAGCGTGGAACTCCAAAAAAGATCAAAGGATTTGGCTCAGAAGATTGCCTTGGAAGAGGCTGTGCTGCGGAGATCAACTCGTGTACGGGCACCGCCAAGGGAAAATCCTGCTAATGCATTCCTCAAGTATGTGAACAAGTGGAAAGAAGATTAATATATATTCTGAGTTGGATACACATAGCTAAAATCCGGTGCTTTATTAGTAGTTGTTATGAAAATAACATTGTGTTGAGGGGCAAGGATAGGATGGTTCGTTAATGGTATTATAATGGAGGGAAGAAGAGGAACTGGGATGGAGCCTTTTTTTGATCCATTCCTCTTTTAATGACCAACCCCACAGACAAAAAGCATCATATCTCTACTCAGTTTTGCAAATGACAACATTGTTCCTGTCATTCTTTTAACTCTGCTGTTAAAGCCCTTTACATTTTACAAATTTCTGACATAAAAATATATCACAACATTGAATTAGTTCACATGGTATATTAAGAATTCGAAGAGAAGTGAAATCCCCTTTGGCTATAGTAGTGTATGTATAATCACTTCTTTATAATAGTGTTGAATCATGCAGTAAAAGAGCAAAATCCACTTATTTCTTATTTGTATACACAATATAATCTCGTCAATATTATGAATCAAATTAATTCAAAAAGAAAATCTTGAAAAAATCTGCAATGAATCCAACCTGCTGGCCAACACAGACTTAGGAGCAGAATGCATGATGGGGGTAGCCAGAAACAGCATATCTCATTAGCAGGAATGGAATTATATTTGATCATATCATGTATCAATGGTGAGTTCGATTGGATTGTGAAGGAACCCTATGTTTTGGAGAGGCCATTGGTGGAGTTGTAGGAGGCTGAGCAATTGGTGGAGGAGCCATACGTGGCGGAGCAAGTGGTGGAAGGGCTGAGGGAGAAGAGTCGTGGTAGTAAGGATATATAGTGTACACAGTTTGTACTATAGTGAGGGCAAAAAGAAAGATGGCACCAATCAAAGAAAGCATAGCCCATGGGTTTCTAAAGTAGGTATGGATGAGGTTAGCTCGCCACTCATTCCAAGCTTTCTTGCAGTACTTGTTCACCTTCTTATGCACCTCATCCAGGCTGCTCTCTGGATCCAACGTTATATCTTTCGACAGCGAGTTGAACAGGTTGGCCACTGCTTTGTCACTTCCAAGTGCATTCTGAATGATCCCAGTGGAATGCAAAAGTGCCACATCCCTCTCATTATCAATTATGTTATCCATGAAAAAGATGTAGGATGTCACCTCATTGCCTGCCCCGACATGGAAACGTTCGAATGCTATTAGGTTTAAAAACATGGACTCTGTTGCATCGTCTACAATGATAACCGGAAGCTTAAGTACACCGCTGCGGAACGAGATGTCCTTGAAGCTCGTGGTCTTGCTTTTTTTGAACCGGATTCCGGCTTCGTTAAGCTCCATTGCAGATCGAATGATGTCGTCACCATCCTGGTGCGAAGAGCTTCGATATTTAAGGATTCGTTTTCTCCGTTTACGTGCTGGCCGTATGTCTTGAATCAGACTCTTCCTATACACATCCAAGACGTGCAAACAAGGCCCCATGTTCAAGATGGGCGTATGTGGGGAACAGAACTTGAGTATAAGTTTATTCACGAACTCTCCATCCTGCAACATTGTAAAACCTGTTACACACACACACAAACATATTCAATAAAAAGTTACCAAATTGTAAACCTTAGTTCCATTGCTATCAACAGAAACCAAGCTGTAGAGAACAGGAATTGGCAGTTGATTCTCAAGCATCAACATATCTCGTTTAATGAATGGCATAATATTTATCTTCCCGTGATTGCTGAAGATTGGATCATTTGGAGCATAATCATCCATTGTATGAGTAGCAGAGCGTAGAATCTCCAGCATGAAACACCCATCCACAATCATCAGCTGCAAAAACTTATTGTCATCTTGCCATACAGGATCAAGTAGATCATAGCATTCCTTCAATTTCTGCAAGTCTTCAGCCAAAGACTTCACAAACAAATCCAAAGGCTTGTTGGATCTTTTCAGGAAATGAAGGAGTGCTCGTTTCTTATGATCCTCCATGGGCTTCACACGGTCTTCGCCATGGTGGTAAGGACCGAAGGACACAACTTGAGGCATGTAAGCTTTCTTGTTAAGCTCAGCAATGGCAGCAGGCACTCTGTAGATAGATTGCTTCATCCAATGCTCCTTCTCTGCCTCAGTATCCACCATGTTCTCGAGTCTTCGATTAACTACGATAACCCAATTCGATTCCTCCATTTGTGTTAAAATGTGTCCCTTATTGCAGGTAATGGCATAGCATGTCTTGTAGGGGCAGAAACAAACAAACAAACAAGACAAAGACGACAACCTCAGAGCTTTGTTGTCTGTGCCCAAACGTGAAATGGATATATTGAAACTGAAATTCCTTTCTTCCAGAAGGTCAGCTGCCTGCCTTAAGCCATTATTTCTTATTTGTTTATATAAATGGAATCGTTAAGAAGGAGAAGGGAACAAGCTGCAACATGAATACTGAGGATGTTAAAGACGAGTATATGTGAAGGCGGCATACCTTTTTTTTATTCTAAGTATGGAACCTGCAAAGAAAAGTATCAAACCATGCAACATTCCCTTTTTTACGCAATGTCCTCAATTTTGTCTCATTAAAATGAAAATTCTAAAGCCTCTCTAAATTTTAAATAATCTTATAAAAGTCCTTCAAGTATCAATATTGTATCATTCAAGTCCTTTCTTTAGATATATACAAGTTTACAATGATAGTCTAGTTTTAAATATGATTTACGTCATATTTGAGATGACATTTAATGTCCAAGTTAATGGCTAGGTTAATGAAAAATAATGCACGAGAGATGTTTGAGTAAATGCTTTCAGTTCAATATTCACAACTAAAAAATGGAATACAATGAATGATTTACAATTGAGAGGAGGATCTCTATTTATAGTTGCTCCCCAAAACCGACGGTGTAGATCGAATTACATCGATGGACGAGATGAAACCTATCCTTACAATTAAGGGATTTACAAGATTTACATAATCACATCAAATCTAATCTTAATAGATATGATTCCTCTCAAACTTCTAAGATTAGTTTTCCTATTTAGCAAGGTAGCCTAATTTTCATATCTGCTTCATTGGGCCACCCAAACTTCAAATGGATAGGCTTTTCTAACAATTCTTTGAATCGAGTCAACTCTTGTGAGTCAAATGACCCTCATCTAATTGATAGACCTCCATTAAATGCATTTTGTGTGATGGTCACGAATGCTTTGCACTTTGACCTGTGACAAAAAGACTTGATTAACTGATATTTTGAACACCTCAATGAAAATGTTATAAGTTCATGGACCAACTTATCATTTAAACAAAAAAAAAAATGAGGATATTTGACGCTATTAAGTTTTGGATGCATAATTAAAAATTTTAAAACGCTTAATTAGAAATTACAATATTTTCAAGAGTCTAATTAATTTTTTCAAAAATTTATAAAATGATTAATGCTTAAAAAAACTTGAATATTAATTTGAATAATTAAATTTAAAAATAATTTAATAAATAATAACTACAATTAAAGGTGTTTATGAGTTGAGTTCGAGTTGAACTTAAGAATGATAGTAACACATTTTATGTTTGTCTAAGTTCGACATGTTCTAAAATATGATCCTAAAATTTTGTCAAATGTCTATATTTATTGGCTAACTCAAGCTCATTTTAGACCCATCATTATTTTTATTTTCTAAAATATTTATATAATTTTTAATTTAATATTGAGATAATGTCACATTTGATACTTATACTTTGAAAATATTCAATGTGATACTTGAACTATCAATATGTATTTTGGTACATATTAACAGTAGTGAATTGTTAAACCAACTAATAAACGTTTGACACGTAGAATTTTTTCTAGATCATTAAGACCACATGAATAATATAAAATTATGCTGAAATCTAAATAAAAAAAGTTAAATTAAAAAAAAAAAAAAAAAAACTAAAGATATGGTTAATAAAAAAAGTAAATATTAAACTTAATAACCAAAAAACAATCATCTCCGTTTAAGTAAATGATCATCTTCTCCAAAATGTGTTTTCTCACAATAATATTTTAATTGATTTTTAAATAATTATTTGTTTTTTAAATTTAAGTTGATTTTTATTTTATTTTTCACATAATGTTCCGTTATCCATATGGATTTGATGATTCAGAGAAGAAATTCTACGTGTTCAATTTTTATTGGTTAATTGAACAATGCACAAATGATGTTAACACTAGGTATCACAATTGACCTTTTATAAAAGTAAATGTACCATAATAAAACATATACGAGTAGTTCAAGTATCACATTGAATATTTTTAAAATACATGTACCGCATTGAATATTTTATGAAAGTATAAGTATCAAATGTGGCATTATCCCTTAATAATTCTTTATACTAAATTTTAGTAAATTTTCTACTTTTTAATATTTTTCATTCTACTAAACAAAATCTTAATCTTATGGACAATACAATTAATTGAGCTTTGAATTTAGATATTTGACCCTTATTTAGGTTCTCATTTGGTGTTAAGGGCCATTTGGATTGTACTTTGAAAACCCACTTATATTTTATTCCTTATTTTATTAAATATTTAAAACATACATTACTATAATATAAAAAAAATAGGAGACGTTTGATATTATGAGTGTCCTTGTATTAAGAATTAAATTGTATTTTATTCTTTCTATTAATAAAAATGGACAGGTTAATCTCTATACATTAAATCAAAGAATAAGTTGGTTTTTTTTTTTTAAATTTCATCCATTAATGTTGTTAAAAATCGGTCTTTGTACGTTAGCATGAGATACACGTGGTACGTCACATTTCACTGTCTGATTATTTAATCAATCGTGTTAGATTTTAACTGTACAAATAGATGAACTTTTTAATAAAAATGATGAATTTACTATTTAATCTAATATATAAAAAATATTTTACTTATTTTTTAAATAAAAAAATACAATTCAATTTAAGGGTCTGTTTGTTTCACTGAAAATGATTTCTGGAAAATGATTTATTTTTTTGGAAAAGTTAATGTCTTTTTTGTATTTGAATGAATCTGTGTAAAATATTTTATGTGGTTTGAAAGATTTCTTGAAAATATTTCATAAAAACTGTTTTCAATGAAATAAACATATATTTGAAATTTTCTTATATTTTTATTATTTAATTGAGTTTTTTTATATCTATAAATTTATATTTTATATTATTTTTGCACATATTAAAAATATATTTGTTAAATTCAGGTCCATTACAATATTATTCTTTGGTTACATTATTATCAAATGAGTATTTTTTTTATTTAAAAATGTGACATTAAAAAAATTAAAAAAAATTTTAACAATGTCAACAATTGGACTTGATTTTCAAATTTAAAAAGTAGAGGAACTAAATTCTTGAAAATAAAATTATAGAGATTAAATTATAAATTTGTGAAGAGTATATAGACTTATGACATATATTAACTTTTATACTACAAAACATTTATTATTAATATATTTATAATTATAATAAATATTTATTATTAGAATATTAATATTGAGTATTTTCAAAGAATATTATTTAAATAAAATTGAAATATTAAATAATTTATTATTTTAATAAATTATATTAATAATTTATTATATGATTAAATATAAATAATTAAATATGTATGTTTAATAATGTTGAAAAATATAATATTTTAAATATTTTTAAAAATAAAAATAAAATTTATTATAAATATAATAATATTAATTTTGATTTAAGTTAATTTTTAAATAAAAATAAAATTAACTACTAAGGAGTTTTTTTTTAGAAAATGACTTACGCTTTTTAAAATGTTAAGTAATTTTACAGAAAAATAAATTTATTTTACGTTGACCTATAAATTATTTTTTATTAACTAAATTTTTTCTATAAAATAAACATAGGAAAATACAAAAAATATTTTCTGTAAAATCTTTTATATGTAAATAAAAAGATCCTAAAAGTTAAAATGTATACGTAAAAGATTAAAGTGATTAGAAAATAATTTTATTAAAAAGAAATCCCAAAAATTGGAATGGAAGTAGAATTAGGCGTAATTCTAGATAAAAGCATCATGAAGAAGAAGAAGTCTTGAAGTGGCGATCCTTTGCTTTCATTGGTCCCACATTCCCTTATAATTTCAATGCCATCACTTTGACCGCTGATTAGATGGGACCTTTTTATGTTTAACATCTAATAATATAATAATCCTTCAGACCCACCTCCATTCCCTCCATTCAAAACTTACCATTGACTTCAACTTTCTTCAATTTCAATTTCAATCTTAATTTTTAATTTTATTTACACAATATATATATGTGTGTGTCTTTTTATACTAATTTAATTTTTTTACATGAATTTTGCAAAAAAAATTACATTGTGTCATTTAATACATTTATGGAATACAATTTTACTATATTATAAAATTCAAACAGTATATGATCAAGATTCGAACAGATCTGAGATCGGAATAATCATATGGAACCAAGACAGAGAGGTCGTTGATACAACACAAAAGATTCACAACCATGTAGCTTCTCCTTTTGCAGCCGAAGCCTTAGCCTGCCTTGAAGCTATAAGAATCGGAGTAAACAAGGGTTTTCAAAGGGTCAGTATTTTAGGGGATTCAAAATCTGTTATTCTCAAAAGTAAATCTCAGCAGAAAGATAAATCGGAAATTTGTGCTATCATACAACAAATACATGAAGAAAGGAAGCATTTTCAGAGTATTGAGTTTATTCATATCCCCCGACAATCAAACACGCACGCACACAACTTAGCTATTAACTGTCTAAAAGAAGGTCAGTATACTTATCTGGGAAGGGAGAGTGAAGTAGAGAGCCACGGTGACCGACTGAGGTGACGCCCAAGAGAACCCGATTAGAAAAAGGAAAATGGGTGTAAGTAGAGTGCAGAGAAAGGTTTTATTTCATCTCTGAAAAGTTGTGTTTTCTTTTTAGAAGTTGGTGCCTTATTAATTCAAATCATTATTATCAAGGGAGAGGGGTATAGCTCATGGCCGACTGGTAAACTGTCGGTGGGATTTTATTAGTTTGATGCCCTTTCAAATTTCTTTTATTTTCTTTAATTTTGGGCTAAGAGTGAACAAACCTATTCTCTTTTGGTTTTGAAGCTCGTAAGTGTTCTTTAAACATTTGAGCTAGTCTTTTTGTTTCTATTGTTATTAAGTTTAATAAATCTAGTCAGCATTTTAATTCAAAGAAAAATTCAAAAGAGTATAAAGATTAAAAATGATTAAATTAAATAATAAGATTAATAGCATAATTTCAGGTAACTGAATTTGTTGTTGTTGTTTGGATTAAGATTGAAATTTTAAAATTTAAGATATAGAATAACTAAAATTAATATAAAAATTAGACTATTCACACTAAATTTACAATTTATACATAATATAAGGACTAATAGCGAAATTTCACCCTTAAAGAAATTCAAGTCGTTCATTGGCAGTTTAATTCCTCAACTGCTCAACACTTTGTTTAAGCAATTGTTGACGCTGCCACCCAAAAATTAAGTTTCAAATCTTGACATTATGATCAAGGTAGTTACACACCTGTCCTGCTAAATGCATCATTTTTTAAATTTTTTAATAAATTATAAATAAATATTTTTAAATTATTAAATACGTTTAATAATTTAATTGTAAATTAATACAGGGGTACAAATAGATGATGAAAATCACCGGACTCCTGTAAAAAAGAAAATTTTCTATTTAAATATTTTAAAATTTTTAAAATTTTAAATTAATAAAGATAAAAATTACATTTAATCCTTTTAAAAATGATAAAAAATTAATTTAAATTTTTAAAAATTATAAATATATAAATTATTTAAATAATGATGACTTCACTTTTGATGAAAAATTTAACTTAGGCTGAAGATTGATTGAAATAGTACAGAGGAGCATAATTATCTGGGTCAAATTTAGGGGGTTGGCAATGCCCGATTCTTTTAAAATGAAAAATTTTTTATTTAAATTTTTTAAAATTTTTAAAATTTTAAATTAATAAAAATAAAATTACACTTTAATCTCTTAAAAATAATAAAATTTTAATTTAATCATTTAAAAATTATATTTTTACAATAAAAAAATTATAATTTAATTTCGATTCCATTAAAAAATATTTCAGACGTGGTACCAATGATTATAAAGCAGTGCTATTATTAGTTGTACCAAAAAAAGTTTCTCAATGGTAGCCGTCGTTCAATGCATCTATCTAAGCTCTGTCGATATCTAATATTCATTTTGTTTGTCACCTTCAACTTCAATTTCAACCACACTTCCTTTTCAGAATGATCAGTAGTGAGTTTGAAATGTTTTTGGATAGGAATTAAATTATATATTTTTATGATAGTAAAAATGTAATTTTATTATTTTAATATTTTTATAATTTTTAAAAAAATTAAATTAAAATTTCATATTTTTAAGAGGATCAAAATATAATTTTATGACTATTAATTTAAATTTTATAAACCATAAAATGCTTAAACTAAAAATTTACCATTTAATATTAAAAAAAATTACCATTTAAAAAGAGAAAATCGCCATAAATCTCTCTCCTCTGAGAATTATGATGGCACCAAAATTTATGGGAAAAAATGAACGTACCAAACTGGACTACTCTAAAATAGATTCCAGCTTTGCTTAATGTTTCCTCATTTATGTAAGAAAATCTGAGAAATTAATACAACAAAAGACATACACTGGCATCAAGAAGACAAGTCAGATATTCTAGGCATCAATATGTATACCAATCATCATCATCATCATCATCATCACTGAAGCATAGTTGGCTCCACTGTGTACCAATATGTAACAGAAGGCTGCACCGCTGGTGATGGTCTTGAAAATGGATCAAGATATCCTCCAGGAACCAAAGTTACCATGTTCCTACTAAACACTGGTCCTGTTTTGCAAGCATCGTCCAATGAAGGGTGTCGAACAATTTCCCGTCGCCATAATTGATTGTTATTATCATCTACTTCCACTTTGGGGTAAAATATTTTGTCAGAAGAACAGTGGGTGCTTTTTTTAGGAGAAGAAGATTGGATTAGAGGTGGAGAATCATCGTAATTTCCGCTTGTTTTCACCTTCCCTTTCAACTTATACGAGAAATTAAGCACCCCATTAGGCTTCCCATCACTGTCACGAACCTGGTAACTGACGAACCTCACAACCCCACAAAAATCATCCATCAAAGCCTTCAAAGGAACACGCACCTCGCCGATTGTTCTATTGACCAAGCCATCAGCACGCAAATCGAACTTGAGGAAAAGATGATGGGATTCCTCGGGGGGTAAGCTTCCGAGGTCGAACTCAAACACGTGATTCCATTCTGGGTTCTTGCCTCCTTTGTCGATACCAGTCTTCTGGCGCTGCAGATGCTTCTTTTGCGGGTGTTCTTCTTTCTTCTTGGGTTGTTCGTTGATGATGACAATGGAAACTACAGAGTAGGCAGAGAGTTTTTGGAAGAAATTGAAGGCTTTGAGATCTCGGCAGGAGATAAGTTTGAGTTCTAGAGACTGCCAATCCATGGTTTATTTTTTCTGTGGACTCGAAATGGGATTTGTTTAGAGAGAAGAAGAAAATGGGGAAGACCAAGTCAATTTCCACAACTAAACCCCTTCGCTTCTGTGTCTCTAAAGCACTGCCCACTACCTTAATATCCTTAATATTTAAATATCTGGAGCCACACGTTATTTCTTTTTGGCTCGGCTCGCCTAGCGTGCACCACGGGTGAAACACCACTTACCACCTACCAATGCACTTCTTTACTAATCACTCCATGGTGAATATTGTGGGAATGTGAAGTTTGATATCTTTTTTAAGTTTATTTTTAGGTTTAAATTTTGATTAAATTGTGCATATATGTTTTTTTTTTTGTTAATTGGTCAAATAGATTTTTTTTTAAGATTTAGGAAAATAGATCGATTTTGGAAAGTGTGTGTGAAAGCGCATCCAATTGAACGAGATTTTACTGATATGTCAGGAAGGCGTGCTCAACTGAAAACATTTTCTGAAAATTAAAAAAAAAAACGCTTCCAGTTAGGCACAAATTCTTACATGTCAACAAAAACTCGTTTAGTTGGATGCGCTTTCCTACCAATTGTGTGGAAAGCTCATCCAGTCGAACGATTTTTTTATCAATTGTATAGAAAACGCGCCTAGTTGAACACACTTTTTATACTCTCTCTCTCCAAAATCAGTCTATTTCCCTAAATTTTCATAAGAACGATCTATTCGACCAATTAAAGAAAAAAAGTGACATATATAGCTAATTTTTAGCCTAAAAATTTATAGATTATGAAAAGAGTTGTCCTTTATTTTAAAGTTTATTATATGATTTTGGATAGTGACACGTTAAAGAATTACTTACTACCATTGCAAAATTATGTATTGACAAGACAATTATCATTTATCACTAATTTATTTTATAATGTCGCATCATCATCATACGGGGTTGTTACCTTCATTAAAAGACAATAAAATAATTCGCTTACTAAAAATATGCTTCCATATGATACCTCAATCCCCTATATAAAAATTCACCAGGAAACAATAAACACATATTAGAATCTCTCTCTTACGACTTTTTACTCATCTGGATGAATTAGCACCACACTTCCACCCGTTTTCTTCTACTGACAGATAATATCAATAAAATTCAATTCAATTCATCTTTAAATTTAATCGGAGCTTAATACATCTACAAGATTCAAGAGTGTTTCAAAGCCAAATTACCAAAAATTTACATATTGTGGAGATGCCAAACCTCTCTAGAGGTCTAAATATAATATTGGTGTTACCTCCTGATGAGCATTATGGAATAAAAACCGAATGGATTGGTGAGTCCAAAAATTAGTATATTTTGATGATTTATAAAAAATAGGTACAAGGTAAACTAGTACAAAGAGTGGGATTGAACCCCTAAAAACTGCCTTTAGATATTTTATTTGAAATAAATTAAATTGGAGCCTTTAATTTTTGTTGCCCTTATTGCCTCTATTTGATTTGGTCAAACTCCATGAACCATTCCCCGGTTTTGCTTGTATTTTTTATAAACACTTCAAAAAATTAATTTTTCGAATGAATAAAATATAATCAATAACTCTATTTAAAAAAAAAAAAACAATTATTTACGTAGTGTTTTCAAGATAATTTTACTATTTTAAATACAACATATTTATTTTTACCTCATAAAAATTTAAAATTGATTATAAATTAATATAACTTCATTCCAATAATCACAATTTTTTAACTTTGTTTCATAAATCGTCTAAACACCTCAATTTGAATCAATGATGAAAGGTTTATAGCCGTGATCTTATAGATTAAAACATGTCATAGGTTCCTATTTTTTCATAAATTTAGAACTTAATCCCTATAATTTTATTTTTAGGAATCTAGTATCTCTATATTTCGTATTTCAAAATTCAAGTTTAACTGTTAACATTATTACTTTTTTTTTTTTGTTAAGTTGGTTGGTGTGACATTTTGATTAAAAACAACTCACTTGATAATAATGTAACTAAAAAAATGACCTTCGAATGAAGCTAAATTTTAATAAAATAATTTTAACAATTGAACCTTAATTTTGGAAGTTGAAAAATAAAGAAATTAAATTATTTAAAAATAAAAATATAAAAATTAAATTTCAAATTTATGCAGATTTTTATGTAATATTTTAACTAATTTTTTTTTATAAGAGGTCAATATTGTCAAAAAAATTACCTTGATTCAATCGACTTTTTTTCCTTTGCCATACCATCTTTGATTGCATCGATTTTTTTATTATTTTATTTAAATTAGGTGTGGTTAGGAGCTAGGAAAAGTGTCTATTTTCCTAATTTTTTTCCGTTTTCTCTATCTTCTTTTTGGGATTTCTCAAACATCAATGGGGTTGGAATCAATCAAATTAATCTGACTTGAATTAGAGTATTGTCATCGGTATAAAAAAAAAACGTAAGTTTTAATTCGTTGAAAAGTATTATCCTCTCATTTAAAATTTGAGAGGAGCTATGAGTAATTCTAAATATTATATCATAAAAAACAGACATAATCAAAACCTATAATGAAATTTTTCAGAAAAAAAAGAGTTAGTTTTTTAGACAATTCAAGTCTAGGATTTCAAACACTGAAAATTAATATCACAAATTAAATGATAGGGTAAGAATTCATTTAGAATATTTTAAAATTTAAGGACTCATTTAAAATGAAAACAATAGTGTAAGAACATTTCATGAAATTAAACCATATAATAAAATCGGATTTAACTGCAAAAACTAAACACCATTATTATCCGTCTTCAAATTCCTTTCTAATAAAACAATGGGAAACAAATTCCTTCAAATTAAATTACAAAACCAAACTTTGAGCTTATATGTTGTTGACAAAGGCACAAAATAAAGACTGCAAGGGGAAAATAAATATCCAGAATGCAAACAACATTTAATGCAAGTGGAAGAGGATGAAGCATTTGCATTTCTAATAGAAAATGAACAAAAAATGAGTTTGTACATATAGCCAGTCAAGTATATACCCTTTTTCAATCCTTCCAGCCGAGTTGCCGAGCTCGTTGCTCCCATAAGGCAGTCAGCTTCAGCTCCTCTCTGAGTTGAGCTTCGGCCCATTCTCTGGCTTGCTCACATGTTTCTACACCTGCATTGCACTTTTCAGCTTCTTTCTGGTAGTGTGAGGAGGCTCTTTTGGCATCCACTGTTAGTGCCGAGGTGCGGTCCATGGTATCCTTGCTTACGATCTTCTGTAATGCAATCTCCTCAGAGAGTAAAGCCACAGTATCCTTCTCCAGTTCTTGGTATAGATCGGGATCATTTTGGCCACAACCTGCACTACAAAAGAACATAGCTTGCATAACAAGGAATGGGATCTGGGATTATATATATGAAGCCCCAAAGTGTAATGCTTCTAATGTGGTCAATAAAACATAAGCATAGGAAAATGAAGTGACCTGAGTATGTGTTGTCGGCTAATCCTGCAATCAATAAATAAATAATAAACTCACAAATTAATAGAGTGAAACCTGAGGGACAAAATGCAAACAATACCCTATAGAAGCAACACAGACGGTATCACTCAATACAAGTTTTTCGAGTTGCATATCGAAGATTTCTCCTCGGAGATATCAATCCAAGACTAGATGACATTGCAAATTTAATTAATATGCTGGCCGTTTAACCAGGAAGATACATTATGTTTCTCAGTATGCAGAGTGTTCCAAACATATATCTTCCATCTTAAAACTACACTACCCTACCCTACCTATATATATATAAAAATTGAGACCTTCAATACAGAATTTCAATAGGCCTTATGGTAAAAGATGTTTCCCAAATGCTAATTAACCCTGAAAGGTGTTCGAATCTTGAGAATAACATTGTTGAGAGAGACAGCCATGAACTCCTATGAACCCGAAAAAAAAACAGATATAGAGATACCTTAGCTCTATCAAAACAATGCTGGTTAACTGGATTAATTGTTACTGTCAACCTACTATGCTATAAAACTTGAGTAATGGACTTTTTACAAATCCAGCAACTCATAACTCTCTCTCTCACACACACACACATATAGTATTCGTATAACCATATCCGAATATGCATATACAGAACATGAAAATTAAGGACATGATGGAGTGAAATGAAAGGCAAATGATCAGATAAAAACAAACCTGGTGTTAGAAAAAAGTCATCTGTATGGGAGGAGCAATCACAAACACAAGAAGGACATGAGAGCTGAGGTCTTGCCTTGTCCTTCAAACGCCACAGCAGTGATGTCGGACCAACAATGTAACCACACAAACACACACATACAAATGCAAACCCGAACCTTAAAACTCTCTGACACCAAAACCTTTGCTCTAAGCTATAAGCCATTTTCTACCCTCTATAAACAGCTTTACTCAAGAGTCTCAGACCATTGCACGATCTGGGGTAAAAACCTACAAGTTAATACATACTAAAACAAATGTTTGTCAGATTTTGTAAAGAAAATAAGAAGTACCCAGAATCGAAAATCTGCTTCACAGCTTAAGAGATGGGACTGAAACTCATTTATCGAAGTAAGGCGTTGAGCTTTAATGATGAAAAGTTCTCATCTTTGAGAGCAGAAAAAGAAAAAGGTGTGTGCTTGGGTACTTGTTTTTGTTTGAGAAATTAAAGAAGCCCAGATCCCATAAAGGGTACAGAAGAAGTTTATTAGATTATGAGACTGTTAAATTATTAATATAAATAAATAAAGAGGATATGAACAGAGACGTCTATAAGAGATAAAGATAACCCCAGTTGGATTACTTACGAAACCTCCTTTTAATCATTATGTTGAGCCCCTTTTTTACCTGGCTTTTTCTTTTCTTTTTAATTAAAAAAACCTTGATTCTAAAACCGAAAACATAAGTTAATTTTTGCATACATATATATATATATATATATTATATATATATATATATATGGTTTTTTTAATTCATCAAATAGGTTTTTTTTTTTAGATTTAGAAAAATAATTTGATTTTGAAGAATGTATGAAAATAAATTTAATTAGTTTTTGTTGATTTGTAAGAAAAACACGTTTAATTGAAAATATTTTTTAAAAAATCTAAGAAAAATATGTCCAACTAGATATGTTTTCACTGATATGTCAATAAAAACTCGTCCAGTTGAAGGATGATAAATATTTAAATTAACATTGGTTTAAAGGCGTTAATATGATTTTGATTGATTGTTGTCGTCGAAATTATTTGTGTAAACCATAGGGATAAGAAGAAGACAGGTTGATTAGATTGACCCACCATATTTGTGTGATTGTGAAAACATGTGCCAAATGTTTAACAAAGTTAACTCGATAAAGTCCATCATGGCATTGAATTTTTTAGAATTTTTTACTTAAATAATACAAAAAAATAAATTAATAACCAAAATGGTATCCCCAAATTATTATTTACCAAAATGGTATGTTTAGTTAAGCGGAGGAACTCTAAATGGCGGCACTAAGGGGTATTTTTGACACGTGTTTTTTTTAATTTTTTTTATTATTTTTATATATTTAAAAATAAAAAAATATTATTTTATTAGTGGAGGGATTTAAAGTGGCGGCACTCAGGGGTTTTTTTCAAAAAAATACGAGAAAAATACGATAAAAAAATACCTGACACCAATGGAGGAATATCAAGTGGCGGCACCAATGGAGGAATATCAAGTGGCGGCACTAAGGGGTGTTTTGCCACTTGGCAGCACCCCATTGTGCGGTGTGTGTGTGTTTGTGTGGGTTTTTTAAGAGGTGAAAATTAATTTGAGTGGGTGGGAATTTTTTAGTAGGTGATAAAAATTAAATAAAATAAAATTTTTTGTTATAAAATAGGTGGGAGGGGGGGATCAACGAAAAATGAAGGAAAAAAGAAAGAAAAAAGAGAAAGAAAGAAAGAAAGAAAGAAGAAGGAAGAAGGAAAAGAAGGGGAAGAAGGAGAGGAAAAAAAAAGGTAATGTATTTATTTTTAAATTTAATTTTAAAATATTTTAATTTGTTAATTAGTAGTGGTAATGTGTTTGATTTGTTATTATAATTTTATTTGTTTAATAGGTTGATTAAAAGAGTAAATTAAGAGGAGTGAAAGAAAGGTAAGTTTAGTTAATATTTTAAGTATGGTTAATTTTAAAATATTTTAATTTGTTAGTTAATTTGATTATTTTAAGTTTATTGTTTTCTTTAATATAATTTTTAATTGATTTGTTATTTAATGTTGTTATAGTTGGTGAGTAAATTAAGAGGAGAAGAAGAAATGTAAGCTTGTTATTATGTTATTATTAATTTACTTTAATTTAATTTTGTTAGTTAGTAATTTAATTTTGTTGTTAGTAGTAGTAAGTAAAAAATATTGTTCATATTTATTGATTTAAAATTTAATAATGTTTTAATTTTGTTAGTTAGTAACTTTATTATACAAGTCATAAGATTGTTTAATAAAATGTGAAATAAAACTATTACAAGTGTTTAATAAAATAAACAATAATCTATTTTTAAGTTATAATTAAAATTAGTTACAATTATGAAATTAAAAAATTTATTATTTTATAAAAATAAGAGAGTTTTAATAATTCACAAAAAATTAAACTTGGCTAATTAATTTTCAAAATATAATATACAAAATAATTAATTATCAAAATAATATCCCCATCATATTATTGACCAAAATATAATATAAAAAATAATTAATTATCAAAATAATATCTCCATCATATTATTTACCAAAATGGTACAAAATAAATTATTTTGTACCATTTTAGTAAATAATGGTGTGTGGATACTATTTTGGTTTATAAATATATATTTTGTACAATTTTAGTAAATAACAGATTTTGGTATTTAATTATTATTTTTGTATTATATTGGTAAACTTATGTATTGAACTAATTGATAATTTTTTTTCAAGTTGACTTCATTAATTAACTCGGAACGTCCTCACATAGCCAAATCAGTGAATGCAGATACACACCAAGGCAATATGAATGTAAAAAAATAATTATTTGTTCATTATGTCATTCACGATATTATTATTTGTTTACAAAATTAATTTTGGTTATACTAACTATTTTTGTAAATTAACAGGAAGAGCTCGCGTATCGTTCATTGAGGGGTCGTGCACAGGGCCTTAAATTCCCCCCTCATGAACGTCTGCTTCCGTACTTGCGGGATGCCGAATTTGCATCTGCAGCATTGATCCAAAAATTTGAGTTAAGATATGATTTAATCAGTGCATTGGTGGAGCGTTGGCGCCCGAAGACCCACACATTTCATCTGCTTTGTGGGGAGTGCACTGTGACATTGGAGGATGTTGCGGTCCAACTAGGGCTACCAATCAATGGTGTACCAGTCACCAGTGTTAGTTCGTTTCAAGAGCCGGCAACGATGTGTATCCAGTTACTAGGTCGCTCACCTAGTAATAACAATGACTTCACGTCGTTGTTATTTATATGATTGAAGAGCAACTTTCAGCACTTACCCGAACACGCAACTGAAATGGAGGTTTCTTGAGCCGTTCGAGCCTATATTTTGCTAATGATAGGGGGCATACTCATGCCGGACGCAAATAACAATAAGATCCACTTGATGTATTTGCCTTTGCTAAGAGATTTACGAAAGATTCATGAATATAGTTGGGGATCTGCGATGCTTGCCATGCTATACCGAGAACTTTGTCGCGCCACAAACCCTTCTTCCCGGGATATAGGTGGATGCCTAGTGCTATTGCAATCTTGGGCACTATATCGGATGCCATTCTTGGCATCCGTTAGACACCAAACATATGTTTTTCCACTCGTTAACAGGTGATTACCATATACCCTAAATTTTAATAATTTGACATATTTTATTAATTATATTAATCTAACAAGTTATTTTTTGTTTTCTTAGATGGAAAACAAAACCGGGGATCGGGAGGCAATACACAGTTCCCATGTATCGTTTGATGCTAGAGCAATATGCTGGGGAAGGGGTATGTTATTCATTAACATGTTAAATTATATTACTTGACTTGTGTTAATATGGTTGCATGTTAGTAAATTATATTACTTTAATCTTATTAATATTTTGACATGTTATTAATTGTGCAGTTCATCTGGACCCCATATATACAGCCAGAAATTATCGCTGTTATTCCCGCCTCAACATTCCTCCACTCAGAGCAATAGTGCATTAACGCACCGATAATCAATTTTCAAACAGTGGAGTGGTATGCCGGGGATCGAGTACTCTGACAGTTTGGTTGTAAACAGCCTATCCCGCAGTTGCCATTCCAATTAGGGTCTATCCATGGGATGGATAAGAAGGGGAAAGCAAATTGTGATTGAGGGAGTGTGCATGGACAATATGTTTATGTGTGGAACAACCGAATGACTCGAGTACCTCCGCTGGAGTACACTACGGATTTATAGCCATCGGTGCAGTACATGCAATGGTTCATTGAGTTTGGCCAACCATATTTGACTGGTGCTTCATCGACGATAATTCCCCCATACATGTCTCGACAAGATCGCCCCTATCATGTAGCTCCTGCCCCAGAGCCACAGCCAGTGCCAGAGCAACAAGAAGAGGAGGATGAAGAGGCATTGAATGACGATGATTCTTATCGTCCTGATTTTGTGGGATCATTACATATGCATAGCTCATCAAGCCAAGGATATCAGCCTCAGTTTGACGAGCTACCGCAATGCTCAAGCCAAGGATATCAGCCTCAATTTGACGAGCCACCGCAATACTATAGGGAAGGATATCAGGCTGAGTTTGACGAGCCATCGCGATACTCTATTCCTCCCGGGCAATACTCTACTCCTCCGGTGCAAATGGACCCTAATGATGATGATGAACTTGACGAGTAACCTCGACATAGATGTCAGCCACCACGAAGATATACCCCGAGAACCACATCATCTAATCATGGATACTAGGGTTGTATCTAATAGTGTTTAAATTTGACTGTTGATGAATTATAATGATGAATTTTTCCACCATAATGTACATATATTTTAACCTATTTGATCATTTATTTAAATTTCATAACATTAAACCTGTTACTTGAAACCATAAACCATAAAGTTGAAAGGGTTAGGGACTTAAAGCGTAATTTTACCATTTTTATTAAGTGAGATATTTTTGAAGAAAAGTGTAGAGAATTTGAGAGATGAAAAATTTGAAGATAGATAATTTTTATGCTAAAATGATATTTTAGTCTAATTTCAGAAACATCAAACGAATTATAATTTTGAATTCTTTACCTCAAGATATAAATAATTTAGCGACTGGGACGCAAGTGGACAACATTGAAAATTAATATAAAAATAAAATTAAGAGGTATATGATGATGAACCGGGTTTAGGCCCTACTCGATCTGGATGACTGCCCAATATGATAGGTTCGTTGAGGGCAATTACGTCGAGTATGCCCAGCTAGCCTACACAGTCCACACAGTTTGCCCACGTCTGTTTTCTCCATAATGTCCATTTCGTTGCAGATTCTGGTGATATGAGGACGACCTTTTGGATTCTTTCGTAAACCTTTGTTCGGGATAAGCTCAAAAGTCGTCGGAGGTACCTCCCATGTGGACAAGTCAGGTAGGACGGGGAACTCATTTTCCCAAATACGTAACGTACAATGAAGAGTGTAAACGGGGTCGATGAACTGTTCAACATTGAGTGACACTTTAGCACAAGCTGCAACGACATGCCCACAGGGATAACGAAGTGTATCGAACCTCCTGCAATCGCAGTGTCTGTTTTGGAGATCAACCCCGTATGACCTAGGTGGGATACCAGGTCGACGACCAATAGTCTCAATAACTTGAAATCGTTGAAACTGTCGTGAATATATTTCAACGTTCATCGTCCTCGCACTCTGACGGTTTGCATCTATTGCATTCCTGACAGCTTCGACAAACACGTGACCAGCGTTCATCTGATTGATTTGTCGCGTTCCCATTACTGGCATCAAGGTAGCTAGCCTATAGAACGTAGCGGAGAACACGGATGAAATCGAAAGATGTCGTATTCTCTTGAACACGACGTTAATCGATTCTACCAGGTTGGTCGTCATTTGACCATATCGATACCCCTCATCAAAACTTTGAGACCATTGCCACGGCTCCATGGTACCCAACCACTCGCGTAGAGGCTTGTTCGTTTGACCTTCCATGTCACTCTCAAGTTTGGTCATTCTTTGCCGGAATCGGTGTGGCTCTAGCTCGTACGCTGTAGGAATATTAAGAAAATATAAGTTACAATCTAAAATTAAAACCTTAAAAATATAATTTGGAACTTAATTTTTTTACTCATTTTCACAAGTTGTCTCCGCCAGTCTGCATTCTTATATTCTCGTTGGAAGTTAGCCGCAATGTGTCGGCTGTAGTAAACCGATTTCCATGGTACACCAGTACGCCTAATGGCCGCAATAATACCCTTCGCTCTATCAGAGATGATACAAATATTATCGTTATGAATCACATGCCTCCGCATGTTTCTCAAGAAGAATTCTCAAGAAGAATTCCCAAGATTCCATGTCTTCTTTGTCCACAATAGCGAATGCTATTGGGAGCACGTTTTGATTCCCGTATTGAGCCACCGCAATTAGTAAGATCTGCGTATATTTCCCGTATAGCCACGTTCCATCTACCTGGACAAATGGCTTGCAATGAGGAAATGCTCGAACGCAGGGATCAAACGTCCAAAATATATACTGAAAAATTCTTCTTCCCAATTGCATGTTGTTATCTGAGCCATAATAAGGTCGTGTCACCAACTCAATCGCAGTCCCCGGTACGTATTGTCGCATTGCGGCTATCCATCCTTGCAGCTCATTGTATGATGCATCCCAATCACCGAACAATTGTTCCATTGCCATTTGTTTCGCAATCCATGCTTTTCGATATGAAACCCGATAATGGAATCGTGATTGCATGTCCACAGTCAATGTAGAAACCTTGATGGTCGGGTCGTCCTTAACCATTGGCATGATATGTGTGCAGATGATTCTGGAATCAAGTTTCCGGTGATCTTCTGACAAACGTGTTAAACTGCATGTGTGAGGCCCATCAATTTTTCTTATCTCCCACATCTGCGACTTCTGGATAAATGCAGCTCGCACCCGCCACTTGCAACCTTCGGTCGACTTCCAGCACTCTCCAATATACAATGTCGGTTTAAACACTGCGACTTTGTAGTCTATCGACACATTCATGCTATATCGCTTAATAGCAAATATGCATTATTCCTTGGATTCAAATTTTTGGCCCACAAACAACTCTTCACAATCTGCTGCGACGGCCAATCGGTGAGCAGGTACTATTTCAGGGTATTCCGCGAACTCGGCATGTGTCGCATCGGGGTTTATAAGCGACATGTGTGCCCCAGGAGGATTATTGTGCATCACAATATGTGTAACTAGATTTTCGACTGGATTTTCATCGTCATTCGCCCCTTCTTCGTCAATATCATCTCGGACCTCATCCACATCCGGATCACTATCAATATTGACTTCATTATCAGAAGGAATACTACTATCATATCCACCATCTTGATCAGCATCATTCTCGGGTGCAGCAGCATTAAGATCGATGTGTAGCCCACGTACGATTGATTGACTTTCAATGTACGATATTGGAACCACCATACATGGAGTTGAATCTTCATTTTGTACAGGTTCCACATCAACTAACTCAGCAAACAATTGAACCGGTGCATTTGGGTCACTTTGATTTGAACAATAAAGAGCGATCATTGTCTCCACGTCTTCGTCGTCTACAAGTTCCATCTCGGTGAATTTGATGGAATCTATCGAAACTGGAAACTTGTAGAAAAGTTTCGAGATCCTTCTTCCACAACGTCTAAAAATTTTTGCACTAATCCTTGCTTTCATATCATCAACCGAGATATTTCGACGAAATCTCATTCCTATTTGTTCCCGACAATCAAATATACATCCAACCGATGTTCTCGAAATTACTCCATCAAAATAAATGCATACAAAAAATTGATTATCCATCTTCAATAAATCTGTTAAAAATTAAATAAAATATGATTTTACCCATTTATATCATACTCAAATAAAATTAAAATTAAACACATTATCTTTCTTTCCTTCTTCTTTCTTTCCTCTCCTTCTTCCTTTCTTTCTTTCCCGTTTATTTGCTTCCCTCACTCCTATTTTATAACAAAAATTTTATTTCATTTAATTTTTATCACAAACACTAAAAATTCCCAACCACTCAAATTTATTTTCACAAATAAAATAAAATAAATACACACACACACGACACAATGGGGTGTTGCCAAGTGGCAAAACACCCCTTAGTGCCGCCACTTGATATTCCTCCATTGGTGCCGCCACTTTGTGTTCCTCCACTGGGTGTCAGGTATTTTTTTGTCGTATTTTTCTCGTATTTTTTTGAAAAAAACCCCTGAGTGCCGCCACTTTAAATCCTTCCACTAATAAAATAATATTTTTTTATTTTTAAATATATAAAAATAAAAATAAAAAATAAAAAAAACACATGTCAAAAATACCCCTTAGTGCTGTCATTTAGAGTTCCTCCACTTAACTAAACATACCATTTTGGTAAATAATAATTTGGGGATACCATTTTGGTTATTAATTTATTTTTTTGTATTATTTAAGTAAAAAATCCAATTTTTCATGCTTCTTTGATTTAACTACTTTGCTATGGATTCATTTCCACCCATATTCCAATTCGTCCCCGTCACATTAATTTTTTAATAGTAAAAGATTTAATTTATGATTTCGTCTTTAAAATATATTTATTTTTTTCATTTTGATATTTAAATTTTTTTTATTAATTTGATACTTAAAGTATCAATCACTTTTTAATTTGGTATTTAAAGTATGTTTTTGTTATATTTTTTTAGTCCATTTTTCAATATACATAAAAAAAATTTGATAGCCAATCACAAAATTCCATGTGGTGGCATTGTGTAAAAAAATATTTTCTTTTATTAAATGTATATACATATTTAAAATATGAAAATTGGGAATAAATATAAAAATTCAGAAATAAATAAATAAATATATATATATATAATCTAGAAAAAAAAATATAAATTATTAAAAAAATTACACAAATATGATGATTGAAAAGATATTAGTTGAAATTAATAATATTTTAGAATTTTAGAATTATATATTTTATAATTTTATAATAAAATTTTTAATTTTTATATATTATATATGACATTTTTACATTTTAACTCAATAAAATATATAATATTAAAAAAGACACGTGGCATATTCTAATAGCAACACATGGTAAGGTAATGCCCCAGTCAATGCTAGTTAATGGTCGGTCAATGACCAATTAAAGTCAACAGTCTTTTTTAATATTTAAATATTTAATATTATAACTTTTTATTTTCTTTTAATTTAAATTTAATAATTTTATTTTAAATAAATTTAATTATCATGTGATATTTTTTACTGACCAAAAACAAATCACGTGACAATTTTTCATTAGCCAAAATGGCCTGACATATTTTTCTTAATTGTCGTTACAAAATGGATAAAAAAATAGAGGAAACTGATACTTTAAGTATCAAATTGGGACAAAAAAAATTAAGTATCAAAGTGGAAAAATAGTATGCGTCAGGAGCCAAATCATGAATTAAGCCATAATAAAATGATACATCATTATTGGTGTGAAACCACAAAAAAATTGTTAAACATAAATAACTATAACTATACTTCAGGGCCAAATCGTAAATTAAGCCAAAACCTATAAATATATAATATATAGTTCTTTTTGTAAAAAGGTTAAAAATATTTTTTTATAAAATTCTAAAATATATAATTATAATTTTTGAAAAGTCAATAATATATAAAAATTGAAAATGTTATAAAAATTAAAAAAGATATTTAAATTTCAAGTAATTGCAAAAATAACTTGAAATTTAGAATTATATATTTCATAATTTTATTAAAAAATATTTTTAAACTTTTTTTTTTATTTACATTTTTTATAGTTTTTTTTTACATTTTTAATAATATTATTAATTTCAACTAATTTTTCCATTTATTATATTTTTTAAATTTTGTTTTTATAATTTATATTGTTTTCTCTAGATTTTATATATTCATTTCAATTTTTATTTTTTAATGTGTATATACATTTAATAAAATAAAATATTTATTTTACATAAATATGTCAGGTGACACTTTGTGATTGACTATAAAAGTTTTTTTAATGTCAGTAAAAAAATACACTAAAAAATATAACGAAGACATACTTTAAATATCAAGTTAGAACAAAAAAAATTAAATAAAATGAGTATACTTTAAAAGTCAAATTGTGAACTAAGTCTATTATTAACTAATGCGTATTAGAATTGTACATCAAATATTAATCCAAAATAACAATTAGGGTTTAATTACTTAATGTATCGGTAAAATTAAATCATTGTTGTGCTGTAAACACAATGGTAGCAAATAAGATGATAATTAAAGACGTTAAAGTAAATATAAATATATATATATTTATATTAAAAGTTATATTTATATTGTGATACTATCATAAGTATTTTTCATCCCCTTCACAATTTGAGTTTAATTTTGTTTAGATCAAAGATGATATTTAAAGTACAGTGTTCTTAATAATGTGGATTCTAAAATTTAAATTTTAGTCAAATATTTGGGAAACGATACACTTGTTGGTAAAAATTATATGTTTTTAAATAATAGGTTAAATAATAAATAAATTATTAAAGATAAGAATTTAAAATGTTAAAGCTACGAATATGTTTAAAATATAAAATATATTAAAACTGCTTTTATGTTAAAGCGTAATTTTATTAGCAAATAATTAAAAATATGTATAAATTTCGTAATAAAATATTTATGTATTTATTTTTTTAAAAATATAAATTTATGTATTTATATATTTCATATAATTTTTCCTATTTAATAAAGGGTAAATTTCATGCATGGTCACTTTTGTTTACCTCAAGTTGCATTTTAGTTACTTATGTTTGAAATGTTACGTTTTAGTCATTGAACCGTTAATTGCCATTAACGGTGTAACAGTAAGCTGACGTGGCACATTAAATTACCATTTCAAACAAAAAATTTAGGTTAAATCATGCAATTGGTCCCCATATTTTTTTCATTTTGAGCAATTTAATTTTTTTTTGTTTATGTTCTTTTCATTTTTATTTTTTTTCTTTATTTTTCATTCTTTTTTGTTTCTCCATCTGTTTTCCAACATTCTCCATTTTTTTTTAACGTATTAGGAAGTCAAAAGCCTTCAAAACCCATAAACTTATACCATTTGCTAACTATCAAAACCCTCCACCACTATCATGACCTTATTCATGACAAACTCAACAATACCATCCTCTCACCAAATAAACTCACGTTCAAATCAATCAATAATCCAAGTAAACAACAATTAATAAGCACCAAAAAATCACATAGAGCCAAAGATTAGACAATGACCGGTGACAGAGGAGCACAAATCAAAAAATTGAGCCGATCTAATGACCAGTGACGGAGGTTTGATCTTGGGTAATCCAAAAGTTGGGGATTTTTTTGAAATGTTTTCGAAAAGAGGTCATGGTAGTAGTGAAGGTGTTAGTGGATGAAATGAAAATGATGGGTGGTGGTGGAGGATTTTGACAGTTAGCATATGGTATGGGTTTATGGGTTTTGATTATAAGCAACGATGGTTTTCGACTTCCTATTTCTTTATTCACTATCAATTCGACTTCTTGATATGTTAAAAGAACTGGAGAATGTAGGAGAACATAGGGAGAAACAGAAGATAATGGAAAAAAAAAGAAGAAGAAAAATTAAAAGAACATAAATAAAAAAATTAAATTGCTCAAAACCAAAAAATACGATGACCAATTTTGTAATTTAACCTAAAATTTTTGTTTGAAATGATGATTTAGTGTCTCACGTCAACTTACTATTACATCGTTAATGGCAATTAACGGCTCAGTGAGTAAAATGTTATAACATGATATCGTAAATGACTAAAACGTAACATTTTAAACATAAATGATTAAAATATAATCTTAAGTAAAAAAAAAGAGTATGAATGTAATTACCCTTTAATAAAGTAGGCAATCAATTTAATTTTCAATTGAAAAAGTACAAAGGGTTAAAAAAACAGCATAAAAAAGTAAAATAATGGTTATCTTGGGGGTCTATACCTATAATACCCTTCTTAGGAAAATTATTTGGTGTTTGGTTGGCTAAAAGTGAGACACTCTCTCATTCCATTGCACCTTTAAATTTCAAGTAGATTAGGTTCCACCAAAAAATAAATAATAAAAAAATCAACTAGACACTAAAGAAAAAAATCTCATTTAAAGGTTATTTTACCATCTTAACCCTTTATTTTAACTATTTAAATTAAAAACTAAATTGTAATAATTTTTATTATTTATTAATAAATTTAGAAATTTTATTTTTATATAACAATTTAATATATTATTATAATATTAATAACAACTAGTTAAAATTATTATTTTAACAAATAATGTAAATAAATACAAAATATTATTAAAATATTATTTTACATACAAATAATTTTAACAGATTTTAATTGTTTATTAAGTTTATAAAATAACATAAATTAAAATTTTCATTGTATATATACACAATTTAATCTTTTAATCTAATGTTCTTAATGATCATTATTTCTCCTCAGAATGATTCATCTCACCGTTACTACTACGATTGAATTAGAGATAAAATCCAAACACATATCCTATCACTAGTTTTAATCTTATTCTTATAACAAAAATTTTACTATTATAGTAATTAATTTTACCATCACCTTCGCTTTTAATCTCATCATCTATCCAAATGAACTCTTAGGATGCCTCCGAACCAACAATGGGATTTGCTCCATTAAGAATAAAAATAACAATTGCAATAATATTAATTACTGTAGCAATGAGATTTAAGGTTGATAGTAGAATTAGTGATGAGATGTGTTTAGATTCAAAAGCAGTTGTAGTGTAGAGGTGAAAATAAAAAATGGTTATTAAATATAATAAATTTTTTATTAAATAATAATTAAAAACATTAAAACCATATGTATATTTAAAATGAATTTATTTAAAATCATTAAGTTTATATATTTATTGAGTTATTATATAAAAAATTTTATATAATTGGTATATAATAACAAAATTTATAATGTATTAAGTTTGTATATTTATTACTGGCCAAAAAAAAAAAGTTTGTGTATTCATTGTATTTAGATTATATTGTAATTTTTATTTTATATATAAAAAAAAAAACAATGTTGATGCGGGTCATATTTGTAAAAACACCCTTCATTGGAAGGGATTTTTAATTAAAATATGTCATAGGTTCTTGTACTCCTCACAATTTGAAATTTAGTCTTTATACTTTTATTTTTAGGAATTTAGTTTTTATTTTTCAGATTTCAAAATTCAGGTTCAACAGTTAACTTTTTTTTTTTTTTTTTGGTTAAATTTGTTGGTGCAACATTTAAAAATAAAAAAAAAATACTCACTTGGTAGTAAAGAAACTAAAATAATGACATTGTAATAAACCAGAATTTAATAAAATAAATTTAACAGATGAATATAAATTTTGAAGATTAAATTCTTAAAAATGAAATTAAAAAGATTAAACTTCAAGTAGATGACATATTTTAATTGATTTTTTATAATTAGAGTTGCAAGAGCCTGTGGGAAAATTGGGTTGTGTTTGTTTTAATACCTAGTCTTCATGAGACCTAAGGCTTCCTTTGGATGGCAACTTTCAAGATGAAAATAATTACACCCAAACCATCGTATGGTGTTGAATAACATCCGTGAGATGAGATTTTAACAAATTGTCATAAGTCTAAAAAAAATTAGAGATTTTCAGAAAAAATATCCTAATTTTGGAAAGGATGAGGAACAAATCAAGGGAGGAAAAGGTCAAGAATTAATGGGCCAAGAGATTGGGTAAAGTACCGAAACAGATGAACAAGAAGAACTAATGGGCTTGAAGAGTGGATCGGAGATGAACGCAGAAGAAAAGGCCCAAATCCACAACTAAATGATACTAAAGATTTCAAGCATGAAACCTTGAAATATTGATGCTGCTGTCTAAAATAATTCGAGAGTACAATTTCATGTATGAAGATTGTTGCAACGACTCTTTCTCTATCATGAACGAATTATAAAAATTTTGTCTCTTCTCCTATTCTCTTTAAACCTCAAATTTTTCAAAAATTTCAATAAGCAAACAAGTGTGTTATAACAATTTGGTATCAGAGTTATCAAAAAAACTCATCAAATCAACTGGGAAAGCAAATGAAAGCTTTTGCTGTAACAGTTTATTTTTCAGTGGTATCGAAGATGGAGATTTCGAAACTCCATTTTCAATGTTCGAATCCATAAATTAACAGATTAGTATAAAGGTTACCTAAAGTTTGGTCTTTTAATTTTGTCAAATGGATAGTTAATGTAACACTCCTTACCCGGTCCAATCGTCGAATCCGAGCAAATACGTGTCAAAACTAATTTAAATCTAATAAGAATCTAATTAGAAACTTTAATTAAGAATACTTTTATTATTAATGTTATGATGTATTTATGAGCATAAGAAAAATTGACCTTTGAAACAATTTGAATTATTAATTTTTTTTAACATCTACCGATACTTGAATAAGCAGATATCGGTAGAAGTCAAGTCAGTAAAGACTCAGAAATCATTGCAGAATCTTACCGATAGTTGTAAACATTCTACCGATACAACATATCCTACTACAGATATTATGAATTCCAGATAACAAAGTAATCTTAGTTTAGGACTTCTATCGAAATTTTACCGAAACCACAATTCATCCAACAGAGGTTCTACCAGTATAAATAAACTACTGGAACAAGTTACTAATTTTATGACATATACATATCAACAAAACATTATACAACTAATAAATACATGACACCCTCAAAACAAGACTCATCTTAGGTACATGCCAACTCAAAATAAAATAAAATAAAACTCATTAACTCTTGAGTTCGGGATTGTCTTTGGATGCTGAGTCGCGAATCTAATAAATAGTACTTAATCTGCGAACGAAAAACAAATCGCACGCATAAGTATTAATCAATGGTGTTTTTATAACTAAACGTTAATCAATATAGATACATTGTATAAATTGAATTAATTTTAGTCCATGTTAAGACAAATACCATATTTTGTCATCTTATACCTTAATCATTATAGTAACCATACATATGTATACAAGTATCATAATACTATTGATCATATTTATCTTTTAATTCATAAATTATTCATGCACATTATTTAATTACATGAACCATTACCGTTTCTTCGATCTCAATACACCATTCATTTCGTTTTCTCGTTTTTATTCAATTTATGCATAATATCAATGCATATATCTCTATATATCATTTCTTGATTTCTCGATACATTTCTCATGTCTATTATGCATATTATCATCTTGCATAACCATTTCTCATTTTTTTGATTTTTCAATACAACATTCATAATATTTTCATTCCATGTAAATTTAATATTCATTATTTATAATTTCTTATTAACACGACTCTGACTATGATGGATACACGAATCCAACCAACACACCGGTTTAACACCCTATGCCTCATCGGATAAATCCGAAGCAATAAATCGTGCCCTGCACTAAAATAAAGTTGACACCCGGTGTCTCATCGGTTAAACCGAAGTAAATTGGCACCTAGTGCCTCATCGACTCGTAGTCGAAGTAACCCTGAACTCTTCCTATCCTATAGCATGCCATCTATATCTGACTCAGCCCGAACATTTATTAGGGTAATAATTTTCATTTAATATCAAACCACATTTTCATATTTAATTTTACTCATAACAAAAATGCATTTAAAATGAAATCTAATAATAAGTATAAATTTACCAATATCACAATTTCACATCATACATTTATACATGAAGAATATACGATTGAATTCTCATATCATCAATTTATTCAATGTAACCCAATTGAGTAGAGAATCTCATAACTTATTTTCATACTTTGATTTCTACTTTGAGCAATTAATTATAATTTGACGATTTAATAAACTAGTTAAAGTTATAGAAACACCAATCGTAATTTCCGAGCTACTCGATGTTGACCTTGTCTTTGCCCTTCCTTTTGGAGGAGTTCGGGTCAACGTTAGCTACGGAATTAAATATGCAACATATTTTATTAAAACACATCCATATTATTCTACTAAATTTAACTCTCTATTTTCTCATTTTTACATAAATTTATCAAACTTTCAAATTGGACCCTTATACTATCAAAGTTATCAATTTATCCCACCATTTATTTCTATTTCACTTCTAGCTCCAAAATACACCAATTTATCATTAAAACTCTATCTACCCAACATTGGTAGAATTTAATATTCTTGAAAATAATAAAAAAAATATGACATGAGTCGGTTAGTTTACGGTATCGAGATTTCAAAAACATAAAAAAAAAAAAAAAAAAAAATTGATTAAACTTACCAATTTGAAGCTTTAACTAATAAAACTCTAAGCTTCTCTCCCAATTTCCTTCTTCTCCTTCACTGCCGAATTTTAGATTGAAAGAAAGAAAGGTATTTCTTTCATTCTCACCCACTCCACTTATAAGCCATACTTTCCTTTTTCTTTTCTTAATTTTATTTTTATTTAAATTTTAAACAAAGGTGAGCCACAATACGACACCTAATTCGGCACTAGGAATTTCAAAGGGAAAATTTGCCCATTTTGTCCTTCCTTTTAACTTCAATTGAAAATCCCTTCATAAATTACACTTTTATCGCTTATGCAATTCAGTCTTCACAACAAATTAATTCACTACACTTAAAATTACTTATTCAAAAATTCATTATTCTATCATTTATTTTGTAAATATTTTTATTAAATATTTACGAATCGGGTTTACAATACGAAATCTCGAAAATACATTTTTTTTGACAACCCTAAATTCGGGTCGTTACAGTTAATTAATGTATAACGACTAAATTATAAAGTGATAAAAGTTAATCCCTCTAAATTTTTAAATAATCAGAGAACCAATTGAAGAATGGACCATTTCTATGTAGCCAAACGGTGGTGGACGCTAGTTGTAAGCCATCAAATTTGTTAATCATGCTTAACGTTAATCTAATTAGGTAAATTAAGATCAATTACAAACTAATCCAAGTATATAAAGAAAAATTAAACTTGTCATCTTTTTTATTGCTTCTCTTATCCACTGTTTGAAACAAAAGAAACATAGGGAAGCCATTTTCATGAACTCAAGCTTTTGGTCTTCAAATTGTAAGTTCAATTTAGTCCTTTTTTCTTGTAAATTTAATGTTTTTGAGATCGTGAGAGCTTGATTTAGTTAGCCCGCGTACCAATTTGCAAAACTGTTAAAGTTTCTAAAGTTGCCATTGATGAATGCTTGAAGAAATTGATATTAAATTATTAAATTTTAAGCTTAAAAGTGAGAAAGGATTAATTTGTAAAGTAAAAATTGTTAGTTTTGAACATGGAGACTAAAGTGTGTGAATTTTAAAATTGATGTGAAATTTTTGTGAGAGAGTTATAAAAAGATGTAACTGAAATCAGTTTCGAAATCGAAACTCAATTTTGAAAGTTGTGGTAATTTAAATTGAATAAAATGTAAAACTTTAGTAACATTCAAAACATATAATTGAATTATTCATGCACCCATGATGTAAAATGGTTTAAATAAAAAATAAATATATATTTTTTAAAAATCTAATTAAATCGATCCATATCAATTTCCTATCCAATCGATTTGATTGATAATCCAATTAATTCAAAAGCAACTAGTAACCCAATCAATTCTTTGTCTAACCGATCTGGTCCGATTCAGACAACATAGATTATAACACAAACTCAATTCAAATTTTTCGATGGGGCTCAAATCTAGAGTAGAGAGTAGCGAGTCTAACCATTTTAGACAAAAATGACCTTATTTTTTTATTTATCCCTAGATGGTAAAACATTTTCTAGCCTACCTTTACAAAACAATTTAATTAATTATAGTATTTATATAAACACACAAAATGAAACTATTAAAATTTTATTTGTTAAATATCATTAAAAACACTGATAAGGTAGTTATTAATACACTTGGATTAATGTAAATAATTACAGCAATGATAACAATAAAGACCCAAATTATTATTATGATAGTGGTATTGTTAGAATAAATTCCGACTGGGCATTTTATTAATGATAAAACAGACCAAAACTAAAGTCCAAAGCCGATTAAACTAACAAAAGATAAAGAAACGAAACCAGACCAAAACCTGAGGCCCAACGCAAATAAAGCAGACATAAATAAAGGAACAATCCAGAACCCGACCACCAAACAAATCACCCGATCAGAAAGAAATTGGCACCCGTCCCAACTATCCATAATCAAAATTCTGCTTGACGGTTCCCATTCGGGGAAGGAAAATGGCAGGCAAAGCATTTCTCTCTAAACAGTATTCTTCAAGGTTGAGCAAAATTCGATTCGATTCAAAAAATTCGATAAAAAATTTAAATTTTGAATTAAATAGTTCGAGTTATTCGAATCAACTCCAATAAAAAAACAAGTTTTTCGGTTTAACTCGGATACAAATTATACAATTTGAGTTATCCGAAAATCCGAATAATAAAATATAAAACTACGTCGTTTTGATAGATGTTCACCCTTTCTAAAGTTAAAAATCAAAATCATTAAATTAAAAAATAAAATAAAATCATTTTAATAAATGTTTACCCATTAAATTAAAAGGCAAAAACATTATATTGTTTGTGTAACAAATAATCTTCTACTTCATTTACTAGTTAAATAATCGATCCATGTAAACGCAACATTAAGTATAAATAATAAGATTCATTAACTTGAGTCAACTCGATTCAAAATTTTTTGATTCGATTCGATTCGATTTGAAAAAATTTCAAATTGAATTCGATTGCAAAAATAAAATTTATCAACTCAACTAACTCAAAATTTTTTAACTTGATTCGACTTGATCGAATACTCACCCCTAGTGTTCTCTAAATAGTTAGTATTATTATTTTGTCTCCTACGTCAGAAGAAACAATAAAATGGAAAATGAATGAGAAGAACGGTATTGATTAGGGCATACATTATTATATTCATAACGATATATATATACAGCCACCAAACCAAGTTTAATCTTTGAGCAGAAACCCAATGCAAGCAATTTATGATCCTAAAATGTTTCTGCAAATCCTACTACACAACAAATGGTTAAAGGAAAAATCTTCAATCTTATCCCAAAACTACTTATCTTCATCAAGCAGACGATCCTTGCAAGCCCGTGCCTACCAATTTCACCTTTTAACCCAAATTGCTTGGGAAGGGAAAATCAAAGGCGAAATAAACCAAAACAATAGACCTGTCATATGCTGCTGGTCCGCTAATCCGGTGATATCATGGTCAAGAGAGAGTATTTTACCTTCAATGATATTTTTCCCTTCTCAACAATCAGCCTTGCACCTGAGACAACCCAGTACCCAGGTAAATCCTGGGGTCCTCTACTCATCTCTGTTGTGTCTACAAATTGCAGAACTTTTGGTGGTTGGCTTGGCATTGGAGGGCCCCTAGGGTACAACGCGGAATTTATATTGACATCGGCTGGCTGTGGAGCTTGTTTCTGTGCACCTGTAAAGCGAGTGCTAATAAAAGTTGAGATAATCCCAGATTTTTGAGCCAAGCCAGGAGAGCCATCCCACTCAGGCTGCTTGATGGCCTTTGCACCTATTAACTTGGAAAAATGCAACCGTAAGAGTAGAACTTTCTTCAAGCCATAGACTCCAACTTCAAAGTGAGCACCAGTAACAATAGAGACATCCTCATCAGCCTCTACGGGTGCTGTGCAGACATGGGAGCAACTCTTCCACTGAACCTTCTCATAGTACTTGCGTTCAGACAAGGGATCAGAGACACTGACGCTTGGTCCATCCTCAAGCTGGAAGGACTTTGGCAGTGAGGAAAGATGCTGCAAGTGAATTGCCAAGCGGTTGCCTCTTTTGCCTTCCAAATAAAGTCGAAGGCCAGTTACAGGCTTTTTGTCTACATAAACCTGTCAAAGGAACTCAAAACAAAGTAAATGAGTACAACAATAGTTATAAAAATAGCTTGACAACATCGACCAGGGCGTTGCCATATTGACTTTCAATAAATTGACAAAATTCACAAGCATTTTCTTAATTTTGTACAAAACACGTTTAAGAGTAAGGATATTTTATAGGAAAAGAAGAGAAAAAAATGTTATTTTCAAGATGGTTTATAGTTCCCTTGACAATGACAACAAAATGTTATTTACAGCAAACTCATATGCAAAATCAAATTCATAATAAAAATAAAGGAAAAACAACTAAGCTTAGAGGCCCGAGCTTCCTTAATTTGATAATAAAGTAACATCAAAACAAATTCCTTGCCTATAATCTTTAGCGCACAAAGTCTACCAAATATTTACTTGCCTATAACAAAAATAACAGTACTGATTTTAGAGTGTAATTAAATTCTTTTATCATCCAACAATTGTTAATCAGCATATATATAATATTGTATATATGATAGCTATTTTGCTTCTGTCCGAACTCAAACATATAATTCTAAATTTGATATCACATTTTTGGTCATGTGGATATCTTACAATCAGTTCAACTCCAAAATCAGTTCTACCCTATTAAACTTGCATTAGGATTTCAGGACATTTCTCTTTTATGGCCAAATAACATCTTAGGTAACTTCGGGTTTCTATCAAAGAGCATACAAGGAGTAAGGATTATACATTTTGAGAGAAACTATAACATTTAACTATGCCTGTGGACATAGCACAGAAATATACCATGATACATCATCTTTGCTTTGTATTTGGTTCACATTTAAGCTCCATCAAAGGCATGATGCACTTAGGGTGTGCTTAGTTGGGTGGAAAAGTGGAGGGTTCAGAGGAGGGAGTGAAAAAAGTGGAAAGAAAATAAATTTTGAGTGTTCTTGGTTGGGAAGAAAAGAGGAAAGAAAATAGGAGAGATGATCATTTTCCATCCTAATGCATAAAAATCAATCCTTCCAAAATGGAATGATGAGAGGAGAGAAAATGAGAGAGATGCATATGTTAGTTCAAAATTATGCATTTTTCAAAAGTTTTATTTTCTTCCCTTTCATTTTTCAACTCTACCAAGCAATGGATGGAAAGAAAATGTAATTTTCTTTCCATTTTTCCATCTTTCCTACCAAGCACACCTATGGAAAGAAAAATTATGTTTTCCAGCCTTCTAGTTTTCTACCCCTTCAATTTTCCATCCTTCTAATTTTCTTTCCAGTCTACCAAGCAAAGCCTTAATGTGACAACTAATGCATTAACTTGCCACACAGGCACAGAGACAATACATCAAAGTGTCTGCTTTAGTTTTTATCAAGCTTAACACTGGGTTTTCACATTGGAAAAGGCAGAAGGGTAACATAAAAGACTGGGAATATTACCGGTGTTGTGTTAACATAAAGCTTGGGGCCCATGAAGCTAAACTGCAATGATGCACTATTTTGTTGCTTCTTCTGAGGACCAAGGGCAAGCTCACCAAATACTGGTGCCCACTGCTTTGGAAGCTGAAACTCCAAAAACTGGTTTAGTTCATCAATTGAAGGCTTATCTGTATGTAAAAGGAAAAACCATAAATGGATAATGCTTCAATTCCTTGATACCAGAAGCAAATTTTGGAAATGCCAAACAAAAAGCACGATGAAGACAAACATAAATCTAGCAACTCATTTATCTTTAATTTCTATTTCTTTGAAAAAGAAAAATAACAAATCAGTTTAGCTTCTCAAACTGATATTGATATTTATTTAGAGAAGTAGGTGTTAGTTGTTTTCTTACTTGTGAAGGTGATCAGAATCTTAAGGACAAGGATTAATACATGCATATACAGATTATAATCTCAAATGAACCTTTGTATCCAAAGAAAAGCATGCGGATATTTAGAACTTTTACATTAACAAAAATTACCATAAGATACCAACAAACCATGTAAAGTCAAAATGAAATGAAGATTTGATAATGACACAATACACAATGACAAAAAAGCCTGAATAATCAAGTTATAGGACAAAGCAAGAATGCTTCTATTAAAATATACAGCTGTGATATTTTTTTCGTTCAAACTTCTGTCCTCCAAGAAAACATAAAAGAAAAAGCCAAGGAATTAAAGCCAAAATTGGCACTATATTATGGGTCAATGTGAATCTTGCCACAATTTAATTTTTTATCATTTTAGGACAAAAATGTAACAGAGAAGGGAAGTTTCTGAGAATTTCTACAATAACAGAATATTCGATCTCCATAACTTCACGTCCACTACTCACTTAAAATTAAAGTATAATGGAAAATTTTAATGCAATTGAAAATACAACATTCACCCATTGCATAGGGGCAAATTTGGCCATTGAGTTAAACACAAATGAAGTTCCAAGTATCTTAAATGGGGACTTTAAAGTTAAGAAACGAGCCACAAGAAATCCCAAAACTGAAGTTATGAATAAGAGATTGAAAGTTCATGCAAAAGCTTGTAACAGTGTACCATGAATTGAACTAGGCTAGATACCTTTTCTTGATTGCAAGTATCATGCTTTTAAATTTATCACATCAGGGTCCTTAAAAGCCAATGCTACTTGTATTATCATTCATGAATAAATTTGCTTCATACTAACAGATTATTTGGTTCCTCCACATATTATAAAGATAGAGTTTCTTGGCATTTAAGGGATGCAACAAGATGATTCGCCACAAAATGAAGTATGCATGCATACGCAATTAAGATGTAACATTAATGAATAAAGGAAATGATGCTTGGAAAAATGGCAAACCTACTTGTCTTATCAAAGTAGAGAACATGGTCAGACTAAGAAAATTTTGGTCAATTCCTAATTTTTTTCACAGAAGAAATGAAAGGGAGCCATGCATCATCAATGGAGAGCATGATGCGAGTATCCCTTTGAAAGGTTAAGAAAGATTAGAGAGCTATTAATAGAAACTCTTCCAAACATGAAAAGTAGAAGTGAGAGCTGTTTAACGTAGATTGCTCTGGATATTTGATTGCAAGAAGTGAGAATTAGTAAAATTGTAGAATTTCCCCTCATTACACTAATCACTTAGGAGCAAACAGAGAACGCAAGTTCACTTTTATACCAGACTTTATTTCAGTAAATAGTCTTTTCCTGCAATATGTTGCCAAAGACATTACTGTAATTTCAAAAACAATCAAGCAACAGAAATAGTAGATATTGACCTGAAGTGTACATTATCTATCAGAAGTGGCTACTTTTGTGATGCCAAGCAATTACACCTTTCCCTAGATCAGATTTCTAGAATTGCTTAGCCAAAAGGCTTATTAACGATGGATGATACTTTTAAAAAATGCAGCTTATATGCACAATGGAGAACATTTCCTTAAAAAAAATTTTATGGCTAAGACAAGTCAACTGGAGACTAGAAAGACAAATTCATCATGAACAGACTGATTAATATAGACGATACCCATCAAGAAAATTATAATGAAACACATTGTCAGCCAAACAATAAGCTATAGTTTTTATTTTGCATAACCTTTTTAGTCAAAATTTGTTGGAAATTTCGCATTTGTTTAAAAGCAATAGGTAAATAATGAATTAAGTTTTGTACGTACAACGAAGGTATAGATTGATGGCATGTGTCAGATATCCACTCCCATTAACTCCAGAAAGCAATGATGTGATTGGGATAAAAGACATGGAAATCACATCTGGTTCAGACTGAACAGTTTGACACCATTCACTGTGTGATAAATTTGAATTCAACTTCCCTCCCTTCCTTTTGCATATGAATTTAATATCCGGCAACTGCAACATGTTTATATAAAGCTCTTAACTGGAAAGCTACATTTGATGATAATAAAGAATTTGAGGTTATTAAGAGGCTATTAAGAGCATTTGTGGCATGTACTAAAACAAGCGATGCATAAGTTCATTCACTCTCTAAACATTAAATTTCTAATATAAACTTATTTTCAAGCAACGTACCTCCACTTCAGAATAAGAACTAGTTTGAAACATGTCCATGGAAGCTAGCCCGTGTTCTCTAAAAATCTGAAAGATGAACCATAAGTAATTTTAATGTATTCATGTGTGCTTTTGCATCTAATGCAATATAAAGTGCTAACAAGCAGATCAAGTGGGTTAGTTATTTCAACATGAACTCTGTTTGTAGCCAGCAAACAGGTATAGGCTTGATGTTTGACTTTGTCTTTGTAAAGAAGTTGGTTAGGATGAATCAAAATGGCAAACTTTTACAGGTTTCCCAATTGTATCCTTGACTGACTGGATTTATCATAAATGGGAAAAAGAATATGCTAAAACTTCTTGTAATAAAAACTCACATTCTTCACCAAGTTCATGACTACCTCCTAGCCTAGGGTATATGAAAGTTTTCATTTTGTTGATCAAGTAACATCCACAAATACACAAAGAAAAATGAAATTGATTAAAAATCTATCCCCAAAAGTCTCGTCTTGATACAAGATCCATGTCCGTCAAGTTTTTGAGGCTCTATATTCATTGTCTAAAACGAAAGATAACTGAAGAGAAACACACTTGAGTGAAAGCAGATGCATACAACCTTTCAAGGCTGAGATGACATGCATTGTACAACTTTGAAGTAGAATTGAGTTAAAAAAATTGTAACAGTCAGAAGACTCACAGCAGACAAAGGGATTGGGAAGGATTAAATCTTTGCTGATCAGTTTGGAAATGTAAGAGAATAAATTTCAGCTAGACATTTCAAAACTATCAAGCATCATGATTCATGCATAATAACCAATAAGTAAACCTACTTTAGGACTTTGAAGCTAATTCAAGCCCAAAGTCTATATGAAAAGAATAAAATAAGGCTATAGACACGATGAATGGGGAAATAAATGATCGTTAAAACTCTCCTTGCTTACATAAAAACAAGTAGTATCATATTGGTTGTTCACCTAAAGCTGATTTTGAGAAGACAAATCTTTAATAGGATTTTCAAACTAAAATATACTTAGCATTTATTTTCTCCAAAGGTAAAATTGGTTTAAATATAAGCTGGATTTGTTCTAATAAAAAAGTACCATTATTTGTTGTCAACCTTAAATTGATTTTATTTGAAATGACCTAACATAAATATAATTTGACCTTCACATGCAATTCTCATAGAGGTTATATCTTCACCTTCAGATCTATTTTGGTAATCTCACTGATTATTAGTGAATTAAACTTCTTCACAACAGAAAAGAAGAAAACGTACATTCCAAACATCTTTAAATTTCTATTGCCAATCTCTCTATCCTTGCTCGCTCTAAAGCATTCAAGTAATCATTACACATAAGAACAATTGTCCAAAATCAAATTCAGTCCAGTAATGTCTGTTTTCCGATAACTTATTTTAATTGCATAAACAAAATATTTCACAAAATTTCTTTCCAAAGATCAATCAAAATTGAAGTAAGGAAGCAAAGTTCAATGCAATTTGATTAAAACACAAGAAATCCAAAATTGAGTCATAGTATAGCGACAAATTTGGCATTTACTCAACAAATGACCAAGAACTACACTGAGTCCTGGCTTTCGATGTTCTTATATATTCAATTGTTCAAATATTTGTATATATCAATTCTGGACTTACTTTTAACTGAGTTTTAATAAGTTATTGAGTAAATCTTTGTCAAAAAAAAAAAAAAGAAGAAAAAATTGCTTGGCTATGAAGGTAATACTTCAGTCTTAAAAGTAATTATTGCAGAGATCAAACCTCAACCATCATAGATTATAATTGTAGAGGTTATATCCTAGCTCTGAAAGCTACTTCAGATAATCTTGCAGAATACTAGTGAATTAATCTCCTTAGTAACAGTATACCAAGAGGCAGAAAATGTGTGAGTCTTGAGGAAAGGACCACGCCTCTTTAAAATCTCTATGTTTTATTTATTTATTCTTATTCTATCAAGAGCTATGCTACTTGGACTCGTTTTTCCTGAAGCACATGTGACAAGAGTATAGGGATACATTGAAAAATATTAGAAAAACTAGAGCATACCATGTCATACATATCCAACACTAATCCCAAATCCGAATACCATAGATCTAAAACATTTGAGTAGTTATTGCACGTATTGCACTCGTTTGCTTATAATTAGCATTAATTTTCAAATCTCCATACTTGATCAAGTTGTGCATTGTGATAATCCAATTCACTCACATTAATCTAAGGTCAATTATTTACGTTCCTATTCTTATTACGCTGTTATTTGACTAGAAAGTGAAAACCTTTTAAAGAGACTGAAGAACTTGGATTATTTGAGATTTATTTGTATCCAAAATTTAGGTTAAGATTTGTTTAGAAGTAATATAAATAGTTTTCTGGACACTTTTATCCACTGTGTTATGGTTGGATATCATTAATTAGTAGTTCTACAACCCTAAAATCTAGTGTTCTCATCTCAACTTCAATTTTAGAATTTATTTTGGCTCTCATTTGCTGTGTCTACATCAGCACAGCATCATCTGAGCTTGAGCTAAAATCAATATTTTCTCTACATTTCATTGGACATCAAGTGATTCTAATTTACAAGAAGTTTAGATGTACCTTTTCGCTCTTGTTTAATTTATCATAGTTGGTCTTGTGTTGAGTTTCTTCTAAGAGCATTTTGTTTGCCAACTCCTTTAATTTCTGTTGTAGTTCAATTGGTTGGAGACCGGATGAATGCATTTGTTTCATATATACAACATCTTTTCCACCCATCTTCACACCAACAATAATGTGGGTTCCATACATCTCAATAAACCTAAAATACGAAAACAACATAAAGTTTCAATGAGACTTAGAAGTTTCATGAATCAACCATGATTTGTAGTAATACTTCATCTCTCCAGAAGTCAAATAAAACAGTAAAGATTCATCAAAGAATTATTTGAAAACTAAAAAAAAACCTTCATAAAAGGCAAATTTTCCTATAATAGAAAGCCATAAGGTGCAACTTATAACACAGAATTACTTTAGCCTTCAATGAACAAATTTTATCAATTAATTTAACCTCCACAATAATAAAACTATCATCTCATCATGGGACTAATTAGGTATATATCGGCTTTAAGAGATATGAACTTCCTCTATACAATTATCCAAATTGAAAAGATACAAAGGCAAACCTAGAGAAAAGAAAATGCAAGAACTTATTAGTTTGCCAAGGATTATAGAATAATGAAACTAAGAATAACAAGTAACAACCAGAAAGCTATTTCTAAGAATGATTTCCCAAAAATTAGAAAGTATTATCATCAAATTTAGAACTTAGTCAGCTTGACAACAAATCTTCAATTCTATATTGACCAAAAAATTAAAGTAATAATAAGAATGGTGGAAGGAAGAGTAGATACTGACTTAGCTAGAGCAGGAGGATCCCATGACGAAGGTACAGCTTGTTTGACATGATCACATAGCATGACCTGGGATTTCTCTAATGCAATATTGTAAAGTGTAATGAAAACGCCATCAAAAGCGAGCATTTTAGTGTTGGCAGCATCTTTTTGCCAACCTGTTGTGAATTCGAACGCAACATTGAAGTGTCCTGATGGAATTTTACCCGACAGAGACATTTCCTGGTTAAACTGCTCTGACATCTTCAAGCAAAAAATACATCACCCACAACTCACAGTAACCAAAAAAATAAGGTCAAAATAAGCTGTCAGTCCCTTTACTTATTGAAGTTTGAGATTTAAGCCCCCTTACTTTTTTGATAGAAAATACTCAACTGGCCAATTATTGAAGGTTAAAATATGCTCCAAGTCCTGGTACTCTTCATACATTTGGAATTTAGTCCTCCTATTTTTATTTTAGAAAATTTAGTCCCTCTACGTTTTTGAGTTAAAAAAGTAAGTCCAATTGTTAAAACTATTAAAATTCTTCTCTGAAATTCAAATTCATTGCAACATCATAGCTATAAAGTAATTTCTTTCTTTTTTTTCTTTTTTTTCAAAATGCCACACCAGCAAATTTAACAGAAAAAGTTTAACAATATTAAAAATCTGAAAAGTAGAAATTAAATTACTAGAAAAAAAAAGTAGAAAGACAAGGACTAGGAGCATATTTAATCCGTTATTGAATTAAGATTTTTTAATAAAAAAGTAAGACCACTTAATTTTTAATTTTTAGTACCTGTTTATACAGGACTAAATCTCAACCTAGGTAGAATTTCAAAAGAAAAAAACATATCTGATTCAACATAAAATTCATTTAAAAAAGAAAAGGTAAATAAATACCTGCTGAAAAGAAAGGACATCAGATGCGAACCTCATCCGCTCTCCCTTATCACATTTGATATATTTGGGAACGTTACGAACTAAAACCCCACCAGGAACGGCGACGTCACGGACGTGATCGTGGTCAGCTATGGTAATCAAGTTAGATGCTTTCTTGCAGAATTTGAGCTTGAGATCGACGGTGAGATCGTAACCCAATCCAATGGACTGAAACGCAGTCTCGGCGGCTTTCCTCGCCATCTTCTCTGGAACAACAACAAGTCTTGTTCTGTATTCATGATGTCCATATTTATGTGCTGAAATAGAAAGTTGAAGAAAGGAGGAGCGGTCAAATTTGGCACATTTTCAACGCCGTCGTGTTTTTTTTTTAATTTTCGATTGGGGGTTTAGTTTACGTGAGTTGGGTGAAAAAGTTGTTTGGAAAGAAATATTGGAGAGACAGTCAAATGGGTTCGGCGCGGCACTGCTTTTTTCTTTTTAGGACACGAGACGAAAAACGGTGGGAGCTCCCGCGGTTTTTTTGGGGTTAAAATTTGCTATTAGTTCTTCCACTTTACAAAATTTTAGATTTAGTCCTGTATTTTAAAAGTTAAACATTCAATCTAGCATTTTTTTTATTTGAAATTTTTGGTCAAATCATTAATACTGTATATATTTTTTTTATCAAAATTTATCAATTTAGAATTTTAATTAGTATGTCTTTATAGGTGGCTGTTATGATTGACAATATATATATATATATATATATTAAGTTGATAAATTTTAATAGATATTATCAACGATGATAATGATAATTGATCATATTAGGATTTTCAAATTGAAAAAGAATGATCAAAATTTTTTTACTTTTAAAGTATAAAAATTGAACATCAAATTTTGTCAAAATACAAAGGCTAACAACATATTTTAACCTTTTTTTATATATAAATATATAATGAATTAAAACATCATTTCCCACACAAACATATTGGAAGACCATCAAATTTGTTTAGAAATCAATTGAAGTATCCATCTAAAAAAGCATCGAATTGATCAATTTGAGAATTAATACGAACCAATTGAACTGAATAAAAAAATTAATTGAACTAAACAGATGAACTAAATTTTTTATTATGATATTTTAATTTTTATTTAATCAATTAAATGAATTAGTCAAATTGATCATTTAACCAAATCAATCACCAATCTAATTCTAAAAACTAAAAACGCATAAATGTATAGCATATCAACCATTATTTATCAATCTATAATGTTGTTTAATGTTTGTAACTTTGTTGTCCTTATCCTTTTTCAATCTTATTTTCCTGGTATTTTTATATCCCCTCTCTGCTCAATTTTGAAATCTCGAGTATTTCTTTATTTTCTACGACTTAACCTTACCTACCACCTTATTTATAAAAAGAACAAATAAATTATATATCACAAGGTAGGGAACTTAAAGAAATTGTACAGTTAAATTAGTAAAGAAGATTAAGATAGCAAAACTAATATATATATATTGGCATGTGACAAAACAAATCGGTTTGCAAGAAATATAGTTGAAAAAATCATAAATTGAAATTTTTTTCTGCACATTTTAATATTGTAATCGGCCTCAATTAAATATCAGAATTTACCACAAGACTTCAGGCACAACAAACTGAACATCTAATTAATGTTTTATCAGAAATAATTTGAGAAAGTTACAAGATACAACTGTATTGTAGTGTAGTGTGTGATGGTCAACTCATAAGACTTCCTTCTCAAGTTTCAACACTGCCATGAAGGCTTCTTGTGGTACATCTACTTTACCTATTGCCTTCATTCTTTTCTTCCCTTCAGCCTGTTATGTTAAAGGAAATTGATTTTTTCAGAGGCAAAATATATAAGATTTTGGAGAGATTCATGTTTTGTTGATGCAGTGCCAATGATGTTATTCTACTTTACTTTTGAGTCTTATATCATATTAGGTGTTTGTTTTAAGACTTTCAATATTTTTTAATAGATTTAACCAGTTATTCTATGAGTACTTAACTCTAGACATCCACATGTAATTTTTTTTTTTTAAGTAATAGATGTCAGTTTAGAAGTGTTTCCAGCAGCAATTATACTTTTTTTTTCCAATTATTCGAAGCAACCTAGTTCATAGTATAATGCTTTTGGGACCTTAACAACATCAAGTGATGATGTGTTTCAAAGAGTTTTAGGATGCACCTTCATGTGATTACATGGCTAGAGATTAAAGCTATGGAATCACTCCTTTATATTTGGTAGTTTCTTTCTAAACTCTTCACTTGGCTTTAATCTCAAGCATATAAAATTTCAATCTTTATCAGGGTTTGTCCCTGCCAACCGGGTAAACCACTTATATAACTACTCTTTAACATTCACCCTATAACTTCAGGGAAGTGTGGTTCTTGATAAGGTAACATAGTTGCCAACAATTGCAACTTTGGGTTTGTTGTAGAAAGGTTTGTTAATGGATACTATTTCTTGACATGTACCTAATAGTTAAAACTTTTAGGTTGGAGTGACTATTTACCTCTCTTAACTGGTTACATATCAAAGTAACCCTCAACAAGAGTGAAATCGGTGTAAGTATTTGAAGCATCAATATCCAAATCAACCACTTCTGACTTAATGTTGAACTGTAATGAATCAATTAGTTTAGAGCATTGAAGAATATCACTGTCCAAATCAACCTCACTTATTGTTATGAAGCTTGATTAGTTTCACCTGAATATTGTCAAGTGACAGTTGTTCGATTTTACTATTCTAGATGAAGCAATTGACTAGCCAGATCTTGTCTATCAGTTCAAAAGACCTAACAGGATGACTATGTAACATGATTGTGATAAGCTCCTAAATGTTCTTGCTATCTTCTTCCCTATGGATGAAAATGTCTGTCAAGCACTTATAGTTAATCATTATTTTGTAACATTTCAGTATAATGAAATTCATCTTGATATGATAAAGAGCTAACAGGATGACTATGTAACTAGCAATAAGCATGCTTTCACTATTGCTCCCCAATACAAATATTTTTGGTTTGAGGGCAAGACCAGATAAGAAACCATATCACGGTCCGATTCTCAGAAGCAAAAAGAAAAAAAAAAAGGTACCTGTTTCTTGAGGAGTTTTTTTTTTCTTGAGATATCCCCACCTATGAAGTTAAACAAAATCTTGTCATCATGCAATAAAAAGACACTAATGAATCATTAGAATAAATTGGTGATGAAATTAGATATGAACACTCTAATATATACATGAAGCATTGAATCATATAAGGAAAGAATATCTCTAATTAGAATCTCTAAAAATTAGCTATAATCCCTAAAGACTAGCTATTCAATGCTGTCAAATAAATCAAAGATTCTCAACAATTGGAACTGAGGTAAATCTGAAGCTTAATTATAATCAGAATTCAGAACAATTATGTTGTAAAGAATTTTTTAATAATAAATCCATTATTTTCCAAAGTTTCCTTCTTCCAACATCTATGATAATTATAATCAAACATATCAATCAAAATTTATGAAGATGAACATATACTACATTATTAATATATAAAGATTCCCAACACCCTTAAGGACTCTTATCCTCATCGCTTCAAATTAAGGTAATTGACAAGCCAAAAAACCCCACTCATCCCCATATCCAAGTCCAAGCTTAAGACTGTAGGAAAGAGTATCTACAATAAGTGAAGAGGGAAATGTTTCACATAGAAAATTCCATTCCAAAATAGACTTACCGTAACATTTGGCCAAAACATCCTTTCTAATTGCTGATAAAGACTCACTAGCAATTACTTTTGAACCTATGCATGCCTGAAATGAGTATGCAGCACATAAATTGGAATTGAGTTAGCATCAATCTAATGATGGGTGCAAAAATAAAAATACTTCAGTCAAAATGAAAAACGTTCCCAAAGGGCAAAGGTTTTCTGCTTTTCCCATTCCTTTTCTTGTTTCTAATTGTAGATAATGAGAGTTAACAGAAGATGACATTTCTTAACCCCAATGTATGATAATAAATAGTAGATACTGGACAATACAAGCACCTCAAAGATATGTTTAATCACGGTATATGACTAACACAGAAGAAAAACTCCATAGTAACCTTGCTTGAACACATTATATTTGCTTCTGCAGCTGTTTAGTTCAATGTTATTAGTGCTTGATCAACAGTGTTTATCAAAAACAGTGTTCTTTGTTGTTTCGTATTAGGATACTGGCAGAGAAGAGCACTTCTGGTTTTGAATGAATTCTTAGTTTCAATGTCCATGGATCAATCCTTGCACCGTCAAATAGAAAATAGAAGAGTTGAATAGATCACATTAAATTATTTTAAACTTTGTTTCAAACGGTAAATAACTCAACCCTACTTAGTAGTTGAATGAAAAGATCAGTTTGATTTACCCTTAGTTTCAAAGCGACTTCAAAAAGAAACTCACCAGCATTAACAGTAGAAGTTTAATAATGACAGCAAAACTGTTATGGTAGTATAAATATATTAAACGGTTATAATTTTCAGTGTTAAATACTGAACCACATATTATTTCATCCAATGGAATCAAATTCACAGATAAATGTAACAATAAAGCAGCTTCCACGCATTATGTAGTCTTTAAATGATAATATATACCAGACTTAAAAAGAATTGATTAAAATGAAAATAAATCATCATAGGGGGATACATTCAATAATATTTCAAGTGTGCGCATCTTACTTGAATTGGTACTTTAAACATTTGTCTAGGTATAAGCTCCTTCAGCTTTTGAGTCAAAGCCCTCCCAACAGAATATGCCTACAAAAAGTTAGCTGATATTTGATTAAACTGCTTATTCAACATACAAAATATGAAATTCATAGAAAGTTGCCTAAATTCAGAAAGGAGTTACACTATTTTAATATCACAACTGTTAAAACCAGAAATTAAGAATGCAAGCAAACACATCTCAATACTAGCAAAACATTCTCAAATAATAACATACTAAAGCATTATACAAATTAGGTTGGAAGAAAATTCAAGAAAACAATCTGGACCATGGTTGTTAATATGCTTAGCCTGTAAGATGTGAATGACAGTTTTAGACAAAGACCAGACCAATAGAAACGTATACCAACATTGACGCATTAAGTTTTACTTAGGTTAGCAATTTACTTGTATAATTTATTTGTATTCACAAAATGCTCATTATTACTTACATTACAATCTCACCTGATTTACATATATTGAGACACTCCTGAATTGCTCTAGATTCAGATAGGCCGTATGAACATCATAGGCTGAAAATATATGGGGTAAATTCTATACAACTCCTATTTCAACCATTCCCGCATAGCACCTTATGAGTTTTCTTTTCCAATTAAAACCTTGTAGTTTAGTTTCAGTTACATAGAGGATTAGCTAGCCAATTTTATCTAATAAAATTATGAAAAGAACCTTAATGTGAATAGATGACTTTTGAGTTGAGGGTATTTTTATAATTTAGCTAATAAATTAAGTGGCATAACTCCCTTAGTTTATAGAATTTAAATACAGGATGATAATTATAACCAAAAGGAAAAAAAAAGAACCACATGGTGCCACGAGGTAAAAGTTGAAACCACAGATATAAATGGAATATAACCTTTTACTCAAAGAATACCAGTAAATATTTGTAACAATTCAAATATAAAAAGAAGAGCACTAGACAGCTTGACCTAGGGCTCTGATTGTAACTGGTTGGGGCTTTTGCAGGTTATGGATCATGTCAATTTCGAGTTTTTATGGTTTGGATTCTTCTGGATTTGAACTTCTGGGCTCAGTTTTTTCAGATTTGGGCTTTTCACTTTTTAAGTCAACTCAAATCGGATCAGAATCGATCTCGGATGAGCTTTCAGGCTTGGGCCTATTTTGCCAACTCTACCTAAATCTCTAAAAGATGTATACCTACTACCATTGACAAATAGGCTGTCATTTGTCTGTTGGTCCTCACATGTGATTGCCATTATGCATGTCCTTTATGATTTGGTTTTCTGAAAGATGTCCTTTATGATTTAATACACATGCTACAAGGACTCCTTTCTCCAAGTGTTTCCAAATTACCTTCTAAGGACTCCATTCTAGGCTTTTCTAAGTTCAATGAACACCATTTATGGAACCTTCTATTTACTACTAAGGTTCTCTATGAAGCCCTGCAACTGATAAGTAGCTTTCACGACTGACATTCTTGGTGTAAATATCTACAACATGCTAATCTGATGCCTTGATCTTTACATAACCACTCTTACCAGCAACTTCATGATGCAACTCTTCAATATTGAAACCTCTTAAGCCGAAATTCTTTTCTGTCCATTTTATTCTTGCATTGATGCACCAAAGTGCTTTTTGTGAGCTCATCCAGCCTTCTAGTAGTTCTCAAACGTATATATGTCTTACTGAAACAAATTCGCTAGCCAGGCTTTCCTTCTTCCCACATCATGTGCACGCTTTTCAACTTTCATATTTTCATTGCATCCATAATCTCAAATACCTTAAGTGGACTTTTTTCCTTTTTTTTGGGTCCTGATTTCAGTCTTTAGAGCAATTTCTTTTAAGTAGTATTTGGAAAGTCACCTAGTAATTGAATTTGGGTGTAATTGCTTGTAATTACACAAATGTAGCATGTGTGGGTAACCATTATAATTGGTGGGTCCCACCGAATTGAGTGTAATTAAACACCCCAATTACCCTTTCTAATTCTTAGGAATAAGGTGAGAATTAGAGTAATTACACCCAAATCCAATTTTAAAAATTATTTATTATATTATAAGCATGACATGTATGACTGTTTGGGATGACTATGACCAAAAATTTTTTATACTATAAATCCTAAAATATTATATTATAAAAATAATTTTTGTATTTAATAAAGTTATAACAAAAATATATTATTTAAATCCTAAAAATTTCTAAAGTTATGGCCAAAAAATTTATTATAAAAAATAATTTACATGTTATGAAAGTTTTATACTATATTTATTTATTATGGACATAACTTATTTATGTGCCCATACTATATATCATAAAAAATATATAAACTTATTCATTAAAAAAAGTTATAGTTTTCTATCATAACTTATTTATTAAAAAAACTTTTAAAAGTAATGGCAAAAATTATTTTATTTATAAGAAGTATTATGAAAGTTTTGGACAATTTATAAAGTATTTTTTTATAAAGGTTAACTTTTATAAATTTCATATTATTTTGGCTTAATTTACATATTATAAAAAGGAATATAACATAGCATAAACCGTTCTCCAAATTAAGTTTATATAAGTTTTTATAATTAAAGCTACAAACTACTTGAACCGTGAACCTAAATATTATAAGGTTGATGCTAATTATGCAAATTAAAAATGTTTTCTTACACCATAGCGTGGGATATGATACCATTTGAGAGAATGGTGTCAAACACAAGCACCATAAACAACTCGCGAACTCTTCAATTTGACACATTCAAGGCTTCCAAATGTGGTTGAAAAGACATTTGTTGTTTTAAAAAAATATTTCTCATATTAACAACATTACATTAGTATAGCATTAAAAAATGTGGATCGTACTAACATGCTGCATATTTTATAACTTTAATCATAGGTGGAATCGAGACGATCCATGTACTTCAAAGAGTACATGGAAGAAGGAGATCTTGATAATCTTAATTATGCAAATTCAAATTCAAATGATGATAAACTCGGTCAAGGACTAACAAATGATGATAAGAATTTAGAAGCATATGTTAAATATTAAAGATGGAATAACCCAACAAATATGCACTAGAACAATTAGATAAAATTACATATGATGTTTATTTTTCTTGCTATTTTTATTAGTAATCATATTATCTACTTTTTTAGACTAACATAATACATATAATGATTTTATTTTATTTTTTTTAACTTGTTTAGAAATTATTTTTGTCATACTAATATTATTTTTTAATATTAGTAATTAATTATTTTTTTAAAAATATAAATTATGTAGTTATTTAATTACAACTTGTACTACCAAATATAACATAAAGAATTACGATGTAATTACACTATGTCAGCCAATCACGCCTAAGGAATTACAATTCTTTGTAATTACTACCTTAGTAATTATACTTTCATTCAATTACAGTAACTAGGCTTCTTATTTAATGGGGAACCATTTTTTCATTCATCCTAAACCTCTTCAGCCACACTAGTCACATCCTACCTATCTTTAGCGTTCCCATCAACCAACCAATTACCTTGTTCAAACAACGTAATATTGGGCAATCTTTTTTGCACATTTAAAACCCCACCATCAATGCTAACACATCAACCTTTCTTCCATCACATTCGCAATCCATACAAGCTATCTACTCCATTTCCAGTAAGAAAATATATATACTTTTCTACTTGATAACTCGTACAAGATTTGGTTATCAAGAGAGAAAGGATTAAGTCAAACAAAAAAAGTCGAATAGGGTGTCTTTTTTTTTTTTTTTGGTGAATGCATAGGGTGTCTTTTAGTTGATCAAGAAGTCATTTCCTTTTATGGAAATCTTATTGGAACTAAAATTTTTGAAAAGAAAATGTGTTGACTCAATTTATCAGAAATTTGCACTTATTTCAAACGACAGAATCCCACCATGAATGACGGAATTTAAACATAAGAAACGGTTATTTCTCCTAAGAGTTAAAACATAATGAAAGATGAGCCTTACCTTATCCCTATGCACGATAGTGGACAATGGTTCCACGGGCTCACCATTAATCTGAATGTCAAGCTTTATCAATTCGCTTTCCTTATACCTGGTAACGAAAGAAGAAATGATTACACGATTGTGACAATGGTGCAAACACAACTTTGAAATACTTGATTTCTCAAAATAAATATTTCTAATTAATTTTAAGAGATCAATAACTTTCCAACATCAACGCATAATCATGAAATATTTTCTTTTAATAGAGTGTTAAGCAATTAAATTTCAAGACAAAACATCATTTCAGATTATTACTATTTAATGCCAAAGATATAGTGGAGAGATGAAAAGATACAATGGGAAAAATGTAAACCTAGGGAAAAAAGAAGAAGAATTAGGCAAAATGAACTGAATATTTGAAAAATATGTCAAAGTCTCTGAAACAAAAGTAGTATGGAGTTAACTCAAAAGTCATTGTTTCTTGCAAAATGATAAAGTATAGAAACAAAAGCCTCTGCAATAAATTATAGAGATAAAATGTAAAGGATGCCAAATCGCAAAGCTGAATTCCCAGATTCTCCCTTATTATGTATCTTACACTTTATTTCTTATTCAAGATAAGTCTCTGTGATATAGAATAAAAACACACTAGATAAACTTCTCAAGTGTTTACTACCAGTGAGACAAGGAAAGCAGTTTATTACCCTAGAAATAAGAATATAACAGCTACTCTTGCAATAACTCACCCAATGAAAGTATATTCCATGCTAGCATAGCCCTTACTTCTGGACTTCAATTGGTCGAAAAAGTCACCTACCATCTGTGAAATGAACATAGACTGAGTGAAAGAATAATGGAAAATTATACATAAAAGTGGTTGACGCCATCTATAAGAGATCTTTGGCTGAATATAAAGCAGGAAGATTTCACCTCTGCAAGGGGTAACTCATAGATGATGGATGCTCTATTCTCAGTGATATATTTCATCTCTTTGAACTCTCCTCTTCTGTCTTGAGCCAATTCCATCAGAGAACCAATATAGTCCTTCGGCGTAAGCATCTCAATCTGTAAATGTCAAATGATAAAGAATAGCATATGAGATTGCAAGTTACAGACAGTCTCATTTAAATAAGTATGTAATAAATAACTCAAGATAAATGAAATAACCTTAACAACTGGCTCCTCAATTGACCTTCGTTGTCCAGGTTCAGGAAGCAAAGATGGATTTGAGCACTCAACCTTCAGTAATATTCATATTTGAAAGCAATAAGTATGAGATGAAACATGCTATAATTAAACAAGTTTCTTGCACAGGAAAAACCAACTCATCAATCAGAAATAACAAATACAAGCCTTCCATTAATAATAAATATTTCTCCATCACCGAATACTGTGAAAATCATCTAGTAACACTGTGATATTCAATCAACTTGTTGCCAACAGAAAAATGATGCCACTGGTACTAGAAACAATAACTCAAATAAAGTTAACAAGCATCTAGAGGCTACAAATTTGCCCAAGAGAATAGGACCAGTATGCTGGCTAAGGAAAAAGAAATCCATGATGAAAGAAATTGCCAAGAAACTGAAACGTCACTAATTTTACTTTTTGCTATTTTTCCTTTTATAGTGGGATCAGAGTTTTGTGGTTAGAAAGACAGCATAGCTACTTCAGGATGAAACCAAAGAATCCTCCTAAACTAGCTTCCTAGTACAGTTTTAGCATGAACTAAGGAAACAAACCTCTAGAAATCAAATGATAAAGAACAATTTTCTACATAGAGAACATTAAGGGAATCTCTCAAGTTCTGTAGCACGTTACATTATCTGGAGTAATAATTTCCTAAGTGCATCTGAGAAAATGTCCATGCTGTCCATAAAACACACGAATCTTTTCCCTTAAAAATTTCAATCTAACTTATTCAAAAGTTCCATGCAGGCATAGTCAGATTCAAATACTCACAAAGTCTTCCGTTTTCTGTTAGGAGAATGGAGTACATGCACACACACATAGAGCATCTTCATAAATTATAAGATAATAGGTTTCAGCTCAATACTTGCCCAAATATTGTCATTTTTTTTTCATGGAGAGAAATCATTCCGTTCAATGCAAAACAACATGGATGAAGTATGCCATACAAGGGAAATCAGAATGGCAATGCAAATTGGTTATAATTGTTTCTCAAAATTCCCAAGTTTCTTTTTGACGCAAAGGCATAATCAGCTATAACACAGCGTCAGCTTCTTGGCAACATTCTTGAAATATGATATAAATAAAAAGTGTTATAGGGTTGAGGAGAAATTACTGTCTCATTATCTACACTGTTCACTCTGTACACGACACTAGGAGCAGTGGTTATAAGGCTCAGATTGTACTCTCTTTCAAGTCTTTCCTGTAAAAAAAAAAATTGTTAGAGCCGACACTGAATTCAAAAATTCTCCAGAATTTGAACTTGCAGGAAGAAGCAACAGCAATACGCGTTTATATATATATATATATATATAAGAGAAATTCAGGGACAAAAGAGTCATGCCTGAACAATTTCCATGTGGAGAAGACCCAAGAAGCCACATCTAAAGCCAAAACCCATAGCACTTGAGGTCTCAGGCTCAAACTATAAATATATGACCAAAAGAAACAGATATTATCACACTGAAGTAATTCATCAGAAAAACTATCAATACTAACATATATGGTAAGATTGATGTAGTTTGCAACTAAAGCAGATGAAGAAATAAAAAATTGATAATTAAAGTTTTGCTTTGTGACATATTTTTTACAATTCAATTATTCATATTTTAATAATAAATTCAAGTTATTACAGGTTTTATGATTGAGTCGATCTCAATAACCTGGATCATTTTGGGCTTAGCTATTTTGAGCTTGGGCCGTTTAGGGATCAAGCCACATGAGTTTGGGTTCTTCAGGTTTTAGTCTTCGACACTTTCGTCAAATCAAGTTTCAGATTTTCAGTCTGGTTTATGGACTCAGACTCATTTTGTCAATCCTAGCAGTGTGGTATGAAGAATATACGTTTTTTTAAGTGGAAACATATGCCTCTCTGACCATGCAATAAAGGCAGTGGAAGTGTACCAAAAACAAATTCTAGAGAGCTACAGCAGCAATCTTTTTCTCAAAATAACAATGATTTTGATAACCTACTTCCGTTTGAAGCAAAAAAAATATAAATGCATTAAGCATTAAAAAAATACAAGAGTTTGTTAGATATTATTTTTAGTTATATAAATTACCTTCAACGCAGCATCATTCAGTTGCAATTTTTCCAAAGCATCACGCAACTCAGGAAACCTGCCAGCAATACATTACATAAAAATGAAAAATGCCACAGACAGGCACTTGCAATGAGCTCTTGAAATTCAAGATAAAGGAAAACTGAATGTACTGGTCTGCATCAACAGGAAATAGACCACAAAAGACCATTGGAGTGGCTTCCTCATATCCAGGTAATGAACTTTCTGCTTTCCTATCATAGTGAGTAATAGTGTCACCCACTCTAGCATCTGCAACGGACCTTATTGATGCCGAAAGGTATCCTACCTAAAAGCATTCAAATAATATAAAAGGTTGAACACAGAAAGAAAGAGAATCAGGGGAAAAGTATAATTAAGATAGAGAAGACACAAATGTGTCAACATTGTTCAGCTTAAGTGGTCATATCATACATCATTTGCATGAGTAGCCTTATATTCACGTGGTACTTCTCCAGATACTTCAAATATGTTTTTAGGTAGACTGCTTTCATTCGGTATGAGGACCCAAGTTTATTTTTCAATTTGTATTCTTTACACATTTTCATAGATCAGATATGCTCAACACATGCTTTGAAGGTTTCTATAGCCTAACAATGAGAGGGTTTGGGAAATGATGTTATTTCCCAAATTACATGAGTTAAAGAAAAACTTATTACTTCCCTATTATTTATAAATATTAGTACAAGTTGACTTGAAAGTGAATGCAGTGAAAAATAGTTCTTATTATTGTTCTTATGATAAATAGGCAATCCATTCAAAAAGATATCACAGGCTCGTCAACAAATGAAATAGAAAAGAAAAAAAAATGACACCAAATGCCTAAGTAGTTGGATTCAAAAGTGTGAAGAAACAAAAAAAAGCTTTGCCTAGAAAACCGTAAGGGGAGATGTTAGCTGGATCAAAGACCACTGGCATGAAATCTATTTCTTTTATTAATTTATTTTTATGGTATAAAAGAAAAGTTGGAGATGTGCCACAACCACAAGTTAACAAAATGTGTTCTTGAACTCAACCCAGTATGAGCAGCCTGAAACTAACCTATTTGAATATAAAAGTCGACAACTAGAACACAAATGTCCCAAACAAAAATGATCCGAACCCTAAATGACCCAGACCAACCTGATGAGTCCTCATCTTAGGTCCATTGTAGGCCTTATTTAGCTTGTTTCTAAGTTGTTTTTGTATGTTTTAGAGTCATTTTAGTTTATTTTACTTTTTTTAATTTGAACTTTTTAGTGTTTGTTATACATATTTTTAGTGCTTTTATAATGTTGTTATTTACTTTTATTTGAATAAGATTTTTACAAAGTTCTCTTGTGGTTTTAAGAAGTTTGAATGAGAAAAATTGGTTGTAGACAAAGCGGAGCGATTGAAGCGAAGCAGAGATATTTGTGCAGGATGAGGGCTGTGGGTTGTGGCACCAGAAGTTAGAGCCATGGCACTGCAACAGCTTACTGATTATTGAAATGCTGCATTTTGCACGAAGGTTTTAGGTCTTTCCCCATCCATTTCATGATTTTAACAAAGTAATCACTTTGTAAACTAGAAAGAAGCTACCGTACAAAATTTTTAGGCTTTAGAACAGTTCTTAGTTTTAGGTTTTGAGATTTTAGTTCAATTTTTCAGCTATTTGGCTTTTGTAATCAATTTTGAAGGATTTTCGCTAGGGGATGCTACCAACATTCTTGATTCCAATAAAAATTGATCTTCAGTTGTTCTTCATTTCAAATAAGATTTCTCTTATCCTTTGTTTTAATCTCTCATTTAATTATGTTTTCATAATTACTTGTGCTGATTAGCTTTCCAACATAAGCTAACTTGTTCAATAACTAAAACAGGGTAAAATCTAATTTAGGCTATTAACTGGATCAATTAGCTATTGCTATCTGAGTGACACTTAAATAGTAAAAATCTAGGGAAGATACAGGAGTTGACCCTAGCTAATTAGTTGGATAATCACCCAAACTAAGATATACACCAATTGTTAAGACTAGCCTATAAGATATTGGCTAACTTAGACTAGCGAGAGAATGATGAGGGTGACAATTAAGTTCTAGTTACCACCTATAAGCTATACACCAACTCAGGTATAACTAGGAGCCTGTAAGCTATACATCAACTCCAGTAACCTAGATTATACATCTGACTTATTATGCCTAGATTAGTGATTTTCAGACTTAGGTTATTAAATGTCATTAACCAAAAGATTTTCTGACTACTACTTTTGTGAATTGATTCCGTGATTGTTTGCTTATTTATGTTCCTGTGTTAATTGCTTATTTCAATAGGTAGGTAGGGAGGGAGGGAGGGAGGGAGGGAGGGGAGCAGAAAACAGAATAATGCTAGTAGGAAAAAATAACCATCAATAAAAATCAATTTACCTCACCCGCATACAATTCGTCTACTTGTAATTGATTGGGAGATAAAACTCCAACTTCATCAGCAAAATAATCCTGCATGTAAGACGTGTATTATAAGAACTTCTATGTGAAGGATGAAAGAAACTCTACATTCTATATAGAAAGAAACAAAAAGAATAAGATAAATAATGCTTTACCTTATTACTGGCCATAAAATAAATTCTGTCACCTTTCTTTATCCTCCCATCTAGGACCCGAAAATAGACAATAACACCACGATAAGGATCATAGTAGCTGTGGAGACATTTCAAAGCAATTTAAGTACTTCAAGGCAGTTCAAGGAAACACTATGCAACCTGAAAAAGAAAACTTCGTACAATGATGGCAGCAATGTTCACAGGTGTTATATAAGAAATGAGTTATATGCCAAGAAGTAGACATTTCTGAATTTAGTTACCAATTATTACATTAGGAAGTCTAAGAAGGCATGTAATACGGACTGTGGATAGAAGCAGGATATAGACATGGAAAGAAAGAGGAAAATGATGTAATATTTATTATTTAAAAGATTAAAATTTTAAAATATATTTTATTAAATATTAAAATACTAAACTTATAAATATACAACAAGAGATACTTTATATTAACATCTGAATATTTGAATACATTTTCAACTAATAGGTTTTATTATAACTTGATTCTTGCTTCTTTCTAATGCATGTTAGAAACTAAATAAATAAGTTCAAAGATGAAATTTTAAGTTCTAAAAGGTGAGAGGAAAAACAAAGGAAACAAAATGGATATAAAAAGGAAGATTTTGGCTAAAAAGTAAATAAATAATATAACACAAAATCGAAGGACGAAGGAAAGAAAATAGTGAATGAAGGGAGAAAGAAAAAGTTGAAGTGAAAACAAAATGGAAAGAGAAACAAATGGTTGGGATAAAAGAAATTGCATGCATACACTTTGATTCAACACAGTAGCAACCTTATTCCTTTTACTCAAACAGAACTATATAAATTTCATTGCAAAGCACGTTATTGAATTGATTATTTAACATAAATGGAAAAATAAAAAATTGAAGTTATCAGACTAGAAAATAAACATTTCCATGCATCACATGACTGAAACCGGAAAAGCAATTTGAAAATAGCATAGGACAGTACAGTTCACTATTGACATTTCTGTTATGAACTTATTTAGATCCAAGCATTAGAACTCAAGGTCATAGAAACAATATAAGAGAAAAATTATATTACATCCACTAAAAGAAATATGTGTCAACTAGATGTGAGACATGATCCGTAGAGTATAAGTTAATATAACCAATAAGTTCAATGAATAAAACAAAGCCACAATTATACCTATCAAATATTAAAGCTCTTAGTGGACTCGTAGCAGCATCACGAGGTGGAGGAATCCTTTCAACAATGGCATTAAGAATTTCTGTTATACCGATTCCCTCCTAACAGAGGAAAAAACCTATGTTCAGAACTACCACATGCTACAAGAAACTATTTGAGCATGTAAATAAAGGAAATAGAAGTCCTGAACTAACCTTTGCCGAGCAGGGTATTGCCTTGCTACAATCTAAACCAATAACCTACAAAGAAGTTCAACTTAGCAGTAGGTCCAAAACACTCAGAATGATAATCATTTCTTATGATTAGTAAATCCAGGAGAACAACAGTAGAAAAGCACCATAATTTTACAGAAAACTATGAGAGGATGCAATGTAAATACTTCAACAGATTTACAACCAGACATGAGCAGACACTCACACACTGCACAAATACATTAATGTCTAAACTGACCAACCTCCTCAATCTCCCTAATAACACGATCTGGCTCAGCACCTGGAAGATCTATCTTGTTTAAGACCTGCAGAAAGACGAAAACCAAATCATCCTATAAAATACATCACTTACCCAAAGGCAAAATGGATGTAAACACCAATGGAGAGAAAAGAAAGTAAACCAGATTCAAAACAGGATTCATATATATAATGGAGAAATAGATTGCTAGTTCACAGGGTAGTTAGCAAAAGCATATTGAAAGATCGGATGAAGGCAGCATAGAACCAAGTGAATATATATATATGAATAAAGGATGATGAAATATGAACAGACATCAGACAATCATGAAAAAGAAGATATAGATAGAATTTATAGTTCCTTGAGAAAGGAACTAAAAATAGAGGAAACACAAATTTGTAAGTATGGCGATGGAAATCAGAGGCATGTGTCCGTTATAGGTAAAAGAAAAGGAATAAAATATAACAGAGTCACAAGCCTCAAACACTGATTTGGTAAATTTATTCGATCCAGGGCTGAAAAGGAACCATCCTGTTTTTGCTGCACAAATCATCTTAGCATATATTTTTCATGGTAAACTTTGCTTACGTTTGCAGCACTATAGCAGCTTTAAATTTTTCCCTTCACTTTTTCAAGTTCATCATCCAATTACAATGGCCAGTCTGAGTCATTAATAAAAGTTTTGTTTAATTAAATCTATACTTTATGGTCCAAGAAAGTTTTCTCTGAAAGATAAATAATTTCAGCCTATATAACGCTTGAACGCTTTGTCTTCAACACAATAGAACATCAAGAGAATTTATCAACTTTATGTTGCAAGCCCTAAAGAGAAACTTCAAACTGGTTTCTTAAAGGCTAAAATATTAAAAAAAAGCTCTTACTTTCTCAAATTTCCCAAAAAAGCTCAGATCCTTCTATAGTACCCAATTGAGCCCCAAGTAACATTTTTGTTTAATTAAGCCCTTATTTGGATGGAAAACATTGGAACCCACTTTGTTTGCCACATCAAGGTAAAAATGGACTTTATACGTGCCACATACAAGACACATAGATGGAAAAATAAGGGCTCTGCAAAACTGATGTGGCATGCCATAAAAGCACCAAGTCGGCATGAATTTTCAAAATGTACCCCGTGTGTGCTGATATGGAAAAGATAATGGTCGGGCAAATGCTGATATAGCAAAGTAATGGCCAAGTAAACCCTAAAATGGCAGAGAAAATGGATTTTAATGGGCTTCCATCCAAAATAAGGCTTACTTCAATAAAATGTTACTTTAAGGACTAAATTGGGTACAATAAAAGAATAGTGGCTTATACAGGAAACTTTTGCAAAGTGCAAGGGCTATTTCAGTATTTTTAACCTGTAAATGTATTAGTGTGAGGCAAACAGCTTGCTTTGTCCCTTTTTGTATCAGTTGTCTAAAGTATAGATTAATCAGATCCAGATACTTGAACAACTTATCCCAATCTCTCCAACACCTATATCAGATTTTATAACCTAGTTTGCCTTCCACGTCATCACACATCATATTCAACAGCTTCCAAGACCAAAGAATGTGGGAAAACCTAAGTACTTAATGAAAGAAAATAGTAACAATAGCCACAGCACATGCATGGTTAGTTAAAATAATCACGTTTTTTGTTTTAAAAGTCGGTCACCAAACAAATGAGCTAACTTCGGAATGGAAATTTATTAAGTTGAACAACAAAACAAAGGATGACTAAACTTACAGGGATGATTTCAAGGTTGTTCTCCAAGGCCAAATATACATTAGCCAGAGTTTGTGCTTCCACTCCCTACAACAGAATACATGCTGTCCAGTAACACTAATAATAGCAGCAACAGTGCTAAGGTAGATATAACATTATTTAAGTTCCAGCATACTATCCTCAAAATAAAAGGTCAAATTAAATATGAACTATAACTTGAAATCATTTAAAGAGATTAAATTATCAATTCAAAGCAGTGGCAAGCATAAAGCAACCTGAGAAGCATCTACAACAAGTAGAGCACCCTCACATGCAGCAAGTGATCTGGAAACCTAAATAAAAAAATGTGTCAGAAAGAAAGGAAACCAAATAGTTGTTAAATTCAGGGCAAACTATAAAAAGAATCATTCTACCAGAGAATCTACGCATATGTAAATCGTAAAGGAGTTGCTGTTAAGTGGCCATGTATGTTTGTCAGTCCCCACATGCAAAAAGAAGAATGTTCCCATATATCATTCATAACAACAATAACCTCATTATTTGAAAATTTTCTAGACTTGAAAGTTGTAACTAGCTATATATGAGCCATGACAAGTATCTATACTACATCAAATTCCTAGTCCAATAAGATAACAACCTTATTCCACCTAGCATGCTATAGCTCATTATCTAATATGGTCTGATCATGCAAATGTGGTAAGAATAGTTTATTTTTACAACTTGGTAGAAAAAACTTCTAGACCTGACATTGAATTAGAAATGAACAAAGGCACTTATAAATTGAAATGTGAAGCAGTAACAAGTTTGGTCTGTATCTGCTATATCAAATATAGATGAGTACCTCATAAGAGAAGTCTACATGCCCAGGAGTATCAATTAGATTCAGGCAATATGGTTCATTTTCAAACATATAACGCATTCGAGATGCCTGCAAATAGATAAATTAGCTGGAACATCAACTATCAGGAAAAAAAATGCATATAATCAAGAGATAACCTCATAACAGATTCCATGAACAGCAAGCATGCAAAATCAAGAATGCTTAATCTGACCTTTTTGATACAATTTAGCTTAGACACATGAGTTCTCCAATATTAAAAAGTAAGTCAACATTCAAAAATTGTTGCAAGGCAAAATATATATATATATATATTCCTTGAGAAAACTATATGAAAGGTAGTTCTGAATTGGATTGTTATCATGTCACAATAAGGCATATAGAAGGATAAAATGGGAGACATCAATACTCCTACACCTGAAGTCAAAGTATAAAATTATGGCAACCCACTGTGTCTCACTAAACAGTGACTTTGATAAGAAATTAAGAGATATGAGACTAGAACAAAAGTGTACAAGGAGAGGCCTCGTCAAATTTGCAAGAAGGGCTGGCTTGGTCTTCTAGCTTGACATGGTATTGAAGCCTTTCCACAGAAGGCATAGAGTTTCAAGCAAAGACAAAAAAAAGTCGCATCGGAAAGCAAGGTTTTGGTGTTTACTTTGAAAGGTTTGGCAATTAACCAGTTAGACGTTTAATTGAATTATAATGTCTATATGCGCACGCGTGTGAGAGAGAGAGAGAGAGAGAGAGAGAATCTTTGTCTCATTCAAGCATGGCTGTACTTCGTGGGAAGGGATGTGAAAGAAAATTTTAATAGACATGAAGTTTCTAGCAATGATAAAGGAGATGTCGAAGATAGTAAAGATATAACCATATAAATGCAATTTTCAAACGCATACAGGGCAGTTTTGTAATTGACCTTGAGAAAATGCTTAGTTTGTTGTTATTATTTATAGATAAAAGAAAAAGGGGTTGAGGGGACTAATAATTTGTAGCATTAGCATAAAGAAAAAGTAAGAAGCATAAAGGCAAGATGCTGTTCAAGTACAAAGCTTCTCACAGAGTAAATTGTTGAAATTTGAGAGTTGGCTAGTAAAGGCATTCAATGTAGTAGAGTGCATGAAAAATAAGATGCTGTTCGCACTTGTTTTTCTTTTGATGTAAGAAATCTTATCTCCTTTAGAGAAGACATTCAATGTGGTAGACTGCATGAAAAATAAGAGTTCAAAGTCAAGTATTGTTTATCCAGGCCTGATGGGAGGTTGGCTTGAATTGGAATGTGAAGTTTTAGGAAATGTGCAAGATTTATAAAAAGAGTCAAACTCCAATTTCATTGATTTGCTCTACAACAAGATGGGTGATTTGAGCAGAGAGGACAGCCTTACATGGAGACTTTGTAAAACTATTTTTTGAACCCAAAAAAATTTAATGAGAACCGAACAAAACTAAGGAGAGCTTGCTTTGTAAACTAAATTGGAAGAGAAATTCCCTAACAAGATAGCGTTTTTGTGCATGGAAATGTTAGATGCTTTAGATTTTATCAGTGCTCTCTTGTACTTAGCCAAGTCTCCTTATACATTTCTGCTTTGGCATTTTCCAATGTCAACCAATTCAAATAAGAAATTGAAAAGCAGCTGGATGCATTATTAGAAGTAAGGAAATCCCTCTTCCCATTTTCATGCATATAGAACATCCAATATGATACTGTTAAACATTAAGGATAACAAAGCCAATCATATGATTAAATTGTCACACTAGCACAGACACATTCACGTACTTATATGCAATGTGCAATACACACAGACTGGACAGCTCAAAATGAAAACTGAAGCAGTTTTGAACTTGAATTCTAATAATAATAAGGATACCTTCTCCTTGAATTACAGTCAACAAGAAGAATTAAGAACAAATGTGCAGATAGGAAAGATACACTGAAGCGATTAAAGTAGAGTTAGTTCCTATAATATAATCAAAGATGCACTTTAGTCCATATACAATACAACTGACTAATTTAGCACTTGTATTTTAATATTATCCAAATGAGTAAAATTGATAACAATGTTGATAGAAAACTGTGGACTTCTGAAATCTGACAATCTAGACCTATAGATAGAACTAAAACAATGAAAGAATTTTTTTATATTAAGAACATATGCTTTGTAAGATACCAGCTCATATACTTGTTACATTTCAAAAGCTCAAGTTGGATGATTTTCCACTAACACTGTTATCAATTTTATTTGTTTGCACAAATATCAAATGTATAGAGATTAAATTACTCAGTTCCCTTTTCACTATGGTACGGGACTGCTTAGAGCTTCAACCCACTGAAATGGATGTTTTGAACTAGAATTCTATATACTCTTCCCACCGAACCGTTATAAGCACAAGAGAGAAGCATGTCTGTATTCCCCCCCCCCCCACTCTTTGTAAGTAGAACCAAGCTACGCCTAGTTGTGCAAAAGAAATAAGGGTGTAGAAATCCATCAAAACACTTTGCAGCACTGGGTTTTAATAGCAAAAGAAGTTGTGCAATCCGAAAAGTCACCTGAAGCTTGATTGTAATGCCTCTTTCCCTCTCCAAGTCCATGTTATCAAGAAACTGCTCTTTCATTTCTCGCTTCTGTACAGTACCCGTCATCTGAAGCAACTTGTCAGCCAAAGTTGATTTCCCATGATCAATATGTGCTATGATACAGAAATTCCTAATGTTAGAAACAGGGACCTTCAAGAGACGGTCTTGCCCAACTTTGGCACCAAACTCCGGGTCATATATCTCGGTCTTGGCCTGTGTCTCGACGCTTTGGCAGACTACTCGAAACCGGGAGTGCTTAGTGAGTCGATGAGTGGCTGAGATGGGAAGCGGGGACAGCTGGGACCTCGCCCAATGGTGGTGGTGCTGCTGGCCTTGCCAAGTGTTTATGGATAACAAAGCTGTTATCCCAGAGCAAAGCTCCTTGGCCATTTTTTATTTTTTCTGAAGAGTTTTAGACCGGGCGCTTTCGTTGGGGTTTTAAAATAAATAAAGGGTATTTTCGTTAAGATGGAATTCAATTTGTTTCGGGCCACAAAATATGGAACAATCCTAAGCTTTTGGGTAAAGCCACGATGGAGATGGACTTCACTCATCCATCTTTTTACTTAATTAGGCTATGTTTATAATTGTTTTTCAAAAACACTTTTGAAATAAAAAATATTTTTGAGATAAAAATATTATTAAATAAAATATTTTTAATTTTTTTAAAAGTATTTTTGATATAAAAAAATATTTTTAAAAAACACTTTTTTAACTCTAAAAAAATAAAAAAAAAATTTAACTTTTTCTCAAAAATACTTTTTGACTCAAAAACACTTTTAAAAAACATTGTTAAGCTAACTCTTACTCCTTCCACCTTCACTTTTCCCCATGTGTTTTTTTAGGTGGAAGGTTACTGTTAAACAATAGATTACAAACATAACAAAATTAACACTTAAAAAGAAAGTTAAATCAACCATATGTTTAATCAACAAAGTTGTAATTGAAATTGGGGATCCTTGAAGATCTAAAAATTATTACAATGCAAGTCTACAATCTTCGCCATGTGATTAGTAATTCTGTTGTGATCCCTTATTGAAACATGTCGAGCTCGCACTTTTCAATTGCGACACAATAGCTAATGGATTAATCTTAATTCTGATATAATATTGTTAGCAGCATTTACATCTAACATCAATTCAACCAATATAGCAGATCACATTCTAATTCTAACGGCATAATACCAACTTCCCATGCCATTTGAAGACCTTTTAATACAACTCATGCTTCCATTTTGAAAATCATATCTTTATGGTGGGTTTGGATGGACGGTGAGGTAAAGTGCGATACGTTTAACCTATTTTTGTCTCACGTTACAGTATCACAATAGTATTTAATCTCACCAGCACAACTGTTTTTATATTAATTGCAAGTAAATGCGCTACCCATCTAAATCTACCCTTACCAAATCTTATCACAAAACCCTAATATATTATTTTATTTTATCTATTATAATATATAATAAGTTTCATCGATTAATCCACAATTTCATATTTAAACTACGTCTTTTTTCACCTTCATTACTTTACCTTCTTTTATCCCAAATTTAGTTAAGGGCAGATAGTGCACTTGGCTCTTCTTAACCGAGGGGTAAAATAATAATATTAGTTTATTGTAGTTATGAATTATTTAATTTAAGTCCTTTCTAAGTTTTTTTTTATATTTGGCTCCCCAAACTTTTAAAATCTCATTTTGGCCCATCAATATCATAATACTGGCTTTGCCCTTGCCTAAACTATTTTTTTTCAAGTTGGTACATTCGTTAGTAAAATTGTTAAGTCTACTTTTAAAAAGTACAAAAAAAAAAAACTTAACCCATAAATTAGTACTTGAACTATACCACTTTCTCAAGTTGGTACCTAATTTTTTTTTCTTAAAGGTGGTACCAATTTTTGGGCTAAAACTTTTTTAAAATAAAATTAATCATTTGACTAATAGAAGTACCAACTTGGAAAAAAAAAAAATTACCACTTGTGACAAAAAAAATTTAGGTACTAAGATAAAAAAAAATGGGTATAATTTATGTATCAATTTGTGGGTAAGCCTATATAATATTATAATGTAAACATATAAAATTTTTGATACAATATGTGCTTACACACAACCCCTCCTCGTGCTCCAGCACGCTTAAACTCACATCCACATGCATTGACAACAATGCCAATACTAATCAGACTAAGACTCATCGAGTAAAAAAAATATAAAATTTTAAATGTTAAAGCAAAGAATAGCATGATTTTTGTAATAATAATAATAATAGTTTAAAACATGTATGAGTTAACTATTCACAAATATAGATAGGTTTAAAAAAATTGAGTCTCGTATTTTAGGTAGGTCAAATTTGGACAAATATGAATTGTGTTAATATCATACATTGACCTAACCTAAATCTAACCCAATTCAACCCATTAGCACCTTTAAATTACTACTTATGATCTGATTATAAAAAATTAAAAAAAAAAAGCTTAATATTGAGATCAACACACTATTTGGTTCTTGAGTTGGGATTCAATATTCAATTTAATACATAAGTTTTTTTTTGTTTCTGTCCAATACCTGAGTTTGTTGTCTCACATTTGAACCTAAATTTAACTTCAATATTCAATTTGGTGACTGAGATTTTTCTTTCAATTTAATACTTGAGTTTATTATCCCAATTAAGTATCTAAATTTATCATCAATGTTCAATTTGATACTAAATGGTATATTAAACCTAATCTAACCATAAAAAATGCTACAATCCAATATTGTTAGCTCAATTAATCAATCCAAAATCGTCAATAGGGGGTAAATTGACTTTTAAAAAATTGTGGAAGCTTGAAAGAAAAAATAAAATAATTGGACACAACGATTTAGAGTGATTCAGCCCCAATTGCCTACTTCACTACTTTAGTTTTTCACTATTAAAGATTTTTTCAAATTCATTAATTTGATTAATTTTTAGGACAATGTTTAACCTTATAAGTCCCTTAAGGTTTCTAACTAAACCTTAAGATATAATCCTCTGAAAGAGTGAAACAAATAAGCAAACTAATAATTAATCATTACAAAATTGGATTGTTTGCCAATTGAGCACAAATGAAATAAGAAAACACTTTAGCTAAATGAATAATAATGAAAACTCACAAGTGTATATAAAAAAAATATGACAAGTTAAACACAAAGATTGTTTGATTGAAATTTTAGTTTGAAAATTCTCTCTTGTTGTTGTAGAACCTTTTGAAAATGATATTTACACTCTCAAATTGATTTACAATCGTTGTGGTTGTTGGAATATTGAATAGAGTCGTTGAGAATGAAATAACCAGTGCATTAATGTCATCCGCAACAATAGGTATCAATATATTTTTTACAAGTATCAATACTATTAGCATTTAATGCCCAATTTAGTGATTGTTAGAGCCATCAATATCGATACCAAGGGAAATTTATTGATACCAAATAAAAGTGATCGATATCGTATCAATACTTGATAAATACTTTGAAAGTTAGAATACTAATTTCGTATTGATACCGAAAAAAGTATCGATATAAGTGCACCATTATCGGTACTTGAAGAAATTTATTAATATCAAGCAAAAGGTATTGATACCGTATCAATACTTGATAAATATTTTAAAAAATAAAATGTAATTTTTATATCAATACAAAAAAAGGTATCGACAAAACTGTGAATCTATCAATACTCAACTAAAATTTATCGATACTTGACAAAAAGTATCGATACCAAATCGATACTTTTTGGCCTGAAGCATTTTTAACTTGTTTGAAAAATGTTTGAAAATTTGTTTAACTAACTTGGCCTTAAAATATTTTCTAAGTATAAGTTCAACACTTTTTCTTTTTAGATATCATTTAAAATAAAATTTTTGCTAAATTTTGTTTAAAATGATTTTTATTCAAAAACATCATATTTATTATATCAAAATAATTTATCAAATAATACTTGATTCAATAAATACCCTAAATTGAATTGAATTTAAAATCAACTTGGATGAGTTTAATGGACAAAACATTTATTTTTAAAATACATTATTGAATGAAAATAAGAACATAATATAATCTATTATTCATGTATTGACTGAGTTGGTGTTTTGAAATAAGCACATAATATATGTTATTATTAATTGGTTTCGAACCATACATTTTATTATTTATTATATATTATTTTTAAACATATATTTGTGCTTTAAATAGCAGTTTCCACAAACATACGTGTGTGATAAAATTTCTAATATTAAAAATGTTGTTGATTGAGTTGGTGTCACAAGTTAATTCGACACTATTTTAATATTGATGACAACACAATGATACACAATTGTAGTGCATTTAGTATTATTAATATAATGTATTTAGCGTTTAAATTTCATTTTACTCACAATTTAATCTAATTTTTTATTTTAATATCATAATCATTTCATATGTTATTATTAATTAGTTTCAAACCGTACGTTTTATTTTTATTGTATGTTATTTTAAAATTAATATTTATATTTTAAATACATTTTTATCACTCTTACACGTGTGGTAAAATCTCTAATATGAATTATTAATTACTTTACTTTTTTTATTTTAAATAACTTTTAATATTTTTCCTTTAGTTTTACTTAATGATTCTTGGTCACATTTTTATACATTTCTTTTATCATATTAAGATTGTAGAAGAATTGAACTATAGTTTGTTTTAATATTAGGCTTCCTATTTACCTACTGAAGTTCTTAATAAATTTCACATTCTCATTCTCTTGCCCAAAGTTTGTAAGTATTATTTTTTCAGCAATATTAATGTTAATTAGTTATTTTATATTTGTTAAGTTTATACATATTTTTTATATTTGTTAATTAGTTTGTAAGTATTATTTTTTCAGCAATATTAATGTTAATTAGTTATGTTTATTTTTTCTATTTTTTATGTCTGTTTTACGGTTTATGTTCGGGATGTGTAGCTGTTCTTTTCAATAATATCGTCTCCAAAATTCGAATCTAAATTCTTCCCTAAAAAATATAATATACCTTAGCATTACATTCAACCACTTATTGGTAATTAGTTATATTTATTTTTTTTTCAGTTTATAATAGTACAATATGATATTCACAGGGTTTGTTGCCTAAAATATAACACATACTATTATAAACTGCTTTATTGAGTAAAGAAGGTGAAAAAAAAATCAAATTGTAAAATAAATAATAAGGTTATATTAATGATTGATTTTTCAAATAAAAATATTATCTCTTGTTAACCTATTCCTTTTATTTTCACTCTCCTAGAAGATTCTAAAACCACTACAATATATATTTTTTCTTATTCTAATTTTCTTTCTTTTACAAATATATAAACTGATGAAGGTTGTCGGATTCCATTTTATCCATTCTGTTTAAAAAATGAATAAATTAATTTTTATATATTTAATTAAATAGTAAATTAATTCTCTTGTTAAAAATTTAATTTATTATAATTGTTAAAAATTAATCCATGTACTTTATTATGAAGTACTTGTGGTATATTATGTGTAACTGTTTAGTTATTATGTTACCCACACTAATTTTTAACAATAAAAATAAATGAAATTTTTAACAGAAATAATAAATTTGCTATTTGATCTATCATATAAGAATTATTTTACACACTTTTTAAATAAATGAAATAAAATATAATTTAACTCTCAATACAAAAATCTCCATAAAATTTGTACAAATAATATTGAATATAACATAATTACAAAAAAATTAAAAACTTATTAGAAATAGAGGCTAATTTAGGTGGTTGGCAGGGGATTCGACCTTACTAAAATAAAAAATTGTTATTTAAACCTTTTAAAAAAAATTAAAATTAAAATTAATAAAAAAAATTACAATTTACTCCTAAAATTATAAATATATAAACTATTAAAAATTTAAATTTAATTTCACCAAAATTTTTTTTAACTTCACACCTGATTTAAAAGAAAAATACATGTATGACTTAAACACATGATTATTACCAAATCCTTTTAACATACTTTGTCAACCTTTCTAACATATATGTATATATCTATAACATATATAAAAACAGAACAAAAATAATTACCGTAGATTATCTATCCTTTGAAGTTAAAACATGGGTTATTTTATTATTCATTATTATTAACCAGGTGAAATAAGTGGTGGAACATGGTAAAAACTCAGGAGCGTCATGGTAAATTTTTAATTTAAAATATTTATAATTTATAAAATTTTAAATTAGTTACGATAAAATTATACTTTAATCTCAAAATTAATAAAAATTTGATTTGATATTTTAAAAATTATAAATATATAAACTATTAAAATAATAAAACTTTACTTTTACTATCGTAAAAATATACAATTTAATTCTGATCCCTAAAAAAATTTCAATTCTATCACTGGGTGAAATGAAAAAAAAAAAGAAAAGAGGACGAGAATGAGAAAAGGAAAAAAGGAAGGATAAAAAAAATGAATGATTGTCTTTATTTTAATTTGTTGAGTTTAAAAGTATTGTAAATTTATATATATTTTTTATGTATATTTTGACATGTTTATTTCTTCATATTAAATTTATGTTATTTTCGTATAAAACATTTTATGTTTTTGTTGCAATATTAATTCATTTCATATTTTTCATAGTTTTCTCATTAAAATTAAATTAGATAAAAGTTTGTGTTTGTATTCATTATTTTTATTGTATTTAACCATAAATTCACTTAAGTTATTAAAATATAAAAAATATTTAAATAATGTCTTTGTCTTTGTTTGTGTGTTTTTTTTAAAAGCATTTAGTCAACTTATTAAAATATAAAAATCATTTAAATAAAATTTCATGTACTCAATCTAATATTTTTTTATTTTTAAATAATATTTTAAAATAATTATTTCACATACTAAGATTAAAAAATTATTTAAAATATTTATTTTTATTTTAAATAGTGTATTTAAAATGGTTAAATTACAAGTTCACTTACAAGTTATTTTGAAATAAAGTATTAAATTTACTTATATTTTTAAATAAAAAATTAGTGAGGTGAATTTTTTCTATCAAAGTAAATAAGGTTATTTATACAAGACTTGTGGGTTGATTTATTTATTGCTTGTATTTTTTATGTTTATTTAATGATTCATATTTAAAATTTGTGATTGTTTTTTTTCAGTTTTAATGTTTTTAAAAAATAAATTTTTATATTAACCTGGAAAATAATTTTTATTTATTTTTTTATTATATTTATAAATGATGTATCTAAAAAACTTTATTCATATGTTAACTTGCATACTAATTTAGTATTAGTACCGCTCTTAAAATTTATATTAAACTTAATTCTTTTTTATACAATATCTTAAATTTAAGTTTTATAACCAATAAAAAACAATTAATAATATATTAATAATATTATTATATTCGTTGAGAACTAACAAGAGACAACTATTTATTAAGGTCGCTGCAATTCACGCATTCTTCGACTATCTCATAATTTCCAACATCTGTTGTTAGTCTCAATCATTATTGCGTTCACATACCATAGTAACACGACAACGTTTGGTGGTGCCGCCGCAATCACGGGACCTGTCCTCTCCCCTCTAACTAGATTAATATCGTTCCCAAACATTAACTGTCCAATTATTCTGTTCGCAATTGAAATGGGAAATATTGTTTCAAGGAAGTCTACACGTTCATTGGAAACTTGCACCCTTACCACAACATTGCAGTGTGGGATTTACTTAGCGAATCCACTGTCTCGAAATTAGACATGTTCATGACTCAGATTATTTTTATCGTCTCAAAAACTCATTCGAAAATTGGGAGAGTTTGAGTCAAAATATTAAACTCAAATAATAGGTTTGGACAAAAAAATTAAATTTGTTTAAAATATGGGTCGGGTTCAGGCTTGAAATTTTAAGGCCCAATCCCGATCGTTTTTAAGTTTATAATACTTTATATTATGTTGTTTTTATATATTATGTAATTTAGAACCCATTAAAAAAATAAAAATATACTAAATATATAATATTATTCAGACGTAAACATTAAAAATAATATTAAAATGATTATATAAAAAATTTAATAAATAAAAAATATATAAAATTATTAAATATTAAAATAAAATAAAATAAATATATTTTTAAAAATAAAAATAATATGGACAGACCTAAAATGAGTTTGATTTCAGGTTGAGCCGAACTTAAACAAATATAAAATATATTAATATCATGTTTAAACCTGATCCGATCGACCCATGAGCACCTCTACTCAACAAACACTCTATCCCTAACTCTATAATTTGGCTTGTCACATGGCGATCACTAAATTAAGAGCCAAAAATGATGTTGGCTCGAAAAAATTAAAAATTTTAATTTTTTATATAAAGAAAAATACTTTTCAAAGGCTTAAATTTTTAAATAAATAATGCTTATTTTTCATAATTTTAAAATTAAAAATATTTTTTAAGTTAAAAATATTTTTTAAAAGTACAGCTAAACAAAGTCTAGATCCCATAGAGGATGGCAGCAGTCTACTAATATCGTTAAGTACACCTCTATACTAATCTACTGTATTTTGATTGTATTATGCTTCTGTTACCCCAAAAGATAACATTACACATTTTACAAATAAAATATAATTATATTTAATAAAATTTAGTTAAATTTATTTGTACTTCCAATATGTTTTTATAAATATAAAACACTTCAAAGTTTTGTTACACATAGCTCAAAGACTATTTAAGAGACACAAAAGCTTTCTCAAACTATACCAAGAAAGGTGTTTCCTCGAGCATTATGCTAGTTTAAGTTTAATTGGATAGGCAGTGCGACATGGTATAGTGTATTTAGTTTATTTTTTATCTTACGTTATAATATTGTTATAATATTTAATTTTATTATCATTGTTATATTTATATTAATTATAGATAAATGTACTGTTCATCCCAGTGACAGAGTCAAAAAATTATTTTTGGGATCAAAATTAAATTGTATATTTTTACAATAGTAAAAATGTAATTTCACTATTTTAATAGTTTATATTTTTATAATCTTTAAATGATTAAATTAAATTTTTATCATTTTGAGAATTAAAATATAATTTTATTATTACTAATTTAAAATTTTATAAATTATAAAATAATTAAATAAAAAAAATTTATTTTTGGGAGCCAGGCCTCTGGCAGCCCGCTTTACCATTGACCCATCAAAACTCATCCTAAATTTATCAACGAATCTCCATTATAACTAACTTAACAATGCATTTATATTGATGATAGAGTTTTAATTTGATTAACATGAACATTATTATCAATATAGGAGAACATGAATTTAAGTACACCGAAACGTATTGTCTTTTTATTTATGAATTTATAAATTAATTCTAAATATTCTGTCAAAAAATAGATATAATCTGAATTTATAATAATTCGATAGACATGTAATGATGCAATTAATATATAAGTAAGTATACATTTAATGACGCAGACACCTTTTCATGCATTTAAGACTCATCTTCAACTTTAAGCTAAACAACAAAGCTTAACCCAACAACGTGTGCGCCCTTCTAACCAACCAAAATAACACATGACAGTTAGTTTTTTTTAAAATAATTTTTCATATAAAAACAAATTTAAATTTATCATTGTGGGCCAAGATTCTTTTCCAGATGATACAATATATATCTATTTTATTATAATATTATTTTGTTGAATTATATCACCAATTTTATATTTAAAAAATTTAATTAAAAATTTTTAAAAATCGATGTGAATTGAAGTATTTAAACAATTTTTTAAATATAGCATTTAAAGGCATAATATTTTCTACTTGTAAAAAATCAAATATTACTGTAATTATTTTTGTAAAAAACTATGAGTAATTAAAATATTATATAAAGAAAAAATTTATAGACATCTCGCAATCTTATTACATCTATTAGAGGTATACTCAGAGATTATGTAAATTCATTATGTGGTTACTCTTTAGCATTTAATAATTATTTTGTTTTTAAAGTTGATATAAGAGCGGTTTTGAATGGCTTTTTATAACTTGGAAAAAAGGATTCAAAAATATAGAAGTAATGATAAAAACTTTTGATGGAATCGCTTTTGACTGGTGAAGATACTACTAACAATTTGGTGGAGTTATATTTGTTATACCAACTTTTAAGAAGGAGGCGGAAAGTAAAAATTCGTCATATACCAAAAAATCATGCTAAGATTATCGATCATATGACTAAGTATCCTGTAATCAAAAATTTAAATTTATAATTATTTCAAAAACTTTGATTTTAGTAAAAGATTTATTGTTTGTTGATTGTAATGTGTCAATATCGAATCAATTTTAGCCGATTAATATATTCACTTTGTACTGTTCTTTTTTATCGGAAAAAAAATTAAAAAAACCCTAAAATATAATTCCAATAGAGAAAAAAGAGTCGTAAATAAACTAACCATGTTCCTCACATCTAATCTAATCCTTACAATATTTTTGAAGCTAGGCCCAAGTTTGACTTGGTGGGAGATTTTATTTTTAATCCTTTTAAATTGTTCCACTAATTTATATTATATATTAATAAAAAAGGTTTGATATAATTTTTGCACCATGAATATTTTTGTAATAATTTTATTATAGTTTCTGATCACATCTGTAATATTTAGAATTATTAATAATTTTTTTTCAATTTATAAATAAAAAGATAATGCGTTTCAGTTATTTTAATTAATATTTTTCGATATTGACTATAAATAATAATTAAATTTAATAATGAAGTCTATTTTCATCAAATAAACTTAGAAAAATATAAATTTTTATCACATAAAATTGAAAATAAATTTATCAATTAAATTTGATTTGCAACATATAAAAGGTGAAAAATTATATAAATATTTTAATTTTTAATTGATTATGTTGTTAATTATTTTTTGACAACGTAATTTTTCTCTCCTTCCGTCTGAAAGACAGGGAAAAAAAAAATGGAAAAAAATGGTAGGCAGTGAATAAAAGTGAAGGATGAGGATGAAAACGATAGAAGATTTTATAGTGTGGTTGTTCCATTCAGGTCTCAAGTGTCTCTCTCCCAATTCCTTACCCACACCTTTCCTTTGCTTCGATTAAAATTGGAGGACTAGATTAAGCATAATTATTACTATTTGTTAAAGAAAGTGGTTGGCTTGGTTTACAGTTTTCATCTCTGGTTGCTCAGAATTATCGATTGTTTTGGTTTGGGTTTACATTTACTTAAACAGAAAGCAATGAGAAGTGGCAGAATTCAGAGCTCTGCTTCCTGCTCAGCCTCATCTTCTTCCACATTTCCTCATCCTCCATGCCTCTCCTCTGCTTCTCGCCATTGCAAGTTCCCTCGTCTGTATGTTCTTATCCACTTACACTGCCTTTTTTTTTTTCTTTCTTTACCCTTAGTCTTTCTTTTCTTTGATACTTTGGAATGTTCCCAGACTGTCGCCTCGAGCTCTGTCTCTCTCTCAAAGGGTGTCCAGAAATTGCCTCGTCCCTGAGACAACTCAGTTTTCATTTTCTAAACAGTCCAGTACCAATAAGAAACATTTGTTTCCCGTGAACGTGGGAGCTTTGGTGACTTCAAACACTGAAGCTATCTCCACTGGGCCTCTTGTTGCCGAGGAAAAGATTGGAGTGTTGTTGTTGAACCTTGGAGGTCCCGAGACCCTTGATGATGTGCAGCCCTTCCTGTTTAACCTTTTTGCCGACCCGGTTCGTTGCGTTATTTTGCTTCAATTTCTTCTTCTTTTGTAATTATTTTGACCCTTCTTCAGTAGTATATTACTCCCTTTCACACAGACAAGTACAATTGAGCTTATCATGTGAATGAAAAGAACATAATTATACAAAAGAACCTCAGAATCAATTGGAAGTGTTGGAGAGATCCATCTTTAAACAACAAATCCTAAATGGCTGCATAAGAGCACTTTTCAGTTTGGGTATCAATATTATATTAAAAGTTTAGATCCTTTGTTTCAAGTTTTACTTGCTTTGCTGTGCTACTAAGTTCATCATGAGCCAAAAAATGTAGTTATATTAAGGCTGTGGTTTCTAAGTATGGTGGATCAAGTACTGCAGCACTTCTTAAAAAGAACTTGAACAGCCCTAGATTCTTGTTATCATGAGTAGAAGAAAAGATTAATACAATTATCCCAGAACCTCTATTTACAAGAAGATCCTTAGCTATTTCCATGTCTAGTTATCAAAAAATTGAATTTGGTAATATCTTTTCCCTCTAATCAAAGTTACTTGGACAATTTTTTCATTCCGTTCTGTTTCGGACAGGATATTATACGGCTACCGAGGTTGTTCCGTTTTTTGCAAAAGCCATTGGCACAATTTATATCTGTTCTTAGAGCACCTAAGAGCAAGGAAGGCTATGCTTCGATTGGTGGTGGTTCTCCTCTTCGACGAATAACTGATGATCAGGCACGATTGCTTTTGTTCTCATTACAATTTCTTATGGACACATTTATATGTTATAAAACCTACCATTTTCAGTTTACTACGACGCTCATTAAGTAATGTGGAGGAGAAAAAATTAAAATAGCACCTGAACTATTCTGAAGTAATTTTGAGGCATTTGAGTACGTCATCACACACAGACATGTGCCATAAACATTCACTTTTTGCTAATCCTTTTATGCTGTTATCTGATGTTACCTTTAATGGTAATGTTTTATTCCCTTTCTCCCCTCAGTAAGTTCTGTCAGAGACGTGTATCCTTTATCTTGCAACCATGACTCAAAAGAGTTTTAGAAATTTTAAAATGAAATTAATTAAACGTTGGAACTGGTAATGGAAACCATCAACCTAGAGGGTAATGCTTCTAGTTTTGACTTTTATCTCTGTTCATCGTGACAACCAATTAATTTTTTAAAATATATTGTTTTATATGTAACTGAAAAATTGATAAGTCCAAATTGTGGAAATCAATTAATTGTCATTTCTAGAGTTTATTTGTTTATGGTTGGATTTTTAACTTCTTCCTTAATAGAGTTGATATATAATTGGCATTGTTTTGGCTGATGGTTTGGATGATTCCTAGGCTATCAAAACGGAAATATATAGCTTAAGCAATCCTGATCTGCTTCATGTTTGTATCTCTTATGCCAGTCTTTAATATATATTGCCTATCACGATTCATTTCAGGCTGAAGAATTAAGAAAGTCACTTTGGGCGAAGGATGTCCTTGCAAAAGTGTATGTTGGTATGCGTTACTGGCATCCATTCACTGAAGAAGCAATTGAGCAGGTATTTGGTTAGTTTTAGTCTTTTTTTTTTTTTTTTTTTTGGATGGCTGAAACTCTGATGTGTTTGCCTTCTCTTATTTTATTAATCCACTTCTATTTCTTTTCCACTTGACTTTGGGCATGTCAATGATATTTGAAACTTTGTGCTTGGCAGAACTTCTTTCTGATGGTAATTTACAATCAGAATGTGATGTATCATATATATATATATATATATATATATTATGTATATATATTCAAATAAACAATCACATGGGTCTTTGGAAATTTGAAGGCTTTTCCTAGATCCTCCATATGGTGTTTTGAATCCCAAATTAATGTTAGTTCATACTGGCTAACACATGTCAGGAAACTAGCTTTTGATGTTCTTCTGTCTATTGCCACCTGCTAATATTGGGATGGAACAGTGAAAAGTAATTATTGGATTTATTTGTGTAAGTAATGAATTTGAAGTTTGAACTATATTTAAGGATGGCCCAATATGCATGTGTCCTTGTGTGTTTTCTTGCTTGTTTGATGAGGACTGAAGAAGGATGGTGTATATGCAGTTGCTATATGTCTCCTAAAGCAGTTAACTTCAGTCTCCAATTTGAAATCATTTGAACTTATTGGATGAGGGTATTGCTTTACACTTTTGAAGTTTCATGATGAACTTTTTTCAATCTTGATTTGATATGAAGTTCTTTACTATTTTTCCTGATGCAGAAGTAAGTGAAAAATCACCAAAGTTTTGTTTTAGTATTGTATTGTTTCAACCGTAAGTTATTATTTCTATGTGCACGTTTTAAACCTTACTTTTTAAATTTATGGGTTGCTACTATATGAATGCTTTATAATTAGATTCAACTGTCTTGAGGTTAGGTGTCTGCTTGTTTTCTTCTATTCTTAAAATGAGTCCACTTTTTCACAGATAATATTGCTTTTATATATAAATATATATGTATATAGTTTCATTCAGGTATTACTTATAATAATCTGCTTGTTTCTTTTGGTAGTTCTGCTGTCTATCTGGTGGCCTCTGAATGCATAAATCTGGTTTAAAAGAAAATCCTTTTTCCCTCTGCCTTTTTTTATTTGAACATTGATTCTGGTGATACATAATTATTTTTACTTTCCTCCTAACAATAATGTAGATAAAAAAGGATGGAATAACAAAGCTTGTTGTACTTCCGCTTTATCCTCAATTTTCAATATCAACTAGCGGTTCAAGCCTTCGGCTCTTGGAAAGTATATTTCGGTGAGGAAGAAGGGCACTTTTCTTTCATTGCTTGATGTAATCTTAAAATATAATCTTAAACTCCTCTGACAATGTAATCATTTGGTTCATCAGCGATGATGAGTATCTAGTGAACATGCAGCATACAGTCATACCTTCTTGGTATCAACGTGAAGGATATATAAAATCTATAGCAAATTTAATTGAAAAAGAGTTGCAAAAGTTTGACCGTCCTGAAAAGGTATGTCCTTAAAACCTTTTTTGTAATCTTCTTAGTTTTGGCAATTTTTTCTTTCATGGCTGGTCATTGTCTGAATTAATACGTGATGTAGTTGTGTTATTTACTTTTTTTATTTTCACGTGAGAAGAAAGGTTGTTGAACCTAAATTTTGTATGGAACTGATGCAGTGTTCCTAAGTGAGTTTCTAATCTTGTCAAGTTTTGCTTCACTATATAGTACTTGAAACTTGGAAGCTACCTTATGACAATCCTGAATGGATGTGGTTGACTTCCTTCCTCTTGATCTTCAGAAAACTATCCTTTTGAAGTTGAGGAATGCTATTTTGAGTAAGCAAACGAGCACAGCCAGTTTAAACTTTCCTTTAAAAATGGTTTTCAAACTATTGACCTTTTTCATTATTAGATTTTAGTAGTATTACTCATGGGAATTGCCTGGTTATTGTTGGTTTGTAAATATCTTACATGGTTAGCTTTATTTGTACCAAAAAAGGAGAAAAAAAAAGAGCTTGTTTTATTACTCGTGCAATATAAGGAGGAGAAATAAGTCCCTGTCAATTAAATCTATCTTTTGTTTACAGAAGTTAGATTATTCTCTTGCGTCATTATTGACATACTAAATGGATTCTTTGTGGTTCTTCTTAGGTATCTGATACATACACCATATCCTATCTTATTTCTTCATGTAGTTGCCAGAATTTGGTCAAATTTCTTGGGTTGACCATGCTGGTTCAGCTATTTGACAGTTGAGAACAGTTTGAAGACATATCTGTCTTGGGAAAGATGTTCAGCTATCAGTTGCCTACTATATAAATCAGTCTAAGAATGTAGTCTATTTTGCTAAAATTACCTGTTGCAGAAATTTAACGAATGTTGGAAATTTTAGCTCAAGCAGTTGGATTTGTTATTTCTGTTTTATAATATGGCCACATAGCAAGAATATTGGTTAGTAATTGATTGAAAAGCACACATATTAAGTTTTGGAGTGTTTGATTCTCTTGCTCGAAATAAAACTTCCATGCAACAGTGAGATAGATATTGTTGCCTAGGTGCTCAGGCTAAGCCTTTGGATGATGGGGTTAAAGTTACTTGTTTCTGTTTATTTTAAGACAGATCAAGAAAACAAAGTGGTTCATATATTTTGTATATGTTCTCAGCCTAAGTGAGTTTATCATAGCTTTGAAATTTCTTGTGTTTATTAAAAGAAAGTTATACTGTTAAATACAAACAGTTTTTTTCTTTAACACATTTACGCCTTTTGTTAATACTAGCAGAAATTAGCTTAAGCAATCTGTTATAAAGTAATTGTTTGGGAATATATAACTAAAATCTTGAATGTGGCTGAATGGACAAGGATTACTGTAAAAAATTTGCATCTTGTCTGTTGATGGTGAAAAATGAAATCTCCAAAGTTTATGTAGCCCAGTATGAAATGTCTAGTGAATAGCTTGTGTGCAATAATGCAGAAAAGCGGCTACTGTGGTTAAAAGAAACCTGAGGTAAATGCTGGAGAGGTCAAGCTTATTGATGTGTAAATAATGCATAGGAAATCTTAAGGAATAGTTCTGGGTAAAGAAAATTTCTTATTCTTGGGAAGTTGTGGGGTCAATTTCTGAAAATCTTCTTATCAACAGTCTTTTCTAGGGGCGGAATTTCAAAGGGTTTTCATTGAGAATCTGGTGCTACGTGTTAAATTATAAATTTTCGAAATATCTTACTGACTTTTACTGTGGTAAGTCTGTCATAGGAGCAGTTACTGCTAGGCATGTTCAGTTTTTTAAAATTAAATATGTCATCTCCAAGGACAAGTCGAATTTCAATGGCTGGGTCATTTGTATTTGTAGAAGGAATCAATCATCTTGAAGGCCTGGAGAATCGGAAACTCTGATGACCATTCGATTAGGATATTATAGTGTCCCTCTTGATCTCTCCAGCAATAGCCCTCACTCATTATCTCTGCCAGAGCTACGGTTTATTAGTTATTAAAATATCTTCAGAAATTTGTATATTAAGACTGTATGCAGCATAATAATACATGAAAAAGTTCCGTTTCTGATTACTAAAGTTTGATTTTGGTCTTGATTGACTAGTCAAAATCATGAACTCTTTGAAATGTTGAACATGTCTTGTAGTCATCTGAATTTGCACGGGTAGATAGCAGTTTTGCATTTGATTCCTGCCTTTTTGGCTTCTTAGCTTTGGCCTTTCTATTGTGCCTATTTTTTAGAATATTTGAGAACCAGATATTAGATTGCAAGTTAGTTTGAAATCATTATGTATTTACTGGGGTGTCTAGTGACCTCTTACTTTTATTTTTGTTGTCTATTTATTTACATTTGAAGAATCCTGTATCACGAAATACGAAACTGTGTTTCTGTTTATATTATTCTCTATTAAACCTCTTGAACTTATTGTGATCACGTGAGAAGTTTCTTTGGCTGTGTGTGGTGAAGAGGGCCTTGACTATTATCCTGTTGCAAGATGCAACTTTTTCTTAGATTTGTGCTTCCTTGATTTTCTAGTTATTTAGGTGCTTTTGCCTATCCAACATTTAAAATTTGTAAACCTTACAACAAATCTGCATATTGAATGAGAATACATGTTACAGGTGGTAATATTTTTTAGTGCACACGGGGTGCCAGTTGCGTATGTAGAAGAGGCAGGTGATCCTTACAAGGCAGAGATGGAAGAATGTGTGGACTTGATAATAGAGGAATTAGAGAAGAGGAAGATCACTAATGCATACACTCTTGCTTATCAGGTACTTCTTGTTGGCATATTACTTCTGACTCGTGTATTTCACTTCTTAATTTTTCAAGTTATGGGCTTTTGATATGTGGGAAGTCTGGATTCTGGAATTATGTGGATGTGTAGTAAAATCTTGATTAAGTGGAGGAAAGTCCCAATGTAAATGCTTACAGAGATTCTAATTTTCTCTACAGAAGATGCCTGTGCTGTTGGGATAATGCTGTGGCTAAATATAATTTTCCCTTGTTGCAATATTATTTACTTTGATGAGGGCTAATACTCGGTATAAATAAGCCTCTATTGTGCTTATATTGACCTTTTTCCGTGTTTTCAGCTGCCAGTCATTTCTGTTTTTGTAATTAATCTAGATTTACAGAAATGGTTGCATTTTATCCTTGGTAAGATGTCTCTAACCTTTTCCAAAAGCGCTTTGAAGAGCTAGTTAAATAGCGGTCAACAATTTTGAATATGATGGAGGACAAGACATCATAAAAGCTTATAATGAGTGGATAAAAGGGTAGACTAGCATTTGTTTGCAGCAATGAGAGGATAAAGGATTAATGAGGAACTGTGTTCTCTGGGGATTCAAACATTTCCATTTTGCTTACTTGTCTGGAAAGCCTTAATAGGATTTTTTTGGGACTTAACAATTGAAATTGAGTCTTATTTGGGAAAGGAAGAAAGAATTCTACTATTTTTTTGGAAATTGATTGCCACAACTCATAACAATAGTTGAAGCATAGGTGAAATTTATCATCCATAGTCTTCTAGATACTTGAGAAATACTACACGCTGAAATTTCTAGTGTCAGAAAAAAAAATATGAAGACAATGTACCCATATAACTATATTTGACTTTGAAGTTAATTAAAGTTGCCTTATGATTCTTTGTCAGCTACAGGTTGTTTCTGTTACATTTCTACTTTATATGAGTATAGGCCTTTTTAGATTTTGAGCAGTTGTTATTCCTCTTTAGAGGGGTTTAGGTTTTAGGTTCAAACCTTTACTCCTCTTCAGACTTCCTCTCTGTGTTTCAAAAACTTTAGAAATCTTTTCGTTGAACTAATGATAAATTTTAGGTTGTTTTAGAACGAGTCACTTTGTGTATTGGTAGTAACCTTCTTTTGGTGGATCCATGTCGGGTCTTGCTGAATTAGTGAAGTTGGTCAGGTTGGGATTCTTAGGTTTTATGGATGCAAAAAATATTTATTGTTCCATATATACGAATTAGGTTAGGTTGGAGTTTATGATGATCAAGGGTTTCCACCCCCGACTTAATGTATGTTTTATATCTCCTAACCATCACCTTTTCCCACATGATTTTACTTGTAACATATCTTGCATGAATTTTCAATGGTGGTACCTTCTTTTCTTAAAGGTTGGTTAATGTTCCTGCAGAGCAGAGTTGGGCCTGTGGAATGGTTGAAGCCCTACACTGATGACACAATAGTTGACCTAGGGCGAAAAGGAGTTAAAGGTCTTCTGGCTGTACCAATTAGGTACTATAATTGTGAAATCCAATAGCTTCTAGTTACAATTTTTCTAGCTATGTGTCTGTTGCATTTTACTTCAGTCATAACTTCTTTGGCTATTGAAGCTGTAGTATTGATTATCCAAGCAAAATATGAAGTCATAGTGTCTTTTCAAAATTTTGAGGTTTGACTCACTGCTTCTTAGGCCAGTATTAAAACTCTTGAAGAGATTAATGTTGAGTATAAAGAGTTTGGATTCACAAGGAAACTAGGATCACGTAATAGTGTAATGACATCACATTGCTCCTATTTGACTTCTTCTAGCCATAAGTGTTGCATATTTTGTTGAATCAACATTTCCGCCTTGGCCTGCTAAAACTTTGATATTTGATTGACAGCTTTGTCAGCGAGCATATTGAAACTCTTGAAGAGATTGATGTTGAGTATAAAGAATTGGCTTTAGAATCCGGTATACAAAATTGGGGTCGTGTTCCTGCATTAGGATGTGAACCAATGTTCATTTCAGACTTGGCAGATGCTGTAATTGAGAGTCTTCCATATGTTGGAGCTATGGCAGTTTCAAATCTTGAAGCTAGACAGGTACCTTGAAGCTTTCCAGTTTCCACCAATGTTATTGTGTTGTTTCACTTGCATAACACTACCATAGTTTACCAATCATTGTTTTGGTTGAGTGGGAAATGTGTTTGTTTTCTGTGCAGTCATTAGTTCCACTTGGAAGTGTGGAAGAGTTATTGGCAACTTATGATTCGCAACGAAGGGAGCTCCCAGCACCGGTGACTGTTTGGGAATGGGGTTGGACGAAAAGTGCTGAAACTTGGAATGGCAGAGCAGCCATGCTGGCAGTGCTTGTGCTGCTGCTACTGGAGGTCACAACTGGAGAGGGATTTCTGCACCAGTGGGGGATATTGCCGTTGTTCCACTAAATCCGACTTTCTCTGTGCCTGAAAAGTGTAAATTTTGATAAGCAACAAAGCTATTTAACATTCTAATAGAGCATATTTTAATAGGGAAAGTATATTGGAATTGGATGCTAAGATTTTAATATTTAATTAAATCCATTGGTCACACACTGATTCGGGGAATAGTTTTAAGACTTTACTTGAGACACAAACAGCCGTGCATGGGAATTTGTTGCGACTATTCCTGTTGTGGAGGTTGCATTCCTTATTATGGCAGTAGTAATATAATCGATATATTGTAATGATCTTTACTTGTTACGGCAATAAAATAATTTGCTTTTCTTCTATCATTTTATTATTATTATCATTTAACTTTTATTTAATATCTATGTTATCCCAATTTTTTCCTTAAAGCTTTTAATTCATCATTCGAATATGAATATGAATATGAATATGAAATAATAATGTCAAAACTGCATTTAAAAACCACAAGGGTGTTGAGGAGGAAGCAATTAGGTTTCGTTTTTATTATAGGATGAACTTTTCATTTTTTTAAAAAAAAAATTGTATTTACGAGATGAAGTTGGTAATTAATTAATGTAGATGGGTTTTGGTGATTGAACTTCTCAAAACAATGGGGTTGGAGTGGGAAAGGTCAAAAGTCAGTTGATTGCTTTTGTTCCTTATAAATACATGAGTTTTGAAAATGATGAAATCATCCACCCTCTTGAGCAGGCAGATCTGAGTAGTGAAGCAAAAGCAAAATGTCTGGCGTTTTTCTATCGTTCATGAATTGCGTTGTGACTGTGGCTTCGGCTGTGGCCATGGTCGTTTCAGTTTCTTTCTCTCTTGAAGGAGTTTAGCTAAGAAGAGGAAGAATGGATATAATATCACAGCTTTGTAATCATCTTATTATGGTTGAATAAAATACTGCCTTTTCTTCTATAATTCCAATCGTTTAGCTTCCATTTTACATTTATGTTTGAGCAATTAACATGTAATGGTAGATGAACATATTCGTATAGCTTTCTTTTCATTTGAGTGTTGCAGTTGCAGTTCTTCCCGGTAATCTTGTAGCGATTAGAGACCATCCCATTTCAGTTTCAATAATAACAATAATAAAAAGGTTACCCAGACTCGCATTATTTAATATTGTTGTTTTGTTAAGTTCAATACATATACTTGTTTCCAAGAGTTCATCTTCTTCGTCAGTGAAGTTTGGATCAGGCCTCTTCCATCTAAATCTGCAACTCCGCGGAATGGTGTACAAACGTAATTATTAAATTAGTCCCAAGTCGTAGCATCATCCTATTATGGATCTAAATGTTATAATTCATGGAACTGTATGCAAGTCAGGGTTCTCCGCCAAACGGAAGGGTGCAAACCAGCAACTTTCGGGAGAGATCTCCAACCATGGAGGTTAATATAGTTAATGAGTTGTTCATCTTCTTCCTGGCTCCATGCACCTTTGTTGGTATACTCTTTCTCACTTTCTGTATCACTCTCGCTCAACCAACCCTAAGCAACCCTTGCCATACCCACTTCCTGTACCACTTTCACGTACCCAACCAACCCTAAGCCACCCTTGCCAGATTAATGTTAAGCAATTAAAATGAAGGGATTATATGATGATGTGTATATATTAAAGGGAAGGATTGTGAGGAGCAAATGACTCGGGGGGGGGAAGCCATGCACCTTTGTTATTCCACCTCTCCGTGTTGGTGAAAAAACACGAGTGGTTGCTATTCAATCTACTGCTGCTGGATTTGGTATTTTTCCCTACTTTTACCTTCTTCCCCTTTCTTGTTTTTATGCTTTTTACTCCCTATACTTTCTGTATATTTCAATTTTTACGCACTTTATTTTTAATTCCATGAATTCTCTCTCTTTTGCGTTAAAATTTACAATTTTATCAACAATTATCATAATGAATCACTGCAAGCACTCAAGTGAGTACAAAGAATTCAACTCAAACTAATTACTCTACACATGGTTTGGATACATGAGAGTCGAACTTGAAGTTTTAAAGTTCCCAAGATCGTATTTGTATCATAAATTTTTTTCGATAAATTAGATGTATCTTTGTTTACAATTGCTTTCATGCAGTTTTAAATTGGTCATGTACTTTTCTTTTTAAAAGTCACATAATCTAATTTAAAGAATTTGTTTTAGAATGTTATCCATTGGACTTCAATTGTTAAAACAAAATAATTTGAGTTGAATCGAAAGAATCGAACAACTCGAAATTCGAAAAAATGATTTTTTTAAATCAAATCGAGTTTCACTCATCTCTAGTTAGGTGCGATGATAAGGGTTAACTAGTGATTACGAGTTAGATTCTTGCCTTAGGTATGACACAACTTTAAGACTTGTGATCAATATCTACCCCTTAATAGCTCTACAAAACGTGAAGGATTCTTTGAGAAAACTCAAAAGAAATATAATTTAATATAAATATTATGTAACATCCTATATACGGCCTAGACGTTATGACCGAATCATGAAAGTTACATCAATAAATTGAAACTTTGATCATTTGCTTCCAAAACTTATTTTATTCTGAAATCGAATATGAAAGATTTTATGAAAGGCTGCTCAATTTCTTTGAAAAGATTAAAAATATGTCTATCAGGTTGTGCATGTATAATTTCATGACAAATATATCTCCCCTGTAAGTAAATTTTGATGAATTAGGGTTAACTGATTATTATATATAACTATGATATTCGTGTCATTAGATAGGGTTTGTGAAGGAAACCCATAGGCTTGCTTGCCTGTTCATGAGAGCACTGCAGGAACCAGGTCAAACACACACACTCCAACACAGGTTTAATTTATTATTCTCTTCTATCTCCTCTAACCCATATTTAATTTCGTTTTATATATACCTGAGAAGGAAGGCAAAACACCTTCTGCATCCCGCATCCGATATTTTCGAATAAACGCGAATATTATATTTGATGTTCTGCTTTATCAGTTGGATGAAAGTGGTTCAATACTAGGATCTGCATCATGGGAAACTGGGGAGCAAAGTGTTCCCTACAACCATTCACCGCCTCAGACAGTGGGGTGGAATGTTTTGATCTTTTCTTTTACAATGCAGCACCTCTCTGCAGATCGGGTAACTTACTTTTTTGCAGATATCTGATGTTTAATGGCCGATAGATTCTTCACTGCTGATGTCTTTTTTTCTTTAAATACTAAGGTTAGAGCACAATAAGCAAAACCAAACCTATATTTTACTGTATATATGTCAGTATGAAGCAACGATCGAAATGTGAGGCTATACCCCCATTTTGTTGCAATAATCTGGATAACATATTGAATATTATAAGAGCAAAGCTTAGTTGCTCATTATATATATATAGATATGATATCTCCTTAATTAGTTACTCGTTTTCAAAAACAAACACAGGCACAAACTCATTATATATATATATATGAAGTCTTTCATTTGCGCCAATTAGGGAAATAGCTAGCAGGATCACGTTCAAAGTCGTCCCTGAAAATCCGATAGTTCCTTCCAGGAGCTTTCATGGTTTTCTTGCTGATATAAGAAGATAACAAACCCATACCACCCATACCACCCGAAACAAGAAGTGCCACGGCTACATCAGCCACTGTCTTCTCAGATTCATCATTCTTGCTCTCATTGCAACCCATTTTGATTCCAGTTGGCGTTTTACTTACACTTACTTCATTTGTTTAAGCCTTAAATAGTTCAGATTTTGAGACACTCGAGAGCCAGACTTAATTAATTCTCTCATCGGTTTCTTGGGATGGGGTGGCATTGATTAAAACACTGATCAACAATCTTCTTCCAAGGTTTCTTTTAGGCATAATGACACGCAGAAGCCTGACAGACTCGAAACAAGAAATATAGAATCGTCCAAGTTCAAAGCAACAGCCGACGCCCAAGTAGGACTAATGTATAGATGGACCTATTCTTTTCTCAATGGAACCATAGTTTCATTATATTAACATTTTCTACACCTGTCAACCATGTACCTTCAATACAAAATATAAAATTAACAAGATGAAATCTATTAATTGGTCAACAGGTTCAACCTTAGGGTTTGTAACAAAAAAATACCATCAGTATATTCAAAAGAAAAAATTAACAGAATGAAGGATTGAAGGAGAAGGGAATAGCAAGAGGATCGTTGTGGCATTTATTATATATATTTATGAATTTTACTTTGACCCCCAACTTGGATATCAAATACGATCATATTTTTGGATTTCGAGCGACTTTGTCATCACATCAGCAACACATGCTGCATCCAAATCAACCCATCCCGTATTTGAATTTTAGATCTTAAAAAATTAATAAAATTTGAATCTACTATGAGGGAAACACTGTTCAAACTCCTTTATCAACATATGAAGATAGCATTTTATGCGAACATTCCATAAATATATATATATATATATATATATATGCACGCAAGCTTACATTTTTTTTGGGAAGGATAAAAAAAATCCATAAAAACCACAAGGGTGTTGAGGAGGAAGCAATTAGGTTTTGTTTTTATTATTGGATGAACTTTTCATTTTTTTTTTTTTTAAGTTGTATTTACGAGATGAAGTTGGTAATTAATTAATGTAGATGGTGTTTGGTGATCAAACTTCTCAGAACAATGGGGTTGGAGCTCAAAAGTCAGTTGATTGCTTTTGTTCCTTACAAATACATGTGTTTTGAAAATGATGAAATCAGTCGTCCACCCTCTTGAGCAGGCAGATCTGAGTAGTGAAGCAAGAGCAAAATGTTGGGTGCTTTTCTTTCGTTCATGAATATCATTGTGGCTATGGCTTCGGCTGTAGCCATGGTACTTCGAGTTGTTTCTCTCTTGAAGGATATTTTGTAAGAAAAAGAAGAATGGATATAATTTCACAGCTTTGTACTTATTATGGTTGAATAAAATACTGCCTTTTCTTCTATAATTCCAATCATTTAGCTTCTATGCCTGAGCAGTTAACATATAATGGTAGATGATAAGTGTCAGTGTTCCAGTAGTTCTTGATCTCGCTGTCGGTAATCTTGCGGCGATTAGAGACCATCTCATTTCAGTTTCAGTAAGAACAAGATGACCCAGGCTCCTTCGTCAGTGAAGTTTATCCATCTAAGTCTGCAACTATTTCCACAGCGAAGCAAACCTGCGGGAGGGTGTAATAATGTAATTGTTAAATTTGTCCCAAGTCATAGCATCGGAACTAAATGTTATAATTCATGGAACTGTATGCAGACAAAACCCAATCGGAACTTTGGGGAGAGATCTCCAACCATGGAGGTTAATATAGTTATTGAGATGTTCATCTTCTTCCTTTGTTGGTATGCTCTTTCTCACCCAACCCTTGCCAGATTAATGTCAAGTAATTAAAATGAAGGAAGAAGAAGGGATTATATGCTGTATGTAGCATGAGCAAAATAAAGTTTATTGCTTTAAAATATGGGTTGTATTCAAATTTTAATATTTAAAATGCGAGCTTGAATTCATCAATTTTGAAGTTCATAATATATGTGTTATTTATAATTTATTTGTTTGATTTTTTTTTATATATATAATATTATATAATTCATATCGTATAAGTTTTATTCTCTTTAAATCAAATCAAGCAACAATCAATTTTAAAGCTCTCCCTTTACACGGGTTTTTTTCTGGCCATCCCCTTTGCAAAATAGTGAATCCCGTTATCTCCGACTCCAATATTTTGCAAAATTAAAGGGACTTCATGTCGTGGATAAATATTATCTTTTCCTTTTTTTTTATTCTTTTATATATATTAAAAAAATTATTCATTTATGTATATAAAAAAAAAAAATGTCAATGTACATCACGTTATGATTTAAAAAAAAAAAAAAAGTCGAAACAAAATTAATAAAAAATTTAAAATTAGAATTGATAACCAGTTCAAGAAAAAGAGAACCCACCAAACACATAAATCTTTTCCCACTAAAAAGTGGTGAACAGGAATTATAAGTATAATTATACCAAAAAGTTATTTAATTTTAAAAAGTAAAAATAAAGTTAATTTATTATAAATAACAGATAAAACTATAAAATTAAAAGATAATGTTTAATGTCATGGGATTGATGGAAGGTTGTTGACTAGCTTGCTGGGATAGCCTTGTTCTAAGCAAGCCTTCATATTTATGGTGTTAATCTTTGTTTAGTGAACAAGCCTTATTCTGGTTTGGATTTGTTTTTGTCCGTCTTCTTCTTTTCTGGTATTTTGTTTTATTTTCTTGGTGTATTAAAATTCTTTATCCTTAAAAATAATAATATTTGATATACCATCGTATTAAGTTTTATATACCGTCACCTAACACATTATTATTAAATTAAACAAAAAAAATATGAATTAATAAATAGTATTAACTTTTGAATTTCAAATCCTCAATTTAAAGGTTTAGTATTTACTTATAATTGTTTATTTTTTAATTATATTTTTAAATAAAATTATTGATATTAATTCTATAAATTTTCTCTGTGGAACGCCTTTTCTTCCCTCTCAAAAAAAATAAAACCAACTTAAATCGATAAATTTTCAAAAAGCAATTTAATTTGTCGATTAATTTTTTTTTCAACATATTTACATAAATTTGCCACTTTGAGCCGACAAAAACAAAAAAGTAAATATTTTGTTTGTAGGTACACACACGAGCAAACCGCGAGTGAGAAATGAAGAAGACGGTCGCAGGTCGATTGAGGTGACAACTGTGGCGTTTCTCCTAACACGTAACGAAGCAGGTTGCACCGCATCGACCCACTTGTCAACCACAAACTAGCCTGCTGCCACTTCCCTACACCACCAACATGTATATATGGATACACATTATTCGATGGAGAAAGTAACTGAGCCAGCCGCTGTTATGGGGACGAAGAAGCTGTTTGGGATGTTGCTCATGTTGCTGCTCCTCGTCGCTTTGGCTTCTCGTAAATCCCTTCAATTTTTCTGCATCTGCTATTGTTTTTATTTAATATATTGTAGGTAGCATATGTGATGATATAGATGTGGTATTGCAGATGGGAGGATGGTGGAAGGCAGAACATGCGAAACGAAGAGCCATAGATTTAAGGGACTGTGTCTGAGTAGTCACAACTGCGGGCTGGTGTGTAGGAACGAAGGTTTCTCGGATGGGTGGTGCCGAGGGCTCCGCCATCGTTGCTTCTGTACTAGGAGCTGTTAGTTAGAAGTTAGAAATATATGCATGCATGGCAATGGCAATGGCAATGGCAATGGCTGCTTTCGCCCTCTGTTTCCATACTAATAAATAAATACTAATAAATGTCCCTTAACGCATCTTTTGTTTGATTTTTCATTTTCCATTTTGTTTGAAATTACAATGGAGCATCAGCATGCAGCGCAAAATTCTACCTTACTGTATGGCTACCAACCAAATTGTTTGTATCCCATAGTACTTGTGTATTTCTAATTATTTTTTGACTTTTGCCATAAAAATATCCATAAATATTTTTAAAAAACGTTTATTTTTATAAATATTTTTAAAAACACCTATTTTCGTAAATATTTTTATCTTAATTATTAAAAAAAAAAAAAGATATAGTCTATTTTCGAAAAAATTTAAGAACACTTATTTCCATAAATATTTTCAAAAAGTTTATTTCTAAGAACGCTTATTTTCATAATTATTTTCAGAAAACGCTTATTTTCGTAATTATTTTTAACACGCTTAGTTTTTATTGTAAATATTTTTAAAAACGCTTATTTTTATAAATAATTCTAAAAATATCTATTTCCGTAGAAATTTTTAAAAACGAAAATTAATTTTGATAAATCTGAAATTAAATTCCTTCATATAAGTATTTTGACCTATTAATGAGTAAAAAAGGAAACTAAGTGACAGTATAACATAGCCAAATAACTGTTTTTGCAGCAAAATAAAAATAGAGATGATCAGATGTAGCTGTAAGACTACATCATCTCTTATGCAGGGGGAAACTGTAGCTTGCGTTTAAATTAATTAAAAACAGACATTACTAACATGATTAAGCGCCCCTAGTTGGACGACAAACATGGTTCCTTTTCTGAGCATGTTCTTCATTGTGGTGTTGTGTTCTACATGCATATCCATACCAGCAATCCTCCCTTTGTGACGCATCCGAGGGAAGATGCTATTACATTATGTCAATTTACATGTAAGAAAACTCAACTTCAGCTTATAATGCAATAATTATCCATAAATGAATAGAAGAGCTTACATATTTGGGCAGTGAAATCCGGAACCAATACAAAAGAAAGGAGACCAACTTTTCATAACAAGTGCTGCATCCAAAATAGATTACTATAAATTCACCATTTGTCACATAAAAAATGATACTACCAGCTAAGGAAGACCAAGCATCATTATAATATGAGAAGAATCAAATAAAATGGTGAAGCTTTGCAGGAAACGTAAGGGTTCTTTTGGTAAGGCTCACAGAATCACAATGGAGGGTTTAGGACCACAAATAAAATCATCCATAAACCATCATAGCATTTTCTTAAGAGGGTTTAGGACCATGAGTAAAATGAGTCAGCCTCTCAATGTGGAATGACTCAATCTGTTTAAAGAAATGAAGTAATCTGAACTTATGGGACAGGGTTGTTTTATATACAACTTCAAAATAGCAATTCCGCTTAGCAAATGGTATTTAGAATATTACTGTACCTTTGCCCCACAACACACGGAACTGCACCTTCTTTGGCACATTACTCCCTTAAAGAGGATAGAAAAAGTTTTAACATGGTATATAAAAAAAATTTACTTGTAACCACCAATTATTGAACACGGGAAGCCGGCATATTTCAGACCTATAGAAACCCTCAAATAGTTGGTTTAGGGTTTCATTAGCCAACCCAATGAAAGAGAAGCATAGGAGATAAAAGCTTCAAACAGAATAAAAAACAACCTGCAAACATGAGTTGCTGCAGTTATCCTCTCAGCGTGATTGAGCGGCATCCTTGTTCGGTCTGCAAAAAAGCATCAGAAAATATCCTCACAAACAAAACTGTGCATAAGTTTACTACTGTTTTGGTAGCAGTTTTACAAACTGATGAAAACAGTATATTATAAACTTAATTTTGTTTAATACTCTACCGCAAGGACCAGTTAATCTTATAGGCAGTTTCAGTTTATTTGAAGCAATTTGTATTCAAATACATTGAAAGTGCTCTGAGAAAAACCACCCTCACATTCTTTTCTTGGTTTTTCCTTGTAAAAGGCATTTCTTTCCCCCCATCAATGTGCCAAAGCCACGATAGATAGTCCAAGTTTCAGTGGTGACCATAATGATAGTTATCAACAATTTCAAAGATCAGAGGCTTTTTCAGAAGAACATAGTAGAGTTCTACGTTAGCTTTGAAGTCTCCACAGAAATCAGAGAGGAAAGTAGAGAACCGAAGAGGGCAATAGAGGCAGGCGGTGTGAGGATAATTTTAGGAGAGAAATGCCCCAGTATTACTTTTGGCGTGATTGTGGGTATGCGTAAAACATGAAAGTAATCAATTCTAGTAGGCAGCTAAAAATTGGTAATAAGAAATCTAAAATCATTCTGTTAATTGAACTCATCCAATATGGGAACGTTTTCATTTTATCTTTCATTTTAATATTCAAATTTTCTTCATATTGTTCTTAATAAAGTATAACATGCAGCATATAAAGATGCTATTGAATATAAGCTGCATTAATGATAAATCATGTGCACCTATGAAATGAAGTAAATAGAACATAATGTTTTAAGAAAAACAGAAACAGTTAGCACAAAGGTACAGATTATTTTGGACCTATGTTTAGTTAAGCAAATATGCTCTACTAAAGCATCCAACAGAGAGAAAATGAACGAGACACATTTTGTGCACAGATGAAATAAGCTTAGATGAAACACTATTTATTTAAAAAAAAAAAAAAAGAGAGAGAGAGAACAGATGAAACTAAGATGATGTACCAATAGAACCTTTGTTACTCAATGTCAGAATCAAACACAAGCATATTAAACACAGCTGCATTCTATTTTCCAAAGTTGCAACCCCCATTCCCGTGCTGGCTTTGAAATATTAAATTTGATCAATGGGTTTTAGAAACTAGAGTTCAAACACACAAGGCAATTACTTACCCAATTTTGGAGCAAAAAGAATATGTTAAAATATCAACATACCAATTTCCCTATTGTTTAGCTTTCTAATCCATTCTGCAACAACTTCTTGCAGGGTTCTGCCAGACTGACTAATACACCTTTCAGTAATCTATGAAAAAAGGTGCACAAAATCAGAATTTTACTATTAATGTAGTACAATATAATAACAATATGTTAAAGAGACAACCATACCTCTTGTTCATGTCTGTTCATTTCATGTGCCAAGAAAGGAATCCTAGTGATAGTGTGCTCAGAAATCTGCACAACGTATTTATCAGTAAAAGTTGTAAATTTTTGTACGTCAAAACATTGGAGCCCAAAATAGAGTTTTGGCAACATGAAATTGCACAGCAGTCTTGCAAACAGAGATAAAGAAGAACTTTTCAAGCAATAAAAACTCAGCAACTATAGTGGGGAATGAAAGAACGAAAATAACAATACTCAAGAACCAGTAATCTGCTCAAAAATACCACTTATTTGTATGAAATGGAAGGCATAACAAGCAAGGGTCCAAGAGAGAGGGAGATTACAGAAAATGAGGGAGCGCTGATCAATTTCATAGAAGACCTTTCTCTAAAGAGGAGGGGGACTGTGAAACCAAATTGCTCATGCAGCCACCTTTTTATTTCCAGTGTGTGAAATTTGAAAGACTGTAGGACAGAACATCAAGGTAGGCTTGCTTGTAGTGAAAGGAATGTTTAATGAAATGTGCAACATTGGTCATATGTAAACAAACACCACATGCTAAGAGAACAAAGAAAGCAGTGACAAATTGGGGAACTTGTCTACAAGCAATAGACATGGATGTCAGATAAATATGTTTTAACTAGCAGCATATACCGGTCTAAATGTCTCATGATTGCACACAGGATGATGTTCACTTCTGATAACCCTTTGAGCGTGCCAATATGCACCACAAAATGACCTATCACATCCTGAACCTGCAAAAGTGAATAAAAAATTGCTAAGAAAAGTAAGCGGCTTGATTTGGAATGTTATGTGACATTCCCAAGAGGTTCAGACTAGAAATTCCAAATTTCAAAGTATGACAGGGACTAAATTGAGATTTTAATAAATTCTGAACGATTGAATGGTATTTAAACCAAGCACCCAATCAATTACTCCCCAGGGTTGAACAAGGAAAAAAGTTGTAGTGAGAAAATGCAAGGTAGAGAAAATAAACTAGAGAGGACCAGCGGCAATTGGAGGGAAATAAGGGGGAAATTTTGAGGGTAAACCAGAAAAAGAAAATTCAACACTAAAAATAACAGATATTCATACATCTAACCTTCTGAAAACTGAAATAACATACTTATAAACAAGCCATAAACACCAAAAATACCAAACATCACTCTCGATAAAAATAACTTCAGGAAGTTCAGTTCTTCATTTTCAAATGTTTGGATGGCAGAAAATATAGCGGTCAGCAGAAAAAATAAAATAAAAAAAGAGGCTAGAACACAAAAGTTGTCTTCTTTAATTGGGAGTAAACAACTTTGAAAAATATCAAAGCATTCACCCTTCACTTCCATCATAGGAACCCATGAGTCATCATGACCCGAACTCAGCACCCAGCCAACCATTGCACTTTTCCCATTGCCAGCTCAGATCACCCTTTTCTCTTTCTCTTTCTCTCTCAAGCCTCAACCCAGCAGCTCCATTCCCCTTCCCCTTTTTTCATCATTAATATCTACTCTGTTCTATAACCAGCGCTTAACATCCCAAAATAGCCATTGATTTCAGTTTTCTTTTTCTTGTTCTTTTTCATATATTATATATATAATAAAAAACACTACCGAACACAAAATTTGTCCAAGTTCATGTGGTTATTGTTTGTTTTCTTTTATTTATCTGAATTTGAGGTAATGGGATATCATATTTATTTAAATTTTAAAGTGTTTTGTTGTTCTAAATGAGAATAAGGAAAATTTGTTTGGTTATTTTTCTTAAACAAAAAATAAAAATAGCAATATACTAGGAGGACCGTTGTTATGTTCTAACTTTTGAAGGAAAATAAAAAAATTGGGTTGTATCGTATTATAAGCATTTATGTTTTGTAAATCTTGATAAAATTTTCACTGCATTACAAACACCAGAAAATATTTTGGTCAAATTATGCTATTAGACCATGCACTTTGAGTAAGTTGTGGATTTAGTACTTGTGCTTCAAATTTAATTTAGTCATTTTCAGTCCCTGTACTTTTAAAATTTCAAAGTTTTAGTCTAGACCAAATGGCAACATTAAATTCATTAAGTTAAGTTCTATTATTTTCAAAATTTGATACGTCAAACATATTATCACATGCGTAATTCCATGTCAGCTTGACATCTTTACATATTACTAACAAAAAAATCAGTTAATAGATTTAACAACTATCATTTACATCAAGACTAAAATTTCGAAATTCAAAAAATATAGCAATTAAAAATGATCTAATTGGAGAAAATGGACTAAATCTCTAACTTTGCGTGTAATACAGGACTAATAGTAGAATTTAACCAAACAGATTTAACAGTTACTGTTTGGTAATGACTAAATTTTCAAATTTTGAGAAGTACGGGGACAAAAAGTGATCAAATTAAAGTACAAGTACTAAATCTACAACTTATGCAAAGAACATGGTCTAATAACAGAATTTGACCAAATATATTTCATATGAATAACCCAAAATCAAAAGATATTCTTATTTCAGGAAGTTAGTTTAAATAGAAATATATATATATCTTGTAGGAAATAAATTTCTTCACCAATCCTAAGGATGTTCACATAGGATTAATTGTGGACCTAAGAAAAATTTTGAGTCGTGTTCAGACTTATTTTTGTATATATCACATTTAAGGTCATGTATATCTAGATATCAAAGGAAAGAAACTAACACAGAGCATTGTAAAGAATGATAACAATTGAACTCATAAAACATAACAGTGATGATAAATAAAGTAATTAGACAAGTATGTATTTTTTATTCCCTATCAATCTCGCAATCCGATACTTACAGTGTTGTGGTACATTCATATCAGCTCTAGAAGGCATCATTCCACCACAATTTTGACATTGTATATGAATGGTCTGCTGGTTGCACTGAAATCCACCAATTGTGGAGCCTGAAAGTTGCAATTGAAAGGTCATCAATTAGAAAAAAAAGAAACAAAAACTAGGCAAAAGTACTTAAAAAGAGCTAATATAGTGTTTGGTCAGGGCATAACCATTCCATTCCCCAACATTCAATCTCCAATCCTGATGCAGATGTTCACTTCACATAATGGTTAATCAACGGAATAGCCTTACAACCTCATTACCGAGACTGTAACAGTTGGCTGAGAGCAAAAAAAAACTTGCTACTCATGCCTACTCCATTCAGCAAGGAATAGGCCTGAAAATAATCTTCCCATCTTGCCCTTCTAAAACAAGAGTAGATACTAGAGAAAGGAGGAATGAAAGGAAAAAGGTGAAATGGAGAAGAGAATGGGAGAAGGCAATGATGCCAGGCCATGCAGGCAGAGCTTCTTTCTCCTAAGGCATTGTGTTAAGAAAATTTTTGGGTCCTAGGGCTTCATACTTGGGTAGGCTGAAGAGGACATTCAAGAGATGGGCATATCATTTGGCACAGTTTTTGTAGGTCTAGGCTTTTCCAGTTATCTTTATTAAAAACAAAAGGGAAGGTTCATGTCATTCATGGATCATCTCTGGATTAGTAGTCAATGTTGGACAGAGACTAGATACCAGGTTTCAGCTGCCAGAATCTGGGTCTATTGAAGATTCATGTAATCAGAAGGTGGTAGCTTAAATTTAAGTGAGACAGAGATGTTTAGGCGAAGTTAGAGTGATAGAGGAGAAAATAAAATAAAGCTACTTACAAGTTATAATATGCATAAGAAATTATATCAAATTATTTTTATATAATTTATATTAAATACTTTTAATCTAAATATTATTTCCAAAATAATTTAAATATAATCCTTAAAACAAAAGTAATTAAAATAATTTTCATATATTACATTTCTTAAAAATATTTTTAAAAATAATTTTATTATTTTTATTTGACAATTTATTACTATTGTAGCATGTTTAATTATATTTTATATATTATGTTAATAATATTTTATGATATTATTATACATGTTATAGTGTTTATGGTACTATAATCTACTATTAATATTATAAATAAAATATTATTATTTAATTAATGGGAAAATGATCATTTTACACATATCCTTATCTATTAATTCAAACAACTAAACAATGTAATAGTAGTATTCTTTGATCATATTCGACAAACCAAATTATGTAGTATTTATTCTCCCTCTATTCAACTCCCTATCAAACATATATTTGATTCCTCATGTATTCCTTTCAATGAACCAAAAATGCTGTAAGCTTATTATCCAAAGCATCTATGATTATATATAAGAGTTGGATACAAAAATTTATAGTAAATATTAGGCCTTAAGATTTTGACAGCTGCCCTTCCTTATTTTAGTTGGGGACATCGGATGGAAGGTTAATTAGAAAGAGGAGCCAAAATGGGGAGAAAGAATGAGGAAAGAGAAAAAAGAAAAGAAATGGGAGAGAAAAGGGAGGAAAGACGGAGGATAAAAAAAGGAAAGATTTTTTTGTGATTTTTTGTTATTTTAATATATTTAATATAGATTTATTACTATACAATATAATTTTTTATATACATTAATAATTCATGTATTTTTTTGACATATTTATTTATTCATATTGTGTTCATTTTATTTTTATTGTTGCTTTATAATTGTTTATCTTATGTTCGTGTTCATAATTCAGAATGATTTGATTTTAAATTATTTAAATAATTTATCTTAGTAATTAAATTTAGAAAAATATTTTATTACTTCTTTTTATACAAAGCTTACTTCTACCCATAACCCGTCATCATTCTTAAACCGGAGGAAAGGACACACTAAACACGCTCAAACTCACATCTTCCTAATTATTATAATAGCAACGGTATCAACTGAGCTAACACTCAGTCAGCTTTTATTTTTAAATCACGCTATTTAAACAGATTGATCCATATATTGAATGAAATGTCATGTTTTAGTACTACTATCATATTGTATTTTTGTCTATCTAAATTCATATCATATTTTATATAATTTATCAGAACTATTATATTAAATTTTAAATTATGTATATAAAATATAAAAATATTTAAATATGTAAATAACAATTATTTAATATAATTGAATTTAATTTTTTTGTAATTAATTATTTAAATCCCCTGCCTTGCGGGGAATAAAATCTAGTGCAAGTAAAAGTAAGAAGCACTAACTAAAGGTAGGAAAAGAAACAGAGAGAGAGCGATGTTATCCCCTTTTTTATTTGCACAATAGAACTATTAAAGACAGAGAAAGAGAAATTGGCACCGCATAATATAAAGACAAAAAAAAAATCAAGACTTCGGAAAAATAGGGAAAAAATTCTCACCACATTGAGGGCATTGACGTCCTACGTCATCGCTCTCCTCACTATCATATTCGTCACCATCATACGCCCAACCCCTTTTCCTTTGCAAACCTCTTTCAGACCTAATGGCCTAGAACAAATACAAACAATAATCAATAATAGGAGAAAAAAGAGAAACATCACAAATAGATGATAGCTAAATAATTTATGCGATACAATAAATATGGCTTACCTGTAAGGCCGGATGTTATAAGAAAGAAATTAATTCTAAGGAGATCTCAACAAAAATGAATATTTTGTAACACATTATTCTAGTGCTTTAGAATTTAGAATTATTATCTGGGGATAATCTTGAAGGCGTCGCTTAGTGCTTTCCCAAATAAAATGAAGACCTCATGAGGTGAAGTGGGTACAAATTAAACACAATGTTTGCTCTATTTTCAGCTGGAAGAACTCCTAGATGTCCAGGAATTAACTATACACCAAAACTACATTTAATCTTGTGCAAGACATTTAACCTTGGAAATTTTACCCTCCTGTTATTACACAACATAACAAAACAAAAGCTAACATAGCAATAGGATAATATGCACAACCAATATATGCATGTTAATCATTAGATGTCACAGTTGCATAACCTGGAACACTAATACTCGAGGCAATTTATCTTAGTAAAGATCTCTTGTTGACATCATAAAAAATAAAAGATAAAAGAAGCAAATACATATTACAACAAGACAGAGTGCAACTACCCACAAGATTTGATCTTATCGTTGCATAAGAGTCTATAAGTGCAATTTCTTCATCTGAACGTTTTAAACAAGGATCAGCTTGCAGGATCTCCTGAACAAAAAAGCAGTTGATTCAATAAAAATGATAAGATAAAAATAATATCACACCTACTCTAGGATGATGACACGGGTTTCAAACCCTTAAAGTGCTCACAATTTGAAATAACAAAAAAAAACACCATGATGTGTTAAGGAGACCTCAATACATACAGAAGAGGCCCAAACAATAAATATCAACAAGTAGCTCTCAGGACAAGAGCAATAAACTGTTAACACAAAAGGGGATCGTCAATAAAAGTTATCCTGCTATATCTAGAGATGGCAAATGATAAAGTTTAAGTCAAGTTGTCTTCGGATTCGAACAGTTTCAGATTTGGTTCAGAGGTTCATGTCTTTCTAGATTCAAATCCATTTCAACTCTTCATAGCCCAGGTCATCCTTGGTCGGGCAAGTTTAGGGTAATTTAGGATTTCAAGTAACCTTTTTTACAAAATAAGATCAATAATTTCTCTTCCTTCAAACAAGGTATCAAGTCAATACCTTTGATTAAATTAATAATTTGTGATTTACTTTATAGGGTGCCCTAGGCATAGGAGATGATTCAAGCTATATTACCCAAATAGTTATAAAATAAGAAGAAATTCAGAATTTTACCTCCTCGATATTGCGCAGAAATGGGTTTCTTCCAGCAAATTGTACAACAGCTCTACACTGGGGACATAGCACACCTGAATGTTTCTTCTGTGACCTCTTTAACCACTCAGAAAAGCATCCGTTGCTGAAGGCAGTGGAAGGAATCTAGAATTAAAATCAATTATGTCAATCTATAATACAGAATTAAACAAAAAATAAATCACAAACCAGAAATTATGAAGGCAAGGAGCAATAGTGATAACATCATGCCATATATTCAAGCAGATGCTGCATTTTGCATGCTCAACATCTAGAGAGATCTGAAAAAATACCAGGAAAAGAAAATAAACGTATATATATGCTATAAGCATACCAATAGATATAACAGTCAACATGAGAGAAACATGTTAAATGATATCTTTGTTTCACCTTCAATTTCTTTTTGCAGGTTTCTTGACTGGGCATCAGTTTAAACATGTAGCTCAAGTATTCTGGAAGAAACAAGAGCAAATAATGCCATAAACCAACCAGCACATGTTACATCAAAACTACTACTACTATTATTTAATGTAATAATAACAAAATACCAAGTTTTGAAGTACCAAAGATGAGTTCATTCAGACAAAAGAAGGTTCAAATTGACACGTATTGGCTCATGGACAACTTGAATTATATGTTTATCTTTTAACAGCAAATCTCAGACTACTGTCAATTTTATTTAAACTCAGGAAAGCAGCACAGTAATAGAGAATATAACAATCATATTGCTTAAAGAGGAGGATAACAGGAAAAAGAAAATACGGTGAGAAGGTAAGCTGGAAAAAATAAAGAAAGATATAGTCTAATCAAGGCCACAACATCCTTCTTCAAAACCAGTTATTTAAAAGCCATATGAGTATGACCATGATTTTTCAGTTAAAAATGGTCCTTAAATGTGGCATATATAAAGCAATATAAAACTTAGGCTTAATATATAGATTGGCTCCTAAACTTGGCAACTTTTCTCAATTTGGCTCCTAAACTTTTTTTTGGATCACATTGGTCCCTAAGGTTAGCATCCGTTACACAAATCGGTCCCTATGGTTAACACCATTAGATTTTTTAAGGCTTAATATACAGATTGGCCCCTAAACTTGGCAGCTTTTCTCACATTCGCCGCTAAACTTTTTTTTTTTTTTGGATCATATCAGTCCCTAAGGTTGGCATCCGTTGCATAGATTAGTCCCTACACTAACACAGTTTGTTTTTGAAGAATTTGCTGTTGTGGACAAGTATAGGGGCGACACGTGGAGAAATAAGGGGACGACACATGGATTCATTTTAATCATTGTTAAAAAATTTAAATAAAAAAAACTCAAAATTTTTGAAAAATATTCAGAAAAAATTTAAATTTTTTAAGAGATTATAAATTATAAAAATTCAAAAAATTGAATATATAAAAAATAAAAATTAAGTTAAAATTAACATTTAAAAGCTTACTCTTCGAATATTCAACTTTAAAAAAATAAAAATAATTTTTTTAAATCTAAAAATTTATAACAAATAAAATTTATAAATATACAAAAATTTTAAAAAAAGGTCAATTTTTTTAGAAATTTACAAAAAAGTGAAAAAGATAACAAAAAAAAATGAAAAATTGATCAGGCGTTGACCAAAGTTAATCGGGCTTGACTAGTATTGACCAACGTCAACCAGTCAATTTTTAGGTTTTTTTTTTTTTCATTTAAGAATGATTAAATATGAATCCACGTGTTGTCCCATTATTTCTCCACTTTTCGACCCCATGCTTGTCCACATCAACAAATTCTTAAAAAAAACAAATGGTGTTCGTGTAGAGACCAATCTGTGTAATGCCAACCTTAGGTAGGGGTGAGCAAAACTCAATTCGATTCAAAAAAATAAAAAAAAAATTGAATTTTGAGTTAATCAAATCGAGTTATTTGAATTATTTTAATTTTTTCGAGTCAACTTGAATAAGTAATTCAAGTTTCAAGTTTGAAGTTCGAGTTAAGTTGAATTTTACAATTCGAATAACAAATTGATGTAAATACCCCTTTGGTCCCTATCAAATTTTGAAAATGAGCAAATTGGTACAAAAATTATAAAAAAGTTCATAATAATTTTCAAATTTCTAAATATTTATAAAAATTCTAAAAATTATATATTTTTAAAATTATAAAAATTAAAAAATTCTAAAGAATATATGAAAAAGTTAAAATTTTAAATTTTTTCTAAAATAATAATTTTAGGGGCCTAAATAAGTTAATTAATAATTCAAGTTTATCATATTAATAATTAAAGTGTTTTTTTTTTCTTATTTTGCTTTGAAAAAGTTTTCAAATATATATGGTTTCAAGTTTATGTGCTCTAACATGAAATTATACTGACAAATTTTTATTTTGACGTGATTAATTTTTTAATTTAACTCGAACAATTCACTCGATTCAATTCAGCTGGAATTTCATTTCACTCAATTCGAAAAAATTTCGAATCGAGTTTGGATGATAAAATGGGACTCGCCAACTCAATTAACTCAAAATTTTTTCACTCGATTTGATCTAATGCTTACCCCTAACCTTAAGGACCAAATGATATAAAAAAAAGTTTAGGGGCCAATGCAAGAAAAGTTGCCAAGTTAAGGGGTCAATCTATATATTAAGCCTAAAACTTACACAACACATTTGTTGTCAGTATTGTGCTAACTGGTAGGTCCATTTTGCCATAGTGTTTTTGGAGTAACCAACAAGACTTAACTTGCTCAAAAGCAGAAAAATGCAAATAATAAAATGGTTTGTATTTGATTAAGATGAATTAGTGATAACTTCTGTTTATAAAAATATGTAGCAGCAAGGTATGAAACAAACAGTAAAGTCCAAAAAGCAATAGCATATTATTCATAATGATGTTCCCCTTTCATATAACTTTCCATCACTCCAAACAATATTAAACCGAACTATCACCTTTTGTGGAGTGAGAAAAGCCCTTGATAGATGAGAACAATGTCTACCTCCCACCAGTTCAAGGATAAAAATTTAAGAAAATGATAGTGTACTTAATTTCAATAGATACTAAACTCTAAACTTCCCTTTGATTTGAAAAATGCAAATCAGAAAACAATCTTAACATTTTACAATCCAACCATTGATACTTATTAGCAATTTTAATCAATGAGAAACAGTTTGCAAAAATTACTATCTAACATAAACAATTAAAAGAGCAAGTTACTGAGTGATCTATTAAAATTATTCAACAAGTGTAATTAAAAGTCATAAAAGGTCAGCTATGGAAACATAACAATCAAATAAAATTAAAGCTGACCTTCTCTATTAGGACCCAAAACCATTTCAGTTCCACATTTGATTTCAACGACATCTTCTGTCCGTACAACAGCATCATCAACAAGAATATCATTTGAACTGCAGTAGCTCAAAGCATAAGTAGAAAGGAGAATAAAGTAAAAATAAATATAAGTTGTATTTTGCATAATAGAATACAAGATTTAAAATGGGAACTGTGTACCACTACACCAGAGCTACTGAAACCCTGATTTTAATGTTACTTTGATGTTTCACTTCTATTGATATCCTTTGTTAATGCTACTTTATCTCTGTAACTACTTTGTTGCATCATATAAACTTTGAAGGGTCAAGAAATCTATAGCATTCACAAATAACTTCAGTAAAATCTTCCAAAAGAAAAGACAGGTAGAATTATATCTTGATCCTACACATTATCGAACAATATTATGGAGGAGGCTGGTAGTAATTGTGCACGCACATTGCTCTTTCATAATGACAGGAAGATCAACATTTAGAGATCAGAACAGATAACTTGATCAAGTCAACCTATTATTCATGACATAAGATGCAAGCTTCTACTAAACCTCATTAGCTACCCAAAAAAGAAAGCATGCATGGGTAAGTCAATGGTTTGTAGATACCTTTTATTTTGCATCATTGCAGTTAACATATCTGCATTCCTTGTTATTTTGCACCAGTCATGCTTCACTTGGGAAGAAGATGTGATCTGAGAACTTACTATCATCTCATCTGAACATACCTCAATATCCGACTGTTGTGTGTGTAACGGTACTGCAAAAATAAGAATTTGATGAATATCCAAAGCCTTAACAGTAAATAAATCACCAAAAATCTACAGTAAAATCTTCCTTCATGTATTCAATATCGCAAGCAAAAGAATTTTCATGTCAAAATCTGGCATGTGATTCTTTGAGAACTCCTCATATCAGAAATCATCCCAATTGTACTAATATTAGTAGCAATAGGAGTTGCATAATATCCAACAACAATGGTACGTTTTAATAATAAGTCAAGAATTAAAGGTAATGAAGATACAAGACTTGTTTGTTTGCAGTGAAATCAAAGAACGGCCAAGGACTTGCCTAAATTAAGAAATTGCTTAAGGAAAAGACACTCATCAGAATAGCTTCTAACTGGGTGATCGAATGGATATTCCAGAGATACTAAAGTTACCATTTTTCCATTTCCGTGATAGAAACTACGCTCTTTAAAGCATGCCCTTGAAATTATTCGATTAAAAAATTCAAGATTGAAATAGCATGCTCTCAATTCATGATTTTAGTCCTTGGGGGGTGATGCCAGAGATAAACCTTTTCACGTTTCAGGTACAATATGCCTTTTGAATAAATGCAGCAATTGCAATAAAAGAACCTAACTAAGAAATCCCAATTGAATCTTGTGGAAAAATAAATGATAAATACAAGCATAAAGGGGAAAATACAAGTCAGAAGACTGACGACTGAATAATGGGTGGGGAAAAGGTAATACCAAGCTTAGCCCAAATTTGGGAGGATGATTGTGAACCAGAGGACTCCCCAACTTCTGCCATGAATGGACGTTCTTTCATGTATCTCCCATGAAGCCTGGGGCTAGGGAGGGGTTTTAGTTTCAGAGAAAGTGAAACAATATATACACTCTTGTTTCCTTAATGGTTAAAATATGATTATAGTTCCTGTTATTTTCGAAAATTAAGAATTTAGTCTCTGTACTTGTATTTCCAGTAATTTAGTCCCTCTACAATAGTTGGATTCAGGGGCGATTGGCCCCCAAAATGGAAATTTTTCTATGCAGGTCCTTTAAAAATGTTTAAATTATAAGTTAATATATGGTCAAATTCTACTTTGTACCCTCAAAAATGAAAAAAATCTATGAAGTCCCTTTAGAAAATAATGAAATCATAAATTAATACATAATAAAATTATAATCCAATTCTGACCCCCCTTAAAAAACTTCTGGATTCATCCCTGGTTAGACTTGAATTTTTGAAATCGCAAAAGTAGAGGTACTAGATTCATAGAATATAAGTGCAGGGACTAAATTCTTAATTCTCCAAAATGAAAGAAAAATCTATGAAGTCCCTTCAGAAAATAATGAAATCATAAATTAATACCTAATAAAATTATATTTTGATCTCTCACACGACTATAATTCAATTTTGGCCCCATAAAAAACTTTGGATTCGCTCCTAGTTAGACTTGAATTCTTGAAATTGCTAAAGTAGAGGGATTAAATTCCTAGAAATACAAGTGCAAGAACTAAATTCTTAATTTTTGAAAAGTACAGATACTATAGGCATATTTTAACCTTCTTTGAATACACTGTTTTTCATTAAACAGAATATGATTTATTAGTGAATTGATCCCTGAATTATATCCATTTTGCATATTGGTCTTTAAACTAAACGACCAATTTATCTCATCTATTCAAAAATCATACGGACTAATCTAAAATTTGAGGTATGATTCAAAAATCGTATGGTATTTAATAAGAACTTTTAATGTGTCTCAATTTTAATGTAACAAACTCGTTGGTTTAGATAAAGTTTTAAGAACTTTAAGGACTAATCTAAAAATTGAGGTATAATTCAAGGTCCAATTTACTAAAAAAAACCAACAGAATAAAGCTTGCTGTGGAAGACAGTAGAGTAACGAGTGAAGCGATACGCAGGAAGTCAAAGGCCTCACAAAAATATCGTATCGGCGACGGATTGAAAACTTAGGAAGTACGATTTTCCAATTGATAATTAAGTATTTATTAAATTTATTAATTTAAATTTTCTTTTTTAAAAAGAAGGGAAAGATGGTCCCACCTATCAACTCCGTATTAAAGTACATAACATAAATTATTTTATTTTTTCAATTATTTAATAATATTTTAATTATTTTTTATATCATTAACATATAATTTTATTAATTCTTTTATTTCAAATATAGAATTTTGAACTTGAATCTAAGTAAAAAAATTATTAAATTATGTGTCGATGACATAAAATAAAATGATAAAATGTCATTAAATAATTAAAAAAATCATGGATGATATGATGAGAATAATACATAAAATAATTTATTGTATACATACTATTTCATAAAACAAATTTTTATTCGAATTTTTAAAAAAATAATTGGTTGAATTGAGAATTTGTGTTTTTAATTGATTCAATTAGTATAATTAAATCGATAAAAAAAGTAAATTTACATAAAATTAATTGAATTATTAAAATACGAATTAAAAAATCGTTGAAATCGATTTTAAGTTAGTTTAAATTTTTAACTTTGTTATTATGATTAATAAAATGAAGGTTTATGTTAATAATTTTGTTTAATTTTTTTAAAATTTTAATTTATATGTTTTTTTTTCGTAATGATTGAATAAAAATTAATTTTTTTTTTATTTTTTTGTTTTTTTTAAATAACATTCTCCTAATCTGCTAAGGAATCAAAACTTCAAAGAAAAAAGAAACAACTTTTAATCTAAAAGTTTTAAAAGCCTCTGTCTAACCGAATTATTCAACAGGGAAGACTCAAAACTTTTAATTTTTTTTCCCTTTCTTATAAAAGATGAAGGAAACAGTTTTGCAGGTGGATTTGGAGTTTTTTTACCTTTTTTTACTGCTATTTTTTTAACTTTAGTTTATTTTTTCATTTTCAGTCAAATTTTTTTATGTTCTCAATTTATCTATTTTCATAATTAATTTTTTACTCGCCTCATTTTTATAATTATTATTTATTTATATTATTTGTATAAAAAAACCAAGAATATGATATGGTATAAAATAAAAGTGTGGTAAAACATGTGTAAACATGAACAAAAATTGAAAGGAGGTTGAACTTGGAATTATTCAATCAACATATCCTGAAAAGCATCGTTTTAAACCTGTCCAAATTCCTCCTTGAAACTTGAAATCTCTATTATAAAAGAATATATATACACTAATATTTTTACAACTAATTCGGAGAATGCTTATCTATCAAAAGTTTTTAAATATATATTTTATAGTTGTAAATTTAATCCTTTATAAAAATTAAAAAAAAAAAACAGTACTTTTACTTTAAATTATTTAAATTTCGTTTTATACTTTATTAAAAATAAAAAAATTTATTGAACTCAACAAGTAGCTCCAGTGAAAAAAAGGATGTTGTTCATCTTAGGGGTCTCGGGTTCGAGCGCCTGTGTGTACCTTGTCAAAGGATTAAGAAAGTATGAATAGATACTAACATGTAATCACACCAGTATATTCAAATAATAAATAAAAAAATTATTTTTGAATGTGTGAAACTTATTAAATCAATTTAGTCAAATGTCTCTATTAGGGGTTTAGAGATGTCGATGCAAATTGTCTATGTGATTTTTAAAGATTTATAGGAAATGACACAATTTTTAAAGTTGAAGCAAGAGTTGTGCTATAAGGCCTTCGAGTAGCATAGGACAATAGTTACAAAAAGGTGAAAACTAGAATGTAACAACACGCTGCTGATTGACTTACTTTTATCTGATAGAATGGTCAATAGTATTTTGAGAGAGTTACGCTTAGTACATAGTCTGCTTATACGAGATTGGATAATAAGATTTCGTCACGTCCCAATATCTCCGAATAAGGTCATTGATCATATGGCCAAATTGAGTTAGAGTGATGTCTCCAACCGTTTTGGGAGCTTCCTGATGTTGTTAGGAATTTGTTGTTAGTTGAACGTAATAATCGTGTTCTAATTTGATATTTCTTTTAATTTTGTAAACGCATTATACTGATTTTATCTAAAAAAAATCAAGAGTTCAATAATTTATATGTAATAAATTAATAAGAGTAAGCAATTCAAATTCATATATTTATCAAAAATTAGACTAGCTTATCAATTTTTACAAAATACATAAACTAAATTATGATAAATTAAAGTAGAAATACTAACCTTTTCATTTCTAGCAGAGAAATAAAATTCATAAACTAACCTAAACTTTTTTGATAGAATCAAATGAGATAGGAAATGATTGCAAACAATATCAAATTCCCAACGTTATTTCAACACAACTTACTCACACAAATGGTTATCACTAGCCCAATAACTTGCTAGCCTATAGTTTTCTTTTAAAATAAGCTAACATGGTTGGGTTAGGGGTTCGTAAGTTCTCATTCCTTTAAAATAAAAAATTTAACTTTCGATCATTCAGTCGATTGAGTTTTAGTTTAATTAGTATGAGTATTGTTTTCAATGCAAGATAACATGAGTTTGATTGCGTTAACGCGTATTATCTTCCTATTTATGAGTTAGGGAGGGATTATGAGTAATTTTAGATAATATGTTAAAAAAAGCAGGTATGACAATAACTTATAATGAGATTGTTTTTGGGTCCATAAGCAGTGACAATTGCCCTATGAAGACTCGCTTTCGCTATGGCTCTGATGGGTTCCCTTAACCAAGCCACTGCCTATGAGTCACGTGGTTAGGAGCTTACTGTTTCATGTTTTATATTTGATTGAGTTTGTGTCATAAGTTAACTCGACATTGACTCAAGATTGATAACAACACAGTGATAAATAATTAAATCTATTTTTTTTAATATCATACAAATTTCATATGTAATTATTATTAATTAGTTTTCAAACCATACGTTTCATTATTTATTATAGGCTTAATGACAAATTTAACCACTAACATTTATATGTTTGGTCAAAATGGCCCTAATTATATTTTTGAGTCTTTTTTTTCCATTAATATTTGTTTTTTTTTTCCAAACTGCTTTTTCTAACAAATTTGATGAAAGTACCGTTAAAAAAATAACGGGAATAATATGAAATATTTTTAATGAGATGTAATTTATTATTTTGATAACCCAATAAGATAATTACATGTGAAAAATAATAAAACAAATAAATCATACATGAAATTAAAAAATAACTCTTAATTTAAAGAAAATAGACGTAATTATCTAAAAAAATTTTAAAAAGATAATTAATAAATCAAAGCGAAAATATTGGACGTGTGTATTCATTTTGAAACTTTTTTTAGATAATTACATTTATTTTTTTAAAATTAAGAGTTATTTTTTAATTTCATGAATTATTTATTTATTTTATTATTTTTTATATGTAATCATTTTATTGGGTTATCAAAATAATAAATTACATCTCATTAAAAACATTGTACATATGAAATTCCACATAATTTCGTTAACATTACTTTTCAAATCTGTAAAAAAAAAAACAAATTGGAAAAAGAATAAAGATTTATGGCAAAAAAAAGACTAAAAAATAAAATTAAGGCAATTTTGACAAAATATGTAACCGTTAGTGACCAAATTTTTCATTAAACATTTATTATATGTTAAAATTTACATATTTATATTCTAAATTTGTGGCTCTCACACACATAGTGTGATAAAATTTCTAATATTTTTAAAATTAGATTATTCGCTAAACCCATTTTATGGTAGATAAAAGAATAAAATAATATAGAGGGAAAAAAATGACAGATTTTTCAGGGAGGGTGTCGAAGAAAATTCGACAACGGTCGAATGAGCCATCGGATCCGGATGATTCGGTGGTGGATGGTGCGGGGATGGCTATTGATCATGCGGGGAAGGATTCTGTGTCCTGGAAGGATAAATTGCTAGGATCATCGGGAGGTGTAGATCCTGTTCAGAAGGATGATGATTTCAGTCTGCTTGAAAGTGATGCGGTGAAAGAAGTAATCGATGGTGTTACTACTATCACTTTTTCTGAAAGAGTTCACGCATTTATAGCGGAACAGGTGTCTCGAACTGTTATTGTTAAACTGCTTGGCCGAAAAATCTCGTATCAAGCCTTGTCCAATAGATTAAAGGCAGTTTGGAAGACGAAGCAAGAGATGCAGATTCTTGATTTGGAAAACGACTATTTCTCAGTTCGTTTTTAAACAGATTTTGATTTTATTGAGGCGATCTCGGGAGGGCCTTGGACAATTTTCAGACATTATCTCATGGTTCACCCCTGGTCACCTAATTTTTCAACAACTTAGGCACAACCCACTAATGTTTTGGTTTGGATTCGTTTACCTGGTTTGCATGAAGGTTTGTATAATTCCAGCCTTCTGAAGTTTATTGGATGAGCGATAAGGTTAGTGGCTAAATTTGACCGGAACACCGATACTAAGGTGAGGGGGCAATTTGCGAGCCTTACTGTTTTTGTGGATTTAACTCAGCCATTGATATCCATGCTCAAAATCGATGGACGTACTTAGAGAGTGGAATATGAATCCTTACCTTCGGTGTGCTTTGGGTGTGGAAGGTACGGTCATAATCAGGAGATTTACCCTCGTAAACCACTTCATGGGAAGACTCCTACGGCAGAAGATGAGAATATGAGCAAGGGAAGTGAGGAGGTTCCTCTTTCTGAGGGCGAGGAGAGATTTGGTCCATGGATGCTTGTGGAAAGGAGACAACAGAAGGCGAATCGACAAGGGTCATTGATTCAAAGAGGTGTGGCGAAGGTCGGAGATAGACAGGGTTCTCGATTTAATTTATTAAGCGAGAATCTAGGCTTTAATTCAGGGATAGAAGATCAGGTTTAAATGTGGATGTTTCAAATAAAGGGAAGGTTGCGTCTGTTTTGGCAGATGATAGGGGACAATTATTGATGAAAAGTAATGTTGGTCAAAGCAAAGGGAAGAGTAAGGATCGTGGAAATCAAAACAGTAAAGGAAAGTGAGTGATGTTGAGTGGAGGTTTGAGAGTGGGCCATAAGGTTTTTAAGCCTGTTAACCCAAGTAGTAATTCTTCTTTGGGATTGTCTCATAACCCATTTGATGATGGGTTTAAGATGAGCTTTACAATTAGAAATTGGTGATAATAATGTTGATTTTAGATTTCGGACACCTGGGCTGAATTTAAATGGGAAAAACCATGTAGCAGTCGTATTTCAGAATACAAAAGAAAATCATAATCTATAGGTTTTTGGCAAGGCAGTTTCATCTTCTGTAACGGAGGTCCAAATGGCTACAAGCCCAGGAGAAGGTTCGATTACGGCGATTGGTGGGCAGGTAGGAGAGCATTTTGATCAAATTCCTTTTCTTTCTCCTAAGCTTGGTGAATCTTCTATTAGTGTGCAAGATGCGATTGATGGGATTATTAAGGGGCTGCCGAAACATGATGATAGAGGTTCAGATAAGTTAGAGGAGGATAATAATGAATATGGTTTTTCTGATGAGGTTTTGCTTTCAGATGATGTGGATTTTTTTCTACATATTATTATTATTTATGGGATCAGATTTTCATTTGTTATTTTGGAACTGTCAAGGATGTGGCCATTCACGTTTTCATAAAATGTTGTATGAGTACCATAGAGAATTTCATTTGGATTTTGTTGCACTTTTTGAAACAAGAATTAGTGGGTCTAGAGCGGATATTGTGATTGGGAAACTTCGGTTTGATTTTTCCTTTAAAATTAAGGTTGTTAGTTTTGCTGGTGGAATTTGGTTATTGTAGAGGGAGGGAACGAAAATGGAGATTTTGCATTTTCATTCTCAGTTTATCCATATGAGAATTTGGGATCGTAGATGTCGTGGGCCATTTTTGTGTATAGCAGTCTATGCAAGTCCACATAAAGGGTCCCGTAGATGCTTATGGCAACAACTTGAAATTTTAGCTACAGGAGTGACTGAGCCGTGGCTGTTAATAGGTGATTTTAATATAATTATGAATGCTGATGAAAGATTGGGGGGAGCGACTAGTAATCCGATTGGGTGTAAGTTATTTACAGATTTCTTTCATCAACATAATTTTTTGGATCTCGGGTTTTAAGGGTCAAAGTATACTTGGAGGAGAGGAGATTTATTCGAAAAACTTGATCGATCACTTTGCAATGATTACAGGTAAATATTTGCTCCTAATACTTTGGTCAAACATCTCTACAAACTTAAGTCGGATCATCGATCGATTTTGGTGTCATCCAATTCAGTGGATAGAGTAAAGGGTAATCATCCTTTTTTGTTTTATGGCTAGCTAGTTGCAACACCCGCAGTTTAAAGATATGGTTTGTAGGTCGTGGATACCTGATGGTGATTTGCTTGCTAATGTGGAGAATTTCTTATCATCAGTTCAGGTATGAAATAAAACAATGTTTGGCAATATTTATACTAGGAAATGGAAAAAGATGCGGGAGCTAGAGAAGGTGTAAGGTGTCTTAGATAGACGGTTTTGTGAGCGGCTTAGTATCAGGGAATCAAAAATTCGTTTGGAGTTTGAACAAATTCTTAACCAAGAGGAAATATTGTGGTTTCAAAAATCCCGTGGTGAGTGGCTACTTAAAAGGGATAGGAATACTGTATTTTTTCATAATTGGACCTTGAAGCGGAGGCGACAAAATAACATTGAGGTTTTGAGGATTAATAGACTTGGCTGGGTGTTTGGGATGGACATTTTGAGAAGAGATGCTGTGGATTATTTTTCATCTTTATATACCATTGACAATTCTTTAATTAGAGGCTCATCGGTGGTTATCCGTTTTCCTATTCTAAAGGATTCTATTCTTAGAGATTTAGGGGCTGATGTTTCTTTTGAGGAAGTTCGTTGCTCAGTTTTCAGTATGAGTCCTCTTAAGGCCCCTGGGATAGATGGATTGCATGCAAAATTCTATCAAGCAAATTGGGAAATTGTGGGGAATAACATTTTTAATATGGTTAGGGGTGTGTTTTCTAGAGAGTCTTTGTATCCTCGGATTAATAAAACCCTACTTGTTCTTCTTCCAAAGACTATTGGCGCGGATACTGTTACCAAGTTTCGATCGATTAGTCTTTGTAATGTTTCCTACAAAGTTATTACAAAGACTATTGTCATGCGCCTTCGTTAAGCAATGCAAATATTAGTCAAACAAAACCAGTCTAGCTTTGTTGCTTCAAGGAATATAACCGATAACATTATCATTGCTTAGGAAGCCCTTCATACGATGCGAACAACTAAAAGCAAAAAAGGTTGGATGGTAGTCAAGGTTGATCTCGAGAAAGCTTATGACAGAGTGCGATGAGATTTTATTCAAGAAACTCTGGTTGATGCAATGATACCTGAGTTACTTATTAGCATAATTATGAGATGTGTTTGCTCATCGTCAATACAACTATTGTGGAATGGTAGCCTGTCGAAAGAGTTTAGTCCATCTAGAGGTCTTCGACAAGGCGACCCTCTATCACCCTATTTATTCGTGTTAGGTGTGGAAAAGCTTGGACATTTAATTGAGGTTGCAATTGAAGAAAGATAGTGGGAACCGATTATGCTATCTAACCGAGGTCTCGGTATATCACATCTTTTTTTCGCCAATGACTTGTTACTCTTTGGGAGAGCTTCTGTGGATGTTGCTATTTGTCTTCAGAAGGTGTTATCTAATTTTTGTTCTTTTTCTAGACATAAAGTTAATAACCAAAAGACACAAGTGTTTTTTTCAAATAATGTTAAGGAAGAGGTGGCTGCGACAGTTTGTGCGAAATTGGGCTATAACGGGTGGAGAATTTGGAGAAGTACCTGAGTATACCACTGTTCTACCATAGAGTTGGAAGGAATTCCTTTTCTTTTGTGTTAAATGAGGTTCATGACCGTCTGAATGGTTGGGATGCTCATAAACTATCCTTTGCGATAAGGTTGACATTGGTTAAATCGGTCCTCTTATCGATACCAAATTTTTTTATGGCTACATCCTGTATCCCAGTTACAATTTGTAAGGAAATTGAAAAGCTATCTCGGTGTTTTCTATGGGGATCTACAGGTTCAGAAAAAAGGTGTCTCTTGTGAATTGGAATAAGGTTTGTCAACCAATAGATAAAGGTGGTTTTGGTATTCGAACTTTGAAAGATCAGAAATTTTTGTTCCTTTTGAAGTTAGGGTATAAGCTAGTGGTTGATACTGAAGTGCTATGAGTTAAAATTATTAGAAATAAGTATAACATTTGTGGTGTTATCCCTGAGAATTTGAGTCGTAGCAATTGTTCTTATGTTTGGCGATCAATTGCTAATGTTTAGGAGGATGTCAAAAAGGGTCTGATTTGGAATGTGCGAAATGGAGAACTTGTTAATTTTTTGAATGATTCTTGGGTAAGTGATTTTGGTCCTTTAAAATAGTATTTTATTGGGCAAGGGAGTATGGATGAATCGATCCGGGTATGTGATGTTGTTGATGGGTCTGCTAATTGGAATCAATTTTGGTTGTTATCTGTGCTTCCAAAAATTGTCGTTGATTGTATAGTGGCCTATACGGCTCCAGCATCCAATTTTAGCATGGATCAACTAGTTTGGAAGTGGCAGACGGCTGGTATTTTTTTTTTCGAAAAACTTACCATCATCTATGTTGTATTGGTACTCAAGCTATTGATCCAATAGATGAATTAATTTGGAAGCTACGCACACCACAACGAGTTAGAACTTTCTATGGTTGCTTATCCATAAGAAGATTTTAATGAATGCAGAGCGTGTCAGACGAGGTATGGCTTCTTTCCCATGTTGTGAGCAATGCGATTATGTACTTGAATCTACTCTACATGTTGTGCGTGATTGTGGTTTTACTAGAGCAGTTTGGAATAATATGATTCCAAGGCATTGTCAAAGCATTTTTTATGGGCTGAACTTCAAAGATTGGCTGCATTGGAATATTACTAATGCTGGTTTGTTAAATTGGGATGGAGTGGAATGGTCAACCCTTTTCTCTATATTGGCATGGTCTCTTTGGAAGGCACGTAATGATTTTATTTTTAATAACACCAGCAGTAACAGCTATGAGATAGTGGCTAAAGGCATAGCTTGGCGAGAGCTTTTTGGAGTAGGGAACCGATGCAATCCTTGGCTTGTACTTCTGTTACCTTGTATTATTGGCAGTATCCGAAATTAGGGTGGATCAAACTAAATGTAGATGGTTCTGTTTCGAATAATACAAATAAGACTGGTATTGGTGGGGTCTTTAGATATAGCAATAGAGTGTGGTTGATGGGGTTTGCGATGAGCAGGAGGTTTGATGAAATATTTCAGGTAGAAGCTTTGGTTGTGTTAAAGGGATTGGAATTAGCTTGGCATATTGGGTACAAACAACTGGAGATTAACTGTGACAATGCCTTGCTAATGGATACTATATGTAATGGTTTTGCGGCTATTTGCACAATTACCGAAGTTCGCCAAATACATGAATGGTGCAAGAAGGATTGGTAGGTCCGATTTCGACATACGCTACGGGATAGCAATCGAGTGGCAGATTTTTTGGCTAAGACAACAGCAGGAAGTATGAACAGATTGGAAATCTTGGCTGAACCTTCACAACAATGCTTGCATTTACTCGCAGAAGATGGTTTGCATGGCCAAATTAATCGTGATTAAGCTACAATAGCTTTTCTTTTTCATACCAAAAGAAAAAAAAGAAAAAAATAATTTTTTTTGAATAATAATAAAATAAAAAGTTAAATTTTAATAACGGGGTAGTTTTTTCAAATTAAAAAAAAAACATAATTATCCGCGCAATCCATTTTCATGTGCGAGTGTTGTTTATAATTCTTAAAAATAAAAGTAAATTAATAAAATAGTCACTTTTGTTTGGTTTAAATTATATTTTAATCTTTTATGTTTGAAATATTATATTTTAGTAACTTATGTTATCGTGTTGTAATATTTTAGTCACTAAATTGTTAATTATTGTTAACGGTGTAAAGATAAGTTGACGTGGTATATTAAATCATAATGTTAAACGAAAATTTAGGTTAAATTATACAATTGATCCCTATAATTCATTGTTTTGAGCATTTAATTTTTTTTTATGTTCTTTTATTTTTTTTATTTTTCATTCTCTCTTGCTTCTCTTTTTGTTTTCATCCCTTCAATTATTTATATCAGCAACTGGAAATGACTGATTGGTTCGGAAAGAAATGAACAATGATGTAAAGCAACTTAAGATAGCATACTCATATGCATGATAGCCGAAGGTTCCCAAAACACGAGTAGAATGAAGACGAGCAACCATGTTGGGAGTCTGGTTTGAGAGGTTAAAATCTGCAATATTTGCTTTGAAGTTCAAAAAGGACATTGCTAGATTTAATATTTCTGTGGATAATCGAAGGTTGAACCTTCTCGTGCAAATATTAGCCCCTTGCCACATCAACTGCAATTCTTACCCTCTGAATCCATTCAAGAACTAGACCCGGTTGTGCCTTTTGAATTCTCTTCCTTCCTGTTATTCCCAAAAGCAAGAAACATAAAATGTCAAATTAAAAAAACTTAACCTATATGCATGAATGTTTTAACAAATGGAAAAACATAAAAAAAAAAATTACGTTAAGAGAAATGGAGAATGGAGGAAGACAAAAGGAGAAGTAGAAGAGAATGGAAAATAAAGAAAATAAAAGGAAAGTTAGAACATAAAAGAAAAAAAATTAAATTGCTTAAAACGAAAAAAATGGATCAATTGTATAATTTTACCTAAAATTTGTGTTTGAATTGATGATTCAATGTGCCTCGTCAACTTATCGTTATACCGTTAAAGACAATTAACGACTCAGTGACTAAAATGTTACAACACAATAACGTAAGTGATTAAAACGTAATATTTCAAACATAAACTACTAAAATGTAATTTGAGACAAACAAAAATGACTACTTTAATAGTTTACCCTAAACATAAAAGTAAATTATATGATTAATCATCTAATTTTTATAATTTTTTTATCATTTTAATTATTATGATGAAACAATTTAATTATTTTAATCACTCATTAATTTGTTATTATTTACATTCATTTTGATGATCAAAACAAAATTTTATTAAAATTTGATAACTAAAATAAATCTATAATGATAAATTAATGACAAAATATTAAAATGATAAAAGTATACAACGAAAAGTGATTAAAATGATAAAAAAAATTTAATCTTATATTATAATTTTTTTTTAAATAATCTCATTATAAGTTCTAATTATATATGTTTTATTGACACAATAATTAGAATTTACTTATAATCCCTTTTCAACCCGTAAATATAAAAATAATGTATTTCAATGTATTTGAATTTTTATTTTCTTATATTAATAATAATATCGTTATTAATCGAATTAAGATTCAATCCATAATATTATAAATTTTTAAATAAAGTTATAAAAAATAGAGGACAAATTTTACTATTTACCTTTATTTTTGTGAATTATAGACAACACTCGCACGTGAAAAACATAAATCAAAACAAAATTTAAAATGACAAAATGGAATATAATATTTTATCCACGAAACTCAAAATCAGAAAAGAAATATTTGTTCAATAATTTTATGCTTGAAACCTGAAAATTATGGTTGAAAAGAGAGGGTAGTAGCACATAGGAATTTCAACAGTTAGAAAAATGGGTAATAAGACATCAGCTGCTGACAGGGACTGACATGCAAAATGGGTAAAGCTTATACTGATGATGGCTATGTATGGTAATTTGTGAAGACTTTTTTGGCCTTACTTTTTTAATACTAATTGGCCCCTTTTTTGGGTAAAGCTTTGCCCTTTCATCGTCAAGGTCTTGAGTCTACTCTTGATTTTCTTTTTTTTTTTTGAGTATCGCAGTACCCGTTCAATCCTTACATTATAAGAGTATACGATTGATTGAGTATGATGTGATATTGGCATTGAAACTGAAAAAAAAAGAAGGAAAAAATCAATCTTTCTCCTCTACTCTCTCAAAGTTTGAAACTTTACAACAAGTGAAGTAAGAAAAGTAAAAGGAAATGAGTAAAACAAGCTCAGGGACGAAACCCACAATGGTTCTTCCCTACCAGACCCCAAGCTTGACAGAGCATTACAGCATAGGGAAGAAACTTGGGCAAGGTCAGTTTGGGACTACATACCTTTGTACCCACAAACCAACGGGGCAGCACTTCGCCTGCAAGTCAATCCCAAAGCGGAAGCTGATTTGTCAAGAGGACTACGATGATGTTTGGAGAGAAATCCAGATAATGCACCACTTATCCGAGCACCCACATGTGGTGAGGATCAGGGGTACCTACGAGGATCAGCTATCTGTGCACTTGGTGATGGAGCTTTGTGAGGGCGGTGAACTTTTTGATAGGATAGTCCAGAAAGGTCATTACAGTGAGAGGGAAGCTGCTAAGTTGATCAAAACCATTGTTGGAGTTGTCGAGGCTTGTCATTCTCTTGGGGTCATGCACAGAGATCTTAAGCCTGAGAACTTCTTGTTTGATACGGTTGAGGAAGATGCTACCCTCAAGGCCACTGATTTTGGGTTGTCTGTTTTCTACAAGCCAGGTTTATTCTTTTCGAACTTTTTTCTTCTCTGATTGGTTGTCATTGATGCCATATTGTGTTTCCCTTTGTTGGGAAACTAGGGTTCACTTTTGATTTGGGCTTTGGCAATGAAATCCTGGTCCTGAATTAGTCAAACACATCAATTTCATTTTCAGTGATATTAGCAGTGTGATTCGCCTAGCTTAGTATTAGCCGGAATATCGTTTGATTCACTTTTTGTTAGTGAGGGAGGGAAAGGGAATGAGAGATGGGATTTAGTAGGATTAAGTTGTGCCAATAGTCAATAGGAGGAAATCGACTTACTAGCAGGTGCTAGAAGTAGGCTTGGGAAGAAAGCGTTATATACATGTCAACATATACATACAGTGGGAGGGCCAATGGGCTAAAAATTTAAGAGGAAAAGGAAAAGCCTGTTAACTGGAATGCAGGAAACATAGATACTTGATGATTACTTGAGTTTGCAAAGGGTGAAAGGAAGGAAGAATGAGTGCTGATAGGGGTTAAAAGTGCATACAGCATAGTGTGTGTTGCAGGGACCTTTCAGAACCATAAAACCCTAGAAGTTACTAATATGCTGTCATTAATGTTTTTCTGCCAGTAATTGCAACGATAAGCAGCAGAAAATGTAGGGAAACCCCTTTATCATATCGTGTTTGATTTTGTAGCAAGGTCTTTTTTTATTCTATGGCTGTGTAGCGCTTTTGTTATGGTGGAAAAAACTTTCAAGATCTGGATTGTGTTTCTTAGCCTTATTTTATTTTTCCCAGTGTTATAAACTTTCAAGCATGTCTTATTAAGTTGTTCTGTTGTATCACTCTTTTACAAAACTTATAGTTTTCCCCCTATCTTTCTAGGTGAATCTTTCTCTGATGTTGTCGGGAGTCCATACTACGTCGCACCAGAGGTTTTACGGAAGCATTATGAACCTGAAGCAGATGTGTGGAGTGCTGGTGTTATTCTGTACATATTATTGAGTGGGGTGCCACCATTTTGGGCAGGTAGAGAATTTTTTAGTGTATATATTGCTAGTAGAGAAAGTTTGTAGTTTTGAGGAGCAATTCTAATTTACACTTTCAAATCTGATCATTGGCGACATTCTTGCATTCCTTCCAGAAACCGAAATGGGAATTTTCCGGCAGATTTTACAAGGGAAAATAGATTTTGATTCAGAACCTTGGCCTGCTATTTCTGAAAGTGCAAAGGATCTCATACGAAAAATGCTTGACCGCCATCCAAAGAGAAGGCTAACTGCTCATCAAGTCTTGTGTAAGTTTCTCTTGCTGCATAAAAGAGACAATGGATTTGTCAGATATGGCTATTATTGAGATTCGGAACTTGAACTTGTAAGAAGGGTTTTCGATCTCATTTTAATATAAAATGTGTAATAGAATCATTAGAACATGACTTTCATGATTATTTTGATTTTATTTATTTCCTAGATCTCTGCTTAATGGTGAATTTAGAATACCTGAAAGAAATATGGAATGAAATCCATCTTGTTATGCAATCTAAAATACATAAGTGTATTAGATCTTAACTAGTACTTATGTAATGTGAGCCTTCATCCTCATCATTTATTTACAAATTAAAACCGAATCCACTTCCGCAAATTTATAGTCCCAACACAACAAAGAATTGTCAGGAAATTTACTGCTGATGTCCTCACAACTTTATGGTTGTAACCATTTATGTCAGGCCACCCATGGATCGTAGATGACACCATTGCACCCGATAAACCTCTTGATTCTGCAGTATTGTCACGCCTGAAGCAGTTCTCAGCAATGAACAAACTTAAGAAGATGGCTTTGCGAGTAAGTAAATGCATAATATGTATTTTAGTTTTTAATTAGATAGCTTATATGTTCTTGGACTGCTAGAGCTTATTTATTTTTCTCTTTAACATTTCTTTTTTCAATTTCTTTGGAAAATATACATTTGCATCGATACTAGTTTGGTTCAACATGAGATGAGCAGATTTCGTATGTTTGAAGCTTTTTTCTGGCTCCTGTTAGCTTCACTTTTCTGTTTACATCCTTGAAATACTGTATGCTGTGTAAATATTCGATACTCTGATGTTTTTTTCTTATTTCTTCTGATGGGTTGATACCCTTTCTCAGTTTCACTTACAGAAAAGGCTTCAAGGAAGATCAGTGTGATGAGCAAATTTCTTACCAGTTTTCTAGTTTTACTTTAGAGATAATGCGATATAGTTATAACGGCTGAAGTAAATCTAGTGAATATTATCTACCTCATATATATTTAAGCTAGTACTATAAGGTGGACTCTCAAGTCATGTAAAATTTTGTAGGACTTGTTTTATCATGCCTAAATAAGACAGATATCATCCCAACTATAGACGTTTAAGACTCTCATCCTGCAAATGAGGCTTTTGCATTGTTGGCAAATGCTGAGGTCCCAGACCTTGAAGGTCTGGGTTCAAGTCCCACCCATCCTATGTGTATGCCTTGTGTGGGTTTTGTTTGGTTCTTTATGGATTAGCCTGGTTTTTCACCAGCTGTTTATTGTTTTGGATGGATTCTACCTTCTCTTGGCTGTTAGCAGCACATTATTTAACCTCTAAAATTTCAAAGGATTTGTTGACCTGAAAACCAACATCTTAATCTTGGTGTACATGCTCGTGGCCAAGGCCTATGAAGTATGTTGCATGAAGCTCAGTGGAATGATTCTAAACAGTTTTTTAATAGAAGTACGAGTGAAATGCAGTTGATGTTCTTCTGAGTGTTGAAGTTGGTACTTGGTAGAATGGTTGAGAACATGTTAATATTTTACACTTTCGTGTTTCCACCTCGTGTTATGTATTCTTACAATGTTGTAATCATGTTTAAGTTATTTTATATATTTCTAAATTTTGGTATGCTAGTAATTTGTATTAAAAAGATTTTGAGGCATTCATGTATACGTATCGTGTTTATGTTACTATTTTGCATCATCTCATGTTTCTGTTGTGTTTTATTTTTTATTTTTTTATTTCGTGTTGTGTACTTGTCGTATATGATATTGCTGAATTTAGTAGTGACAAGTTCTCAAGATAAGTTCTTAATCAATTGCTCTTATGATTTTGTTTCTTGAACATGTAAAACCGTTTTTCTTAAAGCATTAGATATCATTCATGAGATCCTCTTTGGTCTTTGATGCATTTTCCCTAGATGTGTAACCTTAACTTCTAATTTAGGATTGAACAAAAGTCTATCCTCGATTGATAGGGGTATAGCGAGTTTTGTTGATATTGAGCGAATTTTCTTTGTGAAATATTGTTGATATGGCGGTACTTTCAATGTTGCGAAATTTGACCTTTTCCTAAGCTCTTATGAGTTAGGACAGTCCAGCAAGACAATAAAAAGAGTGCAGGCTTCCCCTTTTTCTCTCCCTTTCCATCCCTTATTTGATAACTGCTGAAGTTTTCCAAATATGGATTGCCAACTTGAGTTTTGACCAAGTATTTACAAGTTACCTAGATTTATTGATGGCCTTAGATTTATCGGTTTCAGCTTGGAGTAGAAGATTGGTTGAATCTCTTATTTTCCATGTTATATAATCCATAACCTCTGTTACTTGTGATTTGTTCTTCCATATCATCATTTTGCAATATATTGTAAAAAACTGTTTTTGGGCTTTCTCATATTACGTGTGTTGTGCAAATTTTCTGCTAACTTTCATACACAATGTTAGGTTATAGCAGAAAGGCTTTCGGAAGAAGAAATCGGTGGTCTGAAAGAGTTGTTTAAAATGATAGATACTGACAACAGTGGAACAATAACATATGAAGAATTAAAAGACGGCCTCAAACGAGTGGGTTCTGAACTTATGGAATCCGAGATCAAAGATCTTATGGATGCAGTAAGGAATTCCATCGATGTTATTTGGCAATCCTTGTGTACACCTCTTGCACTTGCTTTTGATCCTTTGCTAAATGGACAAACTTCCATGCTCTTTTGGCAGGCAGACATTGACAATAATGGGTCAATCGATTACGGTGAATTCCTCGCTGCCACGGTGCACTTGAATAAACTGGAAAGGGAAGAGAATCTGGTGGGTGCCTTCTCCTTTTTCGACAAAGATGGGAGTGGATACATAACTATTGACGAGCTTCAACAAGCCTGCAAAGAGTTCGGATTAAGCGACGTCCATCTTGACGAGATGATCAAAGAAATCGATCAAGATAACGTGAGTTTGTTTTGCTTTCTCGGCTTCACCGCACATTTAAAAAAGCTTGTATGTATGTCCACAATTAATGGAATGTATTGTGTAATAAACAGGATGGACAAATAGACTATGGGGAGTTTGCAGCAATGATGAGGAAGGGCAATGGAGGTATCGGGAGGAGAACTATGAGAAGGACTATCAATTTAGGAGACTCGTTCGGGGTGACAGTGAATGGAGCTAAGGAATTGAATAGTTCAAGTTGAAGTGAGCTTTTTTTGAGCTAAAACTTTCAGTGGCTAATTACTATTGATTAGTGACTATATAAGCTGACAATTTCAAGTTTATGAGAAACTTGTGCGGTTCAAGAAATGAAAATGAGATACATAGTGTGGGACAATTAACACTAACTGCAGGCTGCAATGCAATGCAAGTGTCAATTCAAACGAATCCAGAAATTTTCTTTTATGATGGATCGAAATTGAGTTATATAGAAAATATAAATTTATCATTTTACAATTTCTAAAAGAATTAAACTATATATTTTTTTTAATTTTGAGGGGTCAGAATTGAATACAAGTTTTTCAATAAATTTTGAGGCATAGCGATTTTAGGGTTGTGATGTCGCAACCTCCGCAACAGTAGGTTGGCATCACAATTCGAGCACTAAAATGTGAAGTTTCTAAACTTCACCAAGTTGGCGTCGCGACATCGGGGGTGCACAGCAGGACGTGGTGTCATCATTCTTTAAGTAGAATACAACCATTTCAATCCCTTTTGGATTCAACTTAGCATTTCACATAATATGCAAATTTTGTGACAATCATCATGGTGAACTTCATTCTAATTTCATCAAATCATTATACCATGCCAAACAATACCAATTTAAGCTTATCACACTTTGAAATCAAATGCTCAGAAGGCACAAAACTCGTGATCAAGCCTAAACATATCCAAGCCATTTATCAACCTTAACATACCAAGTTGCTTCACCTTGCAAGCTTGAAATCGTGAATCCAAATGGCATCAAACGTGGTCAAAACTAAGCACAAACTAAGCCACATACAAACTAACCCTTAGCCACAGATACAACCTTGGCATTCACAAGTAAAGATGTCCATTTACATAATAAAGACCCTATATACATGTCACCATATTAAAACTCAAAATAAACATAATTCTATCGTCTTGTTGATAGTGTGTTATTCGCACTGATTCGGTTTGGTGAGTTCCACAAGTTGGGGAATCTACATGTAGGAGAAACAATGATTTGTAAGCATTCAATGCTTAGTAAATTCAAATAGAAATTACAACACTTACCTTGCTCATAATCTCCATATCATCAACTATCTCGTGCGCATATGACTCTATTGGCGTGCCAACTATCTCCTAGCATTTTACTAAGTTCACATGGGCATCAATCATTCATATTTGCATATCAATTTTCGAGTTCCGTCAATTGAATCTGAACATATATTACACATACATTTTGAGATCTTTTCCATTCTTCTAGTTTCATTCAATAGATACAACATCAATCACTTATTTCAATTCAATCTCATTTACTAGGCATGTATGTCAATTTTATCATTATTACAGATTATGTTCAGACATAGGTAAAAATGAAAATAACACAAGCAAGCCTATTAAACAAGGGATGGTACTAAGTTCCATAAGAACTTACTTTTTAAAACACAAACAGGTAGGTTTCTTACGACCTATTCTGCAATTTTAAATTTTCCTGTGCTAACTCCACTTTTATCTAGTTTCGATCATATACTATACATTCATACCAATCAATATCGTATATTATCAAACATGAATGTAATGGAGAAGATGTTATTGTCATCTCCACTAACTTTAATATATATACATTGTTTAAGACTTAATTAATCTAACTTAATTAACTTAAAATAATTATTAATCACACTTAATGGAAAATATCGTCATTATCCATTATCTCTTAATTAAATTTGTTTAATAACCATTCTGGCCCTTTGGTTAATTGCTATTTAGGTCTTCAAGCCTTTTCTTAATTAAAATTTAATAGCGATTAAACTTTTACAATTTAGTCCCTAAGCTTTAATTAAGTATTTTACTGGCTAAATTACTTGACCATTCTTCAATATATTTTTATTTAATTTTTATGGACTCAATTTACAAAAATGAAGTTTTGAAATTATATTTTTTAATATCACTAAAAATCAAGTCATTACACAATTAAATACGTGGGCCTCTGAATCTCACCATAAATTGTTACTATGTGTGGATTTTAGTATAGTTAGCTTGTATTAAAAAAATAATTCTAACGAAAACAATGTTTGAAAAAAAATACTTTAAATGTAAATCTAAAATGTTATGTTTTTTTTTTATTTTTAAACAATACTAATATGAAAACAACATATGAAAAAAATACTTCAAATATAATTCTAAAAAGTTATGATTTTTTTTATTTTAAATTTATCTAATACAAAGTTAATTCAATAAAAAGTTTATCTTGAACAGATAACTCAACAGATCTACATACTGAATATTAGAAGTATAACGCCAATAATCCAACTGAGCATGTAATTTTCTTTTTTCAGAAGATGTGGTAAAATATTATTAATACAAATTTTAGACTAAAAAATAATTTAATATTTTATTAACAATATTAATTAAAATAACATATTAAAAAGTTATCTAGATATTATTCTAGCAAATCAAAAATATTTATTTGGTAAATTATAATAACAAGATAAAACCCGAACAACAAACACGATTAACGCGATTCGAACCAAGATCACACCTGGAATAGTGAACACCCTATACCAACAAAAAGAATACTACTTAAACTACTTAAAAACATTAAAATAAATAAATAAAATATATTTCTTCATCTAAAAGAAAATGTATCTTAAATAAATAACTCAATAGGTTTATACATATATAAAAAACAATAATTTATATATCTTAATAATGATTACTTACATTAATTATATAAAATTAAAATATATGATGGAAAATAAAATTACAAAATACTTCGAAATTCCCTTTTTTCATTTAGTCTTTAATTATAGTTTGAAATCTAATAAGTATTTATTATTGTAATTTTTTAATTATAAAAAATAACTATATAATTTAATTATGTTCAACATTCTATACCTTAATCATATAAAATAAAAATGCATTATTTAATGAATTAAAAAATATTAGCGAACTTCATATAATAACTATAGTATCTAAAGTTGAACTCAACGAATAGTTCCAGTAAAAAAAATGATGATGTTCATCTTAAGAGACTTGGGTTCAAGCACATGTGTGTGCAAAGTGTGTGTGCCTTATCAAAGGGTTAAAAAAATATGAACAAATGCTACCATGTAATCACACCAGTATATTTACAAAAAATCATAGTATTTAAAACTTACAAGTGAGTGCAGTTATAAGATATATTGTATTTTTTATGAAAAAATACAACTTCAAATATTGGAGACAATATTATTAGAAGGAACAATCATAAATTTTAAAAATAAACCGTAAAAGAGACATGAAAAATAAAAAATAATATCTAAATCCTCATATTTTAAAATATCTTAATATAAATTATTCGCTTTAAATGTATCATATATCTATACTTTTATACTAAATGACTAAAAAGTAAAAATTTAGTTGAGCGTATTTTATATTTTTATATAAAATCTACATAAATAAATTTAAACCCATGATAAAACTAAAAGAATCATATATGGTGAGACTTAAATCTAAGATACCATCTATATATTATATTTAATATTTTGATCGAGTTGGTGTCATCAATCAACCGTGTTTTAATTTGATTGTAAAATTATCAAAAGCTCCTTTATTTTTTACAAAGTAATAGATATTATTTTTCGAACACTTCTATCTTTTCATATAAAATCTAAAAAAATATTTACATGAACCCAACGCATTACAATCTCTAACCAAAGTCATATTTAATTATTATATTAATTTTTCTTTTAAGTTACCAGATAATTTTTTACCCACGAGTGTGCCATATTCTAGCAGTTTTCACAGGTTGAACTTCACACAAATTTCATTTGATTTTATTATAAAGTTTTCATGAATAAAATTTTTAGGCAAGTTTTTCACTTAAATCATGCGTGTATTAATAACATCTTTAAATATTTGTAAAAACAAGTTTCCATTTCATGTGTGGTAGGTATTTATTTTAAAAAATTATTAAATAATAATATTTTAAGAGTAATGAAAATAAAAAGTGGATAACAACCGAAATAAAATATTAATAATTAAATAAAATAACTTGTCATTCGAATATTAGTCAAAATTTCACTTACAAAAAATAATTATTTTAATCATTTATTGTTTTTAACATAATATTTCACAACACAATAGTAAACAACATTCACAATTATGTAAATATTATTAAAATAAAATAATAGTAAAACTAGTGAATATCAAATTATAATGAAATTATACATTTTTTGGTGATGAAAATAAACCTATTAAATAATGCTAAAATATGATTTTTCCCGTAATTCTTTGAATATTATTTTGAATGAAATTGACTTTTTAATGCATATATTTGTAGTGTTAAATATTTGTTTTAATTTGTATATAATCATAACATTAATTAAATGATTATTAATTTAAAATTATAAATATAATTTAATATGAATCGAAAATCAAATTAAATGATATTAACTATTACATTAATAATAAAAACATTATTAATAACTTGTTATGAACTTAATTTTATATTACATTACTAATAATATAGTTATAATTACAATTATTTCATATCATATCATATTAATAATTTTATAGATTTAACAAAATATATAAGAAACATAAATAATCCAAAATAAAAAATTTTAATTGATTAATTTTCTTTATCTTAATTATTCAAATAAATGTGAATCATGCTATTTGTTAAGTCTAGATTTGTGCTGAATCAAAACGATTCGATTAAATGCAATTAATATTTGTAAAAAATATTAATATTTAATTTAATTATAAAATATATTTATTTTTTTGAGCTCTGACATATAACTTAAGAATAAATAAATTAATACATTATAGATTTTATTACCAATATATTGATATTATATATATATATATATATAATATTAATCTCACACATTTAATTTTTATTAATTATAAACAATATTTAAACACTATTAATTATTATAATATTTAAAATAAAATTATATATATTATTTATTTAATAATTTTAATACTAATCAAACTAAGATTCAATCGATAAATTAATAAATTATATTCAATGATTTTATATATTTATAATTTTATTAATTTATAATATATTATGTTATAAGTAAAACTTTTGAAAGATATGTCCAAATTAATTAATTTCTTAGTAATATATCATCAAATTAATTAATATTTAATTAATATTACTTTTATTATTATCACATAATAATACTAATAATTTATTTTTTAATATCAATTTAGTAATATAATTAATATTATTAAAATTTGAACATAATAATATTAACAATAAAAATGTATTCTCATAAGTTTAAAAATTTCTCAAAATTCATGTTTTTATATATATTATAGATAAAATATGATTAATATATTTTTATATATAAAATTTGAACATTATATATTAACTAAATTTTATTTTTTATTTCAATTAGAAATAGAACCAATTTTACTAAAATTCTAGATAATATATTATAAATAATTAATTTAGTAAATAGTGTACTTCATGCTTTATGATTATTATTATTATAAAGGGCAAAATTTTAGACGTGAAATACCAAATTGATACATGAAAATTAAAGTTAAAGTACCACATCGAATGTTTAAAAGTGTAGGTTTCAACATTGAAAGATTTGTTAATTTAGAGGGGTAGTTGTTGACATTATCCCTTTTGTATTTTATAAATATAAACGGTAAAATAAGACATATATGCCATTTTAAAAAAAATTAGGGTTTTGCATAAATTTTTTTTAAATGATTGATTGAATAAAAAAAAAGTTTAAAACAACATGAAATATTAAATTAATTGTATTAAAAAAGTTAAAAATTGCAATTTAAAAGGGAAATCGTGCCAGACACGTTTTCCTAACACGTGTAAGGAAAGCTCGTCCAGCTAAATTCACTTTTCATGAAATCGACCTATTCTCCTAAATATTATTAAAAATGACACAAAACCCTATTTTCATATATGCCTTATTTTACCCATATAAACTAAATTTCAACCTAAAATATATAAAAAAAATATTAGCGATTAAATTAAATTGAGTAAAGTATTAAAATAGTCACTTTTGTTTATCTTAAGTTACATTTTAGTTATTTATGTTTGAAATATTTCGTTTTAGTCACTTATATTAACATATTGTAACATTTTAGTCACTGAGCATTAATTGTCGTTAATGATGTAATAGTAGGCTGACATGGCACGTTAAATCATCATTTCAAACGAAAATTTTAGCTTAAATTATACAATTGATCCCTATATATATATTTTTTTATTTTGAGCAATTTAATTTTTTTTTACGTTAAAAGAGATGGAGAATGGAAGAAAATAAAGGGAGAAGCAAAAGAGATTGAAAAAAAGAAAAAAAAGTTAAAAGAATATAAAAGAAAAAAATTAAATTGCTCAAAATGAAAAATATGAAAATCAATTGTATGATTTAACCTAAATTTTTTTATTTAAAATGATAATTTAATATGTCATGTCAGCTTACCGTTATACCGTTAACAGTAATTAACGGCTCAGTGACTAAAATATTATAACACGGTAACATAAGTGATTAAAATGTAACATTTTAAACATAAATGACTAAACTGTAACCTGAATGAAATAAAAGGGACTATTTTGGTAGTTTAACTAATTTAATTCGGTAAATATATAGAGAATGTTGGCAGTACGTTAGAACCAAACAACTTGCTTTTGGTTTATGATAAAATAAACAAAAATATCTCTCTTTCTCTTTTTTCTATTTTCCATCTCGAAGCAATCGAATCTCGAAAACCACATCTGAGATAGAACAAAAAAAGAGGAAAAAAGAAATGTCGCCGCCAGCAGCAGTAGCGGCAGCGGGCGGAGGAGGAGGGGGACAGCCTCAGCGGCAGCAGCAACAAGGTGGATTCGGACAGAGCATAACTGGAATCATAAGGATCGCCGTCTTCTGGTACTTTGCTTCCAAATTCTTCTCTCCAAAAAAGCCCGTCGATCCTTCTAACTTCATCTCCAATCTCTTCCAGAAGGGCGAACCCCTGGTACGGTTGTTCCTCAATTAGGAAACTTCCTCCTTCTTTGTTTTTCATTGTTGCATGATGTTTTTTTTTTGGCTTTTTCAGGATATGTGGTTGTATCTTTCTGAGCACCAAAGGTTCAATGACTTTGGTAACGAAGCTTCTCTTGTTTGGCATGAAACTAATATACCTTATGCCACTTGGGGTCCTGAAAGCACTCGTACTCTTTCTTTAGACTACCATCTTTCCGATGTAAGGTGTTCGACAACATGTCTTGTCTTTTACTTGCTTGCAATTCGCTTGTTTCTTTCTTTAGAGTTTAGTACGGTTGATGAAGTTTGATGTTTTAATCTCTCAGGCCTTGAAAAACAATGGCAGTCTTTATGCCCATGTTTTCTTTGCACGCTCGGGTTACCCTCCAGATCCAACTGACCCTGAATACCAGCCTCAAGCTGCCTTTGGGAGGACTCACCGTGAGTTTCTCCTCTCTTTCATTACATTTCTTTTTGGAGATTAATGGTGAACAATTAACCTACTTTTAATTGATTTCAGCTGTGGTGGCATATTTGCCCAAGACAAGATCAGATAAGAGGAAAAGTCTTCTTGGGAACTCCAAGGATGGTGAAGTGTTTGAACCTGAGCCACAGGTTTGTTCTTAGTATTGGCCTAGCTTATTTATGTTGAACAATGTTGTTACCTTTCAGAAAAACTATTTTGGGTTCGAGAGTAGGGTAGATCTAAACTTTCTTGGTGTTTATTTTTTTGAATCGTTTGACGCTTCTCATGATAACATCTCTTGTATTTCCAATCTTTAATTCCCTTCCAGTTCCACTGAATTTTACTACAATATAATGATCAAAGTGCCGAATCATATTGATTCAGGTGGCTGATGATACTGAAGCTGACTCTAAAGATGAGGGCCCTGTTGAATGGATTTCTTATTGGAAACCAAATATTACTATTAACTTGGTTGAAGATTTTACACGGTAAGTTTCTGCTTAATGTCATGCTTCTGTAATACACTGTAAAAAGAATAGATTGCCGTTTATCTTTATTCTGTGGCTTTAGTTTTTGCTCTCTTTTCTTTCTCTGGAAAATAAACTAATATTTCGGCTTTTTTTTTTTTTCTATTCCAGATATGCGCATAATGCTGTACCACCAAATATTGCTCCTTGTATCCTTCAGTTCTTTACCCTTTTGTCATTCCACATCTCAATTACAGTTGTTTGAGGCTTACATAATTTGCCACTCCCTTGGTTTTCTGTTATAGTCTTGTTAAAGATTTTTATTCTTAAAGAAAATTATTTAGATTTAACATAGTATGATTTGGATCCTGGATTACTGTTTGATTTTTACCATAATTTGTTGGAAACCATTGTAGATATAACCATAACTAGCTTACTGACAGTGATCTCCGTATCTTCCAGAAAAGTGCTCCTAGCTTCCATTTTTTGTCCTTAATTGGAAACTATCTTACTTGATATGGTATGTTTGTTGAATTGAGCCAATATTTGATGATCCGATAGTCACCTCTGGTAGCTACTACTTTAATGTGTTATAGCTGCAAAGTTCAGACCAGCTTTGAGTTTCTTGACTTCAGATTTGCAGACTTAAATATTGATCCTAGTCAAGGAAATTACTATCCTACCATCTCCTTCAATGAGTTTTGGTTACTTAGAGATAAGTTGATTGCAATCAATGAGACAGTGACAGTATTGCCTCTCAATTTGGAGGTTGGACCCATAAGCATGATGAAGTGGCAACTATTCATGCAGATTGACCAATCATTCCAAATTCATCGTAGTTATGGCAGCATGCTTGAAGGCGAGGCTGATGAACTTAAGGTATTCCTATCTTTTATTGCCTTGGAATGTTGTCATCTTAGAAATCATTATGAAGAATGACTGGCTAAAAGATTTAAGATTTGGTTATATAATATGATTTTTACCTTTAAAGTTACATTTTAGAAATTTAAAACTAAAATGAATCTCATTTTGCAAAAGAAAGCAAATAACTGTAGGATATGGAATAAATCTTATCATCTCTTTGACTTGGATAAACCACCAATATGCTTTAATTGGAGTTCGAATGTATAAGACGAGGCTAACTACCGCTCTTCGTTAGAAACATGCTTAACATGCCACAAGTGAGTGCTAAGTCTCACATCAGAAATGGTACTAGGTCAATTTTGAGAATAAATGGGGGGGATGGTTATCTCACCTAATAAGTTAGTCTTCTGGTTGAGGGCTATGCCTCTAACATGGGGTAAAGAGCCATGTTGGGGTACTATAATCTGGACTTGAAGGCATAATGGCATCAAACCCCTCAGCTAATGTAGGTTCAATGAATGAAATGAGGCATGTGTGGTTAGTCTAGGGAGCTGTCATGTGGCACAATTGTGTGCTAGTTGCATTGAATTTATGCTAGGGTGAGTTCACATATAGAAGATTGGACACCAAGTTGTTAGGTTAGTTTTCTGGGTTAAGCGCCTAGCATATGACAAATATATGCTGCTCAAAGTTGCATCCCATGATATATAATCAACATGAAATGTAAGTGCTAGAATTCTGTTATCTATCAGATGCTTTTCTTTTTGAAGAGCCTATGGATATTTACATCTCTAGTTTTTTAATTTTTTGTGTGCACTTTCTCTGTACTTTGTTTGCTTTCCAGTGACTTTATAATCTATTTAAAGAGAGAAAAAGGTAAGTAAATGAAGATAAAAAGAAATTTTGCTGCCATACCAGCGAATATAATCCGTAGATAATCTATATGGACTGGGTTTCTTTTCAAATTAGGGTTGATTAATTCTGCTAGTTGGGTACTAGGATGTTGATATTTAAATTTACTCTGGTCAGTTCATGAATAGATTTAAGCTCTATAGCATCATCCCACCTATAATTAAACTAATCCACTAGCGAAGGTAGGTGACTTGCTGAGCAGAGTCCTTTATTGAGAGGCTCTTTGTTGCTTATCTGGGATTGAAAAATGGCATAACTTCTCTTGTTACTACTTTCAAAGAAATACCTCAAGTTGAAAGAGATATGATCATAAAGTAATAGCCTTCAAGAAGGATGATTTCTCCTTCCCTTGCTTCTGTATTCTTCTACCAACCAGTTCTTTTCTTAACTAAATGAACCACCAGGAGGGTATTTTCAAGCACCTCTTTTTTTTTTCATATATATATATATATAAATATTAATTGGATTCTTTTTTGTCATTAGATTCAGTTTGTTTGTAACTCTTGAACTGAAAACATGCAATACTCTTCCATTGATGAGGGAAATAAAAAGTTATGGATAATGAACCACAGAAGTTGAAAGAGCTAATTATTTATTTTTAGTTTGGGTAGATGCTGCTACCGTGATGTTAAGGATCCTTTTATTCTCATTTATCTTTCAAATGCTGACATTTACTTGATAAATTTTGTAGAGGGTCTTCCTGGAAGGAAATCCATACTTGCTAGTGATCACAATGGTCGTTTCTTTGCTTCATTCTGTGTTTGACTTCTTGGCTTTCAAGAATGGTAAATTTTTCTGTTATCTTGAAAATGTTTTGTTCCACACATGGATGGGTTCTTTTAAAGTTCTTTTATGAACTCTGGAAACTTAGGTTTAGCATGCTGGTTTTTCTTCTCTGCAGATATCCAGTTTTGGAACAAAAATAAGTCTATGGAAGGATTGTCTGCAAAGTCTGTTGTGGTGAGCTTTTTGTGTCAGCTCATAGTTTTCCTCTATCTACTCGATAATGACACCTCATGGATGATTCTGGCAAGTTCTGGAATTGGTTGCTGCATCGAGTTTTGGAAGATAGGGAAAGCAATGCACATAGAGGTATGAGTTTATACATGCACTTATTTTGCTGGATCTCATTTATATCTTGGGCACTCTTCTAATAAAGAAAAAGAAAAATGAAAGACCAACCTTTAGATACATCTGTACTGAAAGTTTGATACTAAATGAGATCCCTTTCTGTGCTAAAGGTCTCAGATTCTATTGGGATATAGGCAACGTTGTATTGTAGATAATCTATGCTCTATATTCAAAGGTCATTATTTTGAGATTGCTAATATATTTTGAGTATAAATCTTATATTCTATGTGTAACTGGATGCAGAAAACCATCATTTTCAATCCGCTTTCAAATATTATGGGGGCATATTATCACTTGAATTCTTTTTTCTTTACATGATTCTTGTTTAGATGCTTCATTCTTCTCTTTTATTGTAGCTGGAAAAATTAAAATAGATCCATAATTCTTCTTGGCATGCCATTCTGCTTATTTGTCTGAATGACATCTGAAAGCCTGGTCATGTTTTGGTAGTGTGTCTGCGTAGGTTCACTGAATGTTGCATATATCCTATATTATCATCACCTTTCATTTGGAACTCATTTTTATCTGCTATATTCTAGTTAATTCATCGCAACAATATCAAAATTTGCAATAATTCTTTTTCATCTTCAGGTCGATAGAACTGGAAAGATACCTATGTTGAGGTTCCGAGATCGTGATTCATATGCAAGCAATAAAACTAAGGAATATGATGATATAGCAATGAAGTTTTTGTCCTATGTGCTCTTCCTCCTTGTTGCAGGCTTTTCTATTTACTCCCTTATGTATGAGCGCCATAAGAGCTGGTATTCTTGGGTTCTCTCTTCACTCACAAGCTGTGTCTACATGTTCGGTAAGCCATTTGTCCTTTCCTGTTCCTTTATTTGATTTGGTGACCTACTCACAACTACAACTTATTGACATTGTGAAAGTTTGATTTCATTAACATCGGAGAAGAAAATAACAATTACTTCTAAAATGTTTCTTTCCTTGGTGTCTTCTAGTGTTGTCATCTGCTCTCTTTTTTTAACCTTTATGCATTGGTAAAGCTATTCAGCCTTGGTCCTTATCTCATTTTCCCATAAGTTTGTCGAACTAGTATAAGAACTCTGGACTGTTTATACAAACAACATTGATATTCTTTCTTGTTGTGACATGCCTGTGCTGTTTTATTTGGCAAAACAATTGTGAGAAATCATGTCTTGTCACGCTTAGGAAAAAGCTCCTGATAGGCCATAGCTGTGTGGTCTGATGTGCTGGACTAATGAGGATTCAATCCTTGGCAACCAAGTACTGCACTTAGGTAGAGGACAAAAAACTTGGTGAGCAGGGACATTTGAAGATTAACATAACTCATGAAATTTGGGCTTTTACTTCTCGGTCTTTTGTCTGTTTTATAATATCTAATCATTATATGGAATTATGTTATGATCAAGCTTATTAGTTATATATCTGGAAGAGAAAGTGGCCATCTAACTAATGATGAATTTGACTCTTTGTCCTTATGACTGCATAAATTGGTTTGGTCTATGAGCCTCAACCTCTGCTTGTTGTGTGAATAATAGCTTTCGTTTTCATCTATAACTTTTATTGATTTTTTTTTTTTTACTTGCTTATTTGCTGCAAAATTTTCAATTGTGCATATTTGAACTGCAATAATGTTGCTTTCCTATATGTTTTTGGTAGGTTTTATTATGATGTGCCCTCAACTTTTCATAAACTATAAGCTTAAGTCTGTGGCTCATTTACCCTGGAGGCAGATGACTTATAAGTTCCTCAACACCATCATTGATGATCTCTTTGCATTTGTCATAAAAATGCCAACACTTCATCGACTTTCTGTCTTCCGTGATGGTAAGATATTATTATTTCTTGTTTTGTACCTTTCCTCCCCTTATGCTTTGTTTGGATTGGGGGATGCAAAGAGAAGAAGAAAAGGTTTTAACCAATGGTTAAGCTACGAAATAGGAAGGGAATTATGAAATGTAACCATTGCATTAAAGAAGTTTCCATCCTTCTCTCGTTCATCCTTACCAAGTTTGTTGTGGATTTATAATCCTAAGAGATAAGAAGTGCAGACTGGGTCACTACCCAATTATTTGTTTGATTTAGTAAGGGCAAATTCATTATGAAAGACACTCAGTAAACCACAATTTAAAAAAAAAATTAAGGACAGAAACTTGGAACTCATAAACTTGGGATGTATTTTTGAGATAAGTGCTGCATAGTCTGCATCTCATCAGCCATTATATTTTACATGCTCAAAGGGTGAGAGGTTGCTTATCTATTACTGTGTTTCTTGACCTTTATTTTACTCTTTAAAGTTACTTTTGGTTTTGAAAATATATAGTTGTACCATAGAGAGATTGGGTATACATAATAAAAAATGCTAAGCTTGCATATATATATATATATAATATATATATAATCTGTGTTAACAATTGATTCTGAACAACAGGTGTACTGTTAGTACATACTGTATTCTCTTCTTATTCAGGTGTAATTCTCTTTCTCATGCTTATTTTGCAGATCTTATATTTCTAATCTATCTGTACCAGAGGTGGGTATATCCTGTGGATAAGAAACGGATAAATGAATTTGGTTTTGGGGGTGAGGATGAGCCAACGCCTAGCAGTACAGATATTACTACTGCCGAAGAAGATGAGAAGAAAACCAACTGAGCTTGGTTTGATTGTTCTTTTTCCCATTAGTTTAGCTTTGGCAACTCTCTAGTGCAAAGAAACGTAAAATTCCAAGACGAATTCTTTTCGTGTGGTTGCTTTAGAAAAATATTCAGGAAAGAAAGAGACGGAGAAGGTTTGATAACAGACCGATGCCTTCTCGTCAGGATTGCTATAGAAAGAATGAAAGTGCGAACAGTTTAAGAACCTTGGTCTCAGAATTGTGGTACTATGTGAAGCTGGCTAACATGGTTGTATCAAGATCTTGTCTTTTCCTTATTTTATTTCATTATATCTGATTAATTTTTGTTTTTGGCTTTTTGACTCTATTGGATGAGTTGAATTACTTGTTCCTTCTAGGCTATATTTGCAGTTTTGTGGCAGGTTTAGTCATTTCAAGGTCTAGTTTGATATGTTAATTATGATTGGCTTTTGCAATAAAACAAAAAAGGAATTATGATAATATGGTCCTTGCTTTTATGATTGAGATGTGGAGGGTGTCAGCAACACAAAACCTGAGTTGAAGTGAGAATAAAGTTGGACATGGGGCATGTGGAAAGAGGTTTAGGAATCAGTGGTAATGGCATGCAAATCCAAGATGGCTAACAACTGAATTGGTTAATGAAGCTCTTTCTTGATTTGTGAGAGTTCTTTTTACATGGTTTTAGGAAGTTGATTGGGTTCACTTCAATTATCCTACAACCCTTAAAACTTATCGAACTCCTTTTATTTAGTTATTTGAACCAGGAATGAATGAATGCAAACACAAAACCAGAAGATAATTCCGACTTATTTGTTTTATATTTTCTGTTTGTATTAAAACCAAAATGCTAATATTAAAGTTTAAAAATACATTTTTTTTAAAATTAAGAAACCACTTTTCTATTGTACAAAAAAAAATAGGACAAATGGGTGAGGTATGGTTAGATTTATTTAAAAAGATTCAAAGTTAATCGTTCAAAGTTCAAAGCCTTGTCTTGTATTTTCTTTTTGCAGTACAAATGACAGTTAATCAATGGCAATTACAAACCAAAGGGATAATGCAACGAAGTCTCCATGTAGCAGCACTAGAGCTGAGTCTTGGGTTCTTTAAATATCTGTAAACTATAAAGGTTATAATAAATTAGTTTTGATTAGCATTTTTGTTGTGGTCTTTAAGAATATGTTAGATTCGGATATTCTACTTGCGTTTGAGGATTTGATCAATTAATCGCAACTCTATCATTCTATGACCAGCCTTATCTAGTATTTGAAAGAATTTATATAAAACTATTAAATTTGAAAAAACGAGTTTAAAGAAAAAATTAAGTCAAGTTTTAATATTAAAATAATCAAATGTTGTTCCCATTTTTAAGTTTATAATATGATTTTTAGAGTATTATATAATATAAAAATTAAATAATAAATTGTTTGCGTTTAGAAATTTAATAAAGAATATATAATGGTGGCGGTAAAAAATGTATAGATAATTATGGAAAATAAAATACTTTAAAAAATAAAAAAACGTGAATTAGATGGAAGTTATGATAAGGCCGGGCCTAGTCTATTTGAAAGCCGAAGGTTTCTCTCAATTCCAACGTACGCTAAAAATAGGAAAAGCGGCCGAAGAGCCTGAACCATATAGACATAGCTGCAGCCGTCGAAGCTACTTCTCCTCTAATCTCATGGCCTCCAGGTAACACTCTCATATTATCTCTATTAACCTGCTTTGTCGCCATTAACAAAATTACTAAGAGTTTCAGCGCTTCCTATTGTCTCGCTATGCATGCTAGCAGACGATTAAGGGCATTCAAGAGGTGGATGAAATCCCAAGGAATCCAATGCAGCGATACCCTCGACTTCATAGACTGCCCCCAACAAGGGATTTCTGTGAGAGCATTATCTGATTTACATGAAGGCGATGTGGTGGCCAAAATACCAAAAACTGCTTGCCTTACTATCAAGACCAGTGGGGCTCGGAAAATGATAGAGTCCGCTGGTTTGGATGGTCTTTTAGGTCTCTCCGTGGCTTTGATGTATGAAAAGAGCTTAGCCCAGGATTCTCCTTGGGCTGGTTACCTTCAGCTTTTGCCACCTCAAGAATGCTTGCCTTTGGTTTGGACTCTGGGTGAGGTTGATTCTTTACTCTCTGGGACTGAGCTTCATAAGGTATGATTCATCTTCTAACTGATTCTCTTCCTGTTTTTGGTGTTGGCTTGTTGGGATCTTGCTTTCTACATCTTGGTTGATGATATAGAAAGAATCCCATTTCGGCAAAGAATCATAGTTAGGGAGGCTGTAATTGTTCTATTAATTGTATGTTGAGAACTTGAAATTTATGTTATGGAAAGTTGTGGGAATTGGAATCATGGTGCAGTATTTGAGTTAGGAGCATGTTGTGCATAGTCGTGTGCCGTTGTTATGAGTTGTTTCTCTAGTGTTTTTTTGCTTCGACTTTTATCATTCTGGAAGTCTTTATGCTGGCACGCTGACATGATTTAGGAGCAACATGTTTTTTTCTTGAGGTGTCATTTTCTCTCTCTGATAATTTGTTCTATAATAGGCAGGCAATTAAGGAAGACAAAACTCTTATGTATGAGGATTGGAAAGAAAATATTCTGCCCCTCGTATATTTGGTACCTCAATCCCTTAATCCAAGCTCTTTTAGTGTCGAAGAATACTTCGCTGCAAGAAGTCTTATTGCTTCTCGATCTTTTCAGATAGATGAATACCATGGATTTGGGATGGTTCCTTTGGCAGATCTGTAAGTGTATCCTCGCAATTTTTATGATAACTTCTTAATCTCTAAAGAAAGTTGTGAAATATATATCCATTTACAAATATTATGGGATATGCGAATTACCTAAAATGCTTGCCATCCTAATGAAGGGTGTAGCTTCTACCTCAATTCATTGCTCAAACTCAGAGCTGTCATAGGTATAGCTCATATTACCATTTTCTAATCTTTGCAACCATTGCATGTAGGCAAAATGCCTAAAAAATTTCTAAGTTTGTGATTGGGGTTTCGACGTTGCCTTACTCTATTTAGGAATGTACTATGATAGCTTAACATGATAAGCGTATAGTAATTATATTCTTAGCCTCATTATTTTTTCTCTTTTCCTTTATTTTTTTCTACTAATTCCAGCTTTAATCACAAGACTGGAGCAGAGGATGTACACTTCACCTCTGTATCCCCTAATCAAGAATATGAAGATGATGTTGACAGTGAAAATTGTGATAATAACGAACTAAGTAAAATTTCTGGCCATGATAAGAGTGATTCCACCTGTGAAAATTCGTACATTCATAGTGATTCGGAATCAGATTACTCATCAGTTACAGGAGAGGATCCTATGATGCTGCAATTGATTATGGTGAGAGAAGTAAAATCAGGTGATGAGGTTAGCATCAATTTGTGCCTTGTATTGATTTTTTTGGATTAAATTCTACTAGTGTTATATTGTTAGCTTCTCAAATTTGCCCTAGAACTAGGCTTCGAGTAAAATGAGGAGCTTGTTAATGGATTGTGGATTCAAGTGCACTGGGTTGACTTTTAAGGAAAACAGGTTTCATTTTGAGTTAGGGTTGAAGGCTTTTTATTCAACCACCTCACTTTTCTTTTATGCTTCACCTAGGAGTGCTTTTCTGTAATGTGGTAGACACAAGAAAAGCCTGTCTGAATGAAGTTTTTCTTTAAGTTATTATTTCTTTTTTGATTAACTATTGGAAAAAGGGAGACTATATCAAACTCTGTTCTTCTCAATGTTTTGCGTATTCAACAAGTATGGAACCATAAGGAAATCATAAATATTGGTCAACAAAATAGAAAGTAACTTTTTCATGTTTTCTATTATAAATGGACTACTCTTTAGAATTTTTTATCAGATTCTTACATCTGAAGCTTACTCTGTATATAGATCATAGATATGAATACCATATTGCAGGCATCTATGTATTGCACCCTCCCTCACTCAAGGCACATGTTTTTTTGTGTGTGTGTCTTACGCCCCAGGAAATGTGAGGATTCTAGTGCACAATGTGTGCCTTGCACCCTTACAACGTTGAGCAATACATAATAATTAGAGGTGGACAAATACTTATAACTTAACACCGATTGTAGGAAAAGTATGCATTTTATTGTCTAATCTGTTTTGTATAATTCTTCCAAAAAATTTTGCTTTCATATTTAATTGAACATTTTGTGTTTCTGCTTCCAAAAGCAAAAAGCAAATGATCAAGTATAGCAATAAAGTTTTAGTAATAGTTGTGAGGGAAATCATGTTGGCAATATTGCTACCAGTCTACATTATGCTTGCTAATATTTGCATCCCCTAGTACTGAGTGAGATTTGTATTATGAGGCCAATAGTCCCAGATTCCTCAACTTTGTATGAGGCCATTATAAGCGAGAGTGGTAAGACAGATGGTGAAAGGAATTCGGAGTAAATTGATTGAGAGTGAGAGATATAGGGTAAAGGAGATTAGGACTTGGATCTGGCTTGTTTGCATTTTGATCTTGGGACTTGCATGTGTGCCAAACAAAGAGAAGTTTGTGTTAGGCTTGGATAGGCTCTTCTCATCTTGGGAGTTGGGACCAATGTTGTCAAGGTGTGCGCCTAGGCACACATGCGCCTTGCGTATTATACAACAAAAACGCCTCAGGCCCTTCCAGGTGAGGCCTATTAGATCAGGTGCACACATGGTGTGCCTAGGTGTGTTTGTTTGTAAGGCGATAAGCTTAAAAAAGAGTCCACTTGATTGAATCTCTTTAATCTTTTTTACAGTTTTCATTTGATATACTTTTACTAGTAAGATAGGGATAATATCGAACTCCATATTTTCAATATTTGAGCATTCAACGACAGACATTGAGCATAAGGAAATCATGCATATTGACCAACGAAAAAACTTGCATGTTTTGTACATAAACTAGACCACACTTTAGATTCCCCAGCCACCACGATGTCATCTATAAATATGATTAGTATAATCATTTCCCCTCTCATCTATGCCTAATGAGTAATATGTGGTCCCCTGGACTTTGGTGGAATCCTATTTGTAACATAAACATAGCTAGCCTCTGAAACCTTCAAAACCATGCTCTTGGAGATTGCTTTAGCCCGTATATTGCCTTTTTCTGCCAATATATGCCTTGTTCATGATTTCCTCAATGTTCAATCTGTGTTGGATTTCCATTTATACCCCTTCTTCTAGGTCTCCATGGAGGAAGGCATTCTTAATATCCTATTGATATGGTTGCCAATCTCTTACTGGAAGTGATATCGAGATTCAGATAGTAGTAATTTTTGCCAAATGCTAATGTTCCGAAGTAATCAATCCCTTGAGTTTGTGTAAACCCCTTTGCTATTAGCGTTGCTTTAAACCTTTCAACTTGTTTGAAATGTTTCAACTAACTCATTAGCTTATATTTAATTATAAAGAGCCATTTGTAGCTTGTTGCTCTCTCTTTTTTTTTTCTCAGACAAAAGTCATTTTATTGGAAAAAGGAGATGCAACTGAGAATCAGTAGCATTACGAAATAAAACCAACACCGAAGCAATTCGTCAAAAATATAACACCAAACCGAATCAGAAGTCAAAACAACACTAAAGCATAAAAGACAACAACGGACACAGATCAATCTCGCATCCAAAACTTCACAAAATACTCCTAGAAAACCAGTCTCCCACATCAAAGACTTGAAAACTCTTGAAAAAAAAGCATCACCTCCAATCTCCAATCACAACCAAGACAAACTTGTTGCTCTCTTTATATGATTATATGCTTGATGATTTCTTAACTGTTTGGATGGCTTGATTTTAAGGTTCTTTAATAACTTATGTGGTATTCTGAAAATGATGCTTAAACTGTGAGCCTATACTTACTGAGCAGTGGTTTGCTCATAAATTCCTTTACTTTTTTCAGATGATAAAATGTTAAGAGCTTTAATTTGATGGGAAACTGGGACAATTTGGGAGCATACTCTTGGTATTGAGATGCTATTGGCTCTATGAGATCATTTAGCGTAAAGATATTTGCATATTTTGTGTAGTTTTTTTGTTTTTTGAAGAGACCTTTAAGTTAGTTGTATTGAATTCCATTATCAGATTTGCAATAAGAATGTCTTTTGGCTTTTTTGTTTGGAAAAAGAAGTGATTTGTGTTATCTTGGAGCATTGCTTGAGATAAGATGGCTTCGGTTTGGGATGATAAGGCAGTCTTATGTCCTAGTTTTGGGGCGTGATGAAAAAGCATGTCTACTTTACATCTTAGGTGGTTTAGTAGTTTTCATCTACTTAACATTAATTTCCTGTTTTAATTCTCACATCCAGCCTTTTTTTCTCTATTTTTCACTGGCTTCCTTTTCACGGTGAATCTAAAATTTCTTATCTCAGGTTTTTAACACATACGGATCACTTGGCAATGCTGCTTTGCTTCATAGATATGGATTTACAGAGGCTAATAATCCTTTTGATATAGTGAACATCGATTTGGAATTGGTTCTCAAGTGGGGTTGTTCACTGTTCTCTAGTCGGTACTGCAGAGCAAGGTTATCCCTTTGGAGAAGAATAAATTTCTCTGGCAGCGTAAGTGAGAACTCTGAATATTTTGAGGTCTCGTCTGATGGGGAACCTGAATTGGAACTATTGACATTATTATACGTAATGTTATTGCCAGATGATACATGTCATAAGTTGGATATTAGCATTTGCACTGCAGACAAGGTTACTGCAAACATTGGCATGATCTTATCAGAAAAACATGATATTACATGGAGCACAAGCTCAGAAATCAGCAAGGACTTATTATTGACAGAAAAAGTTTGTGGTGCCCTCTTGGTGCTTGCGGACATTCGTGAGAGTTGTTATGGTTTGAAGTCGATAGATGAAGATGTCGAAGCTCTAAAGGGATGTTGCATGACAGAAAGGAAATTATATCATTCTTTGATGTTACGAATAAGTGAGAGGAGGATCCTGGAGAAGTTTAGGACTTATGCTACTGCAGGAGCTCAAAGTCAAACATTTCAAAATGCAAATGGATCCTCTACAACAAACAAGAAATTGAAAAAGCATTAAGGTGAAATAATTAATCTATCTTGCTTGTTTTTATTACAGTAAACTTAAGTCACTTTTTGCCTAGGCTTTCATTGCTTAGATGAAACTAAATTGTGGAACAACTTTAATCTTGCATTTATTATTATTAGAACTGTTGCTGCATTTAGAATATGTAGTTGTGTTTCTTTATTGATATTGATCAGCTGCTAGTATTCAATTATAATCTTGATCTGTACCAAGTATTTAATTAGCTGCTATGAGATCGGAAACAATGATGATGGTGAGATTAATATTAAATATTTGAGTAATGGAGACTAAAATTGATTGTGGGATATGCTAGATTCAAGTGCAATTATATTTCTCAAAATGATAATGATTCGAGCATTAGATTAAAATGTGTATATGTAACTGTATGAAACTTTTAAATTATTTTATATTTATAAAAATATTTAATTTATATATAAACATGCGATTTGATTAAGTCTTATTATGTACTTTAATCTGTTCAAGATTGAAATGATTGATTTGAAGACTTGGATATAAATATTGTGCTATTCTACCTATCATTATTGTAATTATTGTGAATTTTGAAAAATTAATTGATAAGTTTAAAAACAAAAAGAAATTACAAAATATAATCATGATCATGGTTACAAATAAGATATAAATAATTAAGAGTTAACTGTCGAATTTAAAAAAATTCATCAGTAATGCAATCAGGGGCATTTTAGTGGTACATTTTCATTCAACAATTTTTCGGCAAAAATGATCTTTGGTAATTCTACAATTTAATAATATTTGATTGAAAATCATCTATTTTCATATTAATTATCTTTTTTAATAGTTGAATAATTTGTTCATTTAGCTCATCCTATCTACTGTCAAAGCTATAATTATATGCAAAGATTTTTCTTTCATCTATCAAAAAAAATGATATGTTGTTTTTTGCCACAAGTTATTAGCTTTGATCATAAGATCAATTCCTGCTTGGGTTTGATAATAAAGAGGATTATTCAGGCAATTGTCGAAGTATTTTGTCAAATACTCATTGTCTTCATTTGTTGCTAAGAGTAAGAGTCCTCCAAGCATAATTTTAAAATCTCATATTTGATATGGCTGATAAAATTTTTCATTTTCAGCTATACTAATTAGGTTGCTGATATCAATATGATAATATTTTACATAATCATCTTTATTAGTTTTTCGTATTATCATAGATTTTATAAATGCTAGAAAATATTTTATTAAATGAAAAGAAAAGTTTTTAACTATGAGTTCTTTAAGAAAACCCTATTCAATACTACTTATATCAAATGGTTCATGATCAAGTTTAAATTTTATAGCAGGGAATTTTTCTCTCAAAATGTTTGTATAAACAAAAGATTGATAAAAATATTCAGAAAAAGATTTTTGAAATAGATCCTGCTAGTTGCAGATGATCCTATTAATTTTTTCCAAATATGTCTATCGGTAAAATAAATTAAGCTTTATTATAAAGACATAATCTAAATAGTTTATTGAAAATTGGGTTATTAGTTCCCATATTTTTAAAATATTGAACTGTATCAAGAAGATTGTTTATCTCTTTAATATCTAAATAACCTATTTCAAAATCATCCCGATCGCGATATAAAATAGATTTTAATAATAAATCATGACTTTCTTGCTCTTTAGTTTTTTTTTAACTAAAAATTGTGAAAGCTTAGTAAGCGCTTTTCTGAAATTTACTCTTTGTTCAATAATATAGGTTTTCCATATTTCATTAATAATATTATATATTTCTGGTGGTAAACCTGAATTATAAAAATCTTTTACCTCATTCATTTGTTGTGTTTTCAACAAATTTTCTTTCACACAAAATTTTTCTGCTTTTTGAATCACTTTTGCGTAACTGGCTTGGTACGCAGAATTTGGATCTTGTGACCAAGGTAAGTAATTTACTTGTGGTGTAAAAGTCTAAATAGGGATTGGTTGTCCTGTCAATGAGTACGAAACATAATATCCTTGATTAGGATAAAATGGTACTTGAGAAGATATTCTTATAAATCAAGACAATGATTTCTTGGATTGAAATCATTTCGCCTTTTGCGAATAGTTGTCCATTCACCAATTTTTTCTAAAGGTTGTTTACCTTTAACATATAAAACTTTAAAAATAAAAGTACATAATTCATTATACCATCTAATTCTTCTTGGTATCGTTTCTAAACTTTTATTAGTAAGAAATTGTTTAATAGCTTGATTATCAGTTTTTATGATAAATTTTTCAGGTGCTAAATAGATAAGAAAATTTTTTATTCCTTTCTTTATAGCTAATAATTCTTTTTCAAATATAACATAATTAATTTCATTTGGCTTAAATTTACCTGAACTATATTCACATACTAATTCTTCATTATTCTTAGTTCTAGCTTTTAAAATACATTCCCAATAATTTTGTTAAGCATCTATTTCTAAAATGAATTTATCACCTTGTTTAGGTAGATAAACTTTAAGAATCTGATTTATTTTAGATTTTAACTTTCTTATAATTTTCGAGTCTAATTTAGACCAACTAAAAGGTTTATCTTTTTTTTTAATTTTTCATATAACATTCATATCTTTTCTGACAAGTTTGAAAATAAATTTCTACCATAGTTTATAATTCCTAAAAATTGTTGAATCTGTTTTTTATCTTCAATTTTTTCAGGAAATTCTTTTATTTTAACTATAATATGACCTTGTAGTTGAAGACCATCTGTAGGTAACTTTAATCTTAAAAATTCTATTTTTGTTTTTTCTAACTCTATTTTCTTAGGACTTAATATAATTCCATGTTTTATGAATTCTTGAGAAAAAATATTTAAATATTTTCTATGTAAATCTAATATTTCTGAAAATACTAAAATATCATCTATATATACTATACAAAACTTCTTATATTTACTAAAAATAGAATCCATCCATCTCTGAAATATCTGAGGTGCATTATATAAACCAAATGTCATTACCTTCCATTGGTAGTGTCCATTAGGTGCACTAAAAGCTGTTAGAGGTCTAGATTTTTTTGTTAGCATGATTTGCCAAAATCTTGACTTACAGTCAAATTTACTAAAATATTTGGTATGTTTTGCTTGATTAATTAAAACATCCTTTATTGGAATAAAATATTCATCAAAAATAATATTTTGATTTAATTTTTTATAATTAATTACCATCCTAGCTTTTCCTCTTTTTATTTCTGCATGATTTTTAACCATAAAGGCTGGACTAGAATGTGGACTATTAATTTCTTCTATTAATCCTTTTTCTAATAACTCTTTAATTTGAACATCAAATTCTTCTACATCTTGTTTAGTATAGATCATAGGTTTTACTCTAATAATTTTATTGGTGTTAGAATTGGGTGACTAGAATTCTTGTTAAAATAAAAATCAATGGTAAAATAAAATAAAAATAAAGTCCAAATAAACTAGACTTCTTTTATTTTATTTTAATTAAAATAAGGTGTTTCAACCTTACTACGTTACTTCTATTAGTTGTTGATTGGAATAAGATTTTTCAACCTATAAATAGGCATAATCATCTCCTCTTGTAATCATTCAATTTTTTTACATTAGTGAATCTTCTTCTCTCCTGCCTGTGATTTTTTCCCGAAAGGATTTTTACGTAAAATTTGTGTTTTTTCCCGTTTTTTTTATGATATTTTTTCATTGTCGACATTTAATTTTATTAAATTGGTATTAGAGCTTTTCGGGTTAATAGTCTCGATCACGATAATAGCGACATTGAAGTATGATACTTCGCTGTTGGATCGCAATACCAGATTCGTGTTGTGGCAGGTAAAGATGCAAGCAGTTCTTGTGCAGATAGATTTGGATGATGCCTTGTTAGGGTTAGATAAGATGCCTTTGAATTTGACAGATGAAGAGAAGAAGCGTAAAGATCGGAAGGCTTTAACGCAATTATAACTGTATCTGTTGAATGAAATTCTACAAGATGTGTTAAAGGAGAAGACTATTGCTGCATTATGGGTAAAATTGTAGCTGTTATGTATGTCGAAAACCCTAACTAGTAAATTGCATATGAAGCAGCGTCTGTATTCCCATTGTTTGGAAGAAAGTGCGTCTGTGCATAAATACTTGAATGTGTTTAAAGAAATTATCTCGGATTTGGAGGCCATGAAGGTTCAGTATGATAAAGAGGATTTAGGGTTAATTCTCCTTTGTTCGTTACCACGTCATATTCAACCTTCAAAGATACAATTTTGTATAGCTGTGAATCTCTCACAGTTGATGAAGTCTATACTTTCTTAGCCTCGTATGACAAGATGAAACATCTTGTGGTTGGATCTGACTTTCAGAGAGAGGGTCTCATTATTCGTGGAAGACAAGATCGAAACAGTGATGATAATCGTGGGAGGACACAGGAACGAAATCCCCGCAGTAAATCTAAAGGTAGATCGAGATCTTCAAATAGAGGTAAAACTAGTAACTTTTGCAAGAAGAAAGGACACATTAAGAAAGAGTGCTACAAGTTACAAAATAAGATTAAAAGGGAGGCAGAGAAACAGAAAGGGAAAACAACCAAAACAATCCGATAAAGCTGATGTAGTAGAAGACTACAATGATGGTGAACTCCTAGTTGCTTTTGTCGATAATTCTAAAGTGAGCGAGGAGTGGATCCTTGATTCTGGTTGCACCTTCCATATGAGTCCCAATCGGGATTGGTTTATAACATATGAAGTTGTGTCTGAAGGTATTATTTTGATGGGAAATAATGTTTCATGTAAAATCACAGGTGTTGGCACAATCATAATAAATATGTTTAATGAGGTCGTTAGAACTCTTAATGACGTGTGACATGTACCAGAATTGAAAAGGAATTTGATTTCGTTGAGTACTCTTGATTCAAAAGGACACAGGTACACAGTTGAAAGTAGGGTTTTAAAAATTAGCAAGGGTTCCCTCGTTGTGATGAAAAGGTAGAGAAAGACTGCCAAATTATATATTTTGCAAGGTTTAACTATTACTGGTGATGCTACAGTCGCTTCTTCTTCCTTGTCAGATGATGATATTACTAAACTTTGGCATATGCGTCTAGGGCATATGAGTGAAAACGACATGGCAGAATTGAGTAAAAGAGGACTTCTTGATTGGCAAGGCATTAGCAAACTGAAGTTCTATGAGCATTGCGTTTTTGGGAAGCAAAAGAGAGTTCGATTCACCAGAGGAATTCATAACACGAAGGGAACATTGGATTATATTCATTCTGATCTTTGGGGACCATCTAGAGTGCCTTCGAGAGGTGGAACTAATTATATGCTAACTCTTATTGATGATTTTTCCAGAAAAGTTTGGACATTCTTTCTGAAGCAGAAAAGCGATGTGTTTTTTGCATTCAAGTCTTGGAAAATTATGGTTGAAAAACAGACAGGAAAACAGATAAAACGCCTCTGTACAGATAATGGATTGGAGTTCTATTTTGATGAGTTTAATGAATTGTGCAAATCAGAAGGGATCGTGAGACATTTGACAGTTCGTTATACTTTACAGTAAAATGGCGTTACAGAATGAATGAACAGAACGATCATCGAAAAGGTTCGATGTATGTTGTCGAATGCTAATTTACCGAAGTCGTTTTAGGCTGAAGTAGCCTCTACTGCATGTTTTTTTATCAATCGATCTCCATCTGTTGCCATTGAGAAAAAGACTCCATAAGAGATATAGTCTGGTAAGCCTGTTGATTATTCTGATATAAAGATTTTTGGGTGTCCTGCTTATGCTCATGTTGATAATGGAAAATTGGAACCAAGATCCATTAAATGTGTTTTTCTTGGTTTTAAAGCTGGTGTAAAAGGGTATAAGTTATGGTGTCTTGAAAATAGAAAAGTTGTGATTAGCAGAGATGTTTTTTATGAAACTGCTATGTTACCTAACTTATCTCTTAAAATCTCTTCCAGTAAAGAACAACAAAAGCAAGTGGAGTTTCAGATTAATCTAGTATCTACAATAGAGTTAACTTCTTAAGTTAGTACAAAAGTTCAAAATAGAGTCACTTCATCACCACAATATTCTATTACCAAAAATAAACCTAGAAGAGAAATTAAACCTCTGAAGAGGTACGTCGAGGCTGATCTAATAGCTTATGCTTTTAACGTGGCTGAGATATTGATCTAAATCAAGAGCCATCTATTTATTCCGAGGCAGTTAGCCGTGAAGACTCAGAAAAGTGGATGATTGTCATGCAAGAAGAGATGGAATCACTCCATAAGAATAAAACGTGGGACTTAGTGAAACTTTCAAAGGGTAAAAAGGTTGTTCGTTGTAAATGGGTATTCAAGAGGAAAGAAGAGATTCTAGGAATTGAAGAACCTAGATATAAAGCAAGACTTGTTGCAAAAGGTTACAGTCAAATTCCCGGTATAGACTTCACAGATGTGTTTTCTCTAGTTGTGAAACACAGTTCGATTCAAGCCTTACTTGGTATTGTGGCCATGTATGATTTGGAGCTTGATCAGTTAGATGTAATAACAACATTCTTACATGGAGAACTAGAGGAAGATATTTACATGCAACAACCAGAGGGTTTTATAGTCTCAAAAAAGGAGGACTATGTTTGATTGTTGAAAAAGTCATTTTATGGTTTGAAACAGTCACTAAGGTAGTGGTACAAGAGGTTTGATTCTTTTATGACTACCGAGATTGTTGTGTTTATTTTAAGAAAAACGACGATTGTTCTTTTGTGTATCTACTCCTTTATGTTGATGACATGTTGATAGCAGTGAAAGATAAAGAAGAGATAAGAAAGGTTAAAGCCCAACTTAGTGAAGAATTTGAGATGAAAGATTTGGGAGCAGCAAAGAAGATGCTTGGGATGAAGATTCTTAAAGATAGAAAGGCGTGTAAGTTGTACCTAAGTCAGAAAGGGTACATTGAGAAAGTTCTTTGCAGGTTCAATATGCAAAGTGCCAAACCTGTTAGTACTCCATTAGTAGCCCACTTTAGACTTTTATCGATTTTGTCTCTGCAATTAGATGATGAGATTGATTACATGTCACGTGTTCCATATTCTAGTGCAGTGGGTTCTCTAATGTATGTTATGGTTTGCTCACGTCTAGATTTATCATATGCAGTCAATGCAGTTAGTAGAAACATGGCAAATCCCGGTAAAGAACACTGGAAAGCAGTTCAGTGGATTTTGAGATACTTACAAAGTACTACTGATGTTTTCTTACAGTTTGGAAGAACTAGAGATGGAGTCATTGGGTATGTTGATGCTGATTTTGCTGGAGACCTAGATAGAAGACGATCTCTTATAGGGTATGTTTTTACAATTGGGGGTTGTGCAATTAGTTGGAAAGCTACTTTGCAAACTACAATTGCTTGTCTACCACTGAAGCTGAGTACATGGCGATTATCGAGGCTTGTAAAGAAGCTATTTGGTTAAAAGGACTCTTTGGTGAACTCAATAAAGATCTTCAGACTAGTACAATATTTTGTGACAGTTAAAGTGTCATTTTTCTTACAAAAGATCAAATGTTTCACGAGAAAAAAACACATTGATGTTCGGTATCATTTTGTGCGTGATATTATTGGTCGTGGGGATATTGTTGTGAGTAAAGTTAGTACTCATGAAAATCCTGCAGATATTATGACTAAGTCACTTCTCATAACCAAGTTTTAGCATTGCTTGGACTTGGTTGGTGTTCATTGTTGAAGAATACCCCTCAAGGGGTTTTGTGGAAGAGGTGGAGAACTTGTTCGTTGAGAGTTCTTGTTTGTAGAGAATTCTTGTCAAGGTGGAGATTGTTAGAATTGGGTAACTAGAATTCTTGTTAAGGTGAAGATTGTTAGAATTGGGTGACTAGAATTCTTGTTAAAATAAAATTCAGTGATAAAATAAAATAAAAGTAAAGTCCAAATAAACTAGACTTCTTTTATTTTATTTTAATTAGAATAGGTCATCTATTTTATTTTAATTAGAATAAGGCGTTTCAACCTTACTACGTTACTTTTATTAGTTGTTAATTTGATAAAATTAAATGTTGATAATGAAGAAATATCGTAAAGAAGATGGGAAAAAAACACACAAATTTTACGTGGAAATCCTTTCGAGAAAAAACCACGAGCAGAGGAGAAAAATATTTACTAATGTCAAAGAATTTAATTATTACAAGAGGAGATGACTATGTCTATTTATAGGTTGAAAAACCTTATTCCAATTAACAATTAATAGAAGTAACGTAGTAATGTTGAAAAACTTTATTCTAATTACAATAAAATAGATAACCTATTCTAATTAAAATAAAATAAAAGAAGTCTAGTTTATTTAGACTTTACTTTTATTTTATTTTACCACTGAATTTTACTGAATTTTATTTTAACAAGAATTCTAGTCACTCAATTCTAACAATTGGGATTTTCCAATTTAATCTCACAATATCTACGACTATTTTGCCATAATTTTAATGGCTCTTCACTAAAATTATTTTTCTAGTATTTTAAACAACCAATGATTTGTTTCAATTTGGTTTATTTATTCTTTTCTTGGTGGTGAGAAATTTTTATCACACACAAATTTATGATTTTCTACTAATGGTATTCCTATAGAAGTTTTTTTATAGATAACATAATTATATTGAATTATGATTTCATTACAATCAATCCTATAGCTCTAATTGGATGTTTCATGGGTTCTCATTTTTCTACAGGAATTGCATTTTTTCTGCAACTACTAGTGGTAGCTCCAGTATCAAGTAAAACATGTAAAGAATATGTTTTATATTCTCTGAATTGAAATGTCGATATATGTATAATATTTTTTGGATTGAAAATTTGAGAATGTAATAACATCACTCATTCCAATTTTTATTTGTTGAAGTATTATTGAAAATTGTATTTCTTTCATTCTAGTGTTTCTAGAATTGTCAGAATTTCTACTTGGTTCTATAGGAAATATAGGAATATGAACAGTTTTCATTCCTATAGGTGTTGAAGATATGAAACTTCTACCTAAATTTTCTTCCTCATACTCTGTTTGAGCATTTGAAGGTAAAACTAGATTATTATTGGTGTCTGTAATTATATTATTTTTAAAAAATAATTTATCTCCAGATGACATATATTCTATAATACTGGTTTAGATGTACTGGGACTATTAATTTTTCCTATTATCCAATCTTTTGGTACAAATAAATCACTTAAATGTAATAATTTTGGTTGTATTTCTGTAGTAAATTTATTTGGTTCAAAGAGTTCAATAATTTTATTATTAACTTATTTTATTTCTACTTCTACTGTATTAGTATATTCATTCATAGAAGCCCAACTTATTGCTAAATCTTTTGCCAAATCAATAATTGTAGAATTTTTATCTGAATTTTAAGATATAAACATTCTTCTATCAAATGATCTGTAATGGATATAAAGTAATTTGGTTTAACTTTAAATCCTATTACTCTTGTATGTAAATTTGATTAAATTCCTCCAATAAGTGCTTTTACTGGATTTTCAAATCTTTTATCTAATAATTGTGTTATTATTGGTATATCATGACCTCTTCTAAATAATTTTCTTATAGTTATTATTATAATTCCTAAATGTCTGTATCTAACTTGAGGATATTGCTTTTTAATCCTCTTAATTTTTTCTTTAGAGAATAATGAAATTTCTGTTAATCCTCCTATTGTGTCTTTAGCAATCGTATTACCACTTATTTTTTCTCTATGTCTTTGAGTCCAAATTTTAAATTTTGATATTTTATAAATGTCTTCTTTAGAAATATGCTTTTTATTTTTTTTTTATCATTTCATCAGAAAAGTCTTTTTCTTCTCCGATTATATTTCCTAATTTTATATCTTGTTGTTCATTTTTAAGAATTTCTTCTAATTGATTATTAGAACTACTTACTGTATTGATCATAAATATATATTCTTCATCATCCGTATCAGATTCTATTTCTGATATTAATTCATATAATATTTCTTCAAGATTTATTTTTTCTTCAAAGCATATTTCTAACTCTTCTTCTTCTTCAAGTGTTTTAATTATTTTCCTAGCACTTTTTCTTTTGTTAGGACAATTTGGTGCTATATGTCATTCTTCATCATATATAAAACATTTACATATTTGTTTTTTAGTACTTTTAGGATTCTTTTTCTTAACGAATTTTATTTTCTTTTATTATTAAAGTTTTTCTTATTCTTATTCCATGGTTTCCATCTAATAAACTTATATATATATTTTATATCTTCTATAATTATTAGGACGTACTGGTTTATATCCAAATTCCCATTTATTTTCTAAGATTTTTGTACAATGTTAACTACTTAATTTATGCTTAACTTGTTTAGCAGCTTTAGTTTGTAAACAATGATTAATTATTCTTTTTTTTGTAAAATTTATTCTATTTCCTATAGTCTCAGTATCTATTCCTAAGAACTTATTATGTTTTTCTAGATAACTAGAAACTAGAGAAGAAAATTAATAAGAAAGACTTAAATGATTAATAAGAAAGACTTGAATACCTGGTTTTGGCATTTCCTTCCTTTTATAGGGAATTTTGATAACTTTATTTCATAATATTTTGGAGCCCGAACAGCATTGGGATAAGTGTTACGTCTTCTTTCATCTTTTTGATGTTCTCACGTGTAAAGATAAGGATAATGCCCCTTTCATTTTTATTTGCTTGCTGGAGGTTCCCACAAAATATAGTGCTTTGATTTTTTCTGGCACCTTTTCTTAAAATTAAAATATTCAATTTCAAATTTTAATAAAATGAAAATGTTATATTTTTTGCCAGTTTAAAAGTTTAAAAATTTAAATAAGTTTTTTCTTTAAGAAAAACAATGTTTAACGTCTAGTTTTGGCTCTCTTAAAGTTCTATAACTTGATATTGATCTAAATCAGAGATGAAGTCAAAAAATAATTTTAAGGGGTTGAAATTAAATTGTAGTTTTTATCATAGTAAAAATGTAATTTTATTATTTTAATAATATATATCTTTATAATTTCTAAAAAATTAAATCAAATTTTTATCATATTTGAAGAGAGTTGAAGTACAATTTTACTTTTATTAATTTAAAATTTTAAAAATTTTAACGAACCTAAATGAGAAAATTTTCATTTTAACCAATCTAATCTAAACAATTTTTGTGTTCCCCTAATTCTAAGAGTATTATTGCATACAAGAGTAAATTATAAGTTATTGGTGGATTATATGGAAATTTTAGTGTATATGATGGATAATAATATTTAATTGTAAAACGGATTTAGATAATAATACTCAAATAATTTATGAATAATAAATATATTTAAATAATCCAGCATATAAAAAAAAGACATTAATCCCATCAGTTACATGATTTGATTTAATTTTTGAATATTATAAACTACATAAAAATAAAATAATGTCAAGGAAACAACTTATGCAACACACACAAGGCCCACTAAATTTTCAGATATTTTAATTTTTTTGTGCTTAACTCTCATAAAATATTTCAAGGAAAAAAAACTTAGGGATTAAATAATAAAATAATAATATTTTGTTATCCTAATTTTTAAAATTAGATTTTGATACAAAAAAGTCCACCAAGCCCAAGTGAAATGTGTTGTGGTTCATTCAGGTATTCGAATGAGCAGAAGGCGGAATAAATATATATATCGAAAAACTCATTAACGGAAAAAATGGCCCATGCAGGTCTCGAACCTACGACCTTCGCATTATTGGAAAAACGCTCTAACCAGCTGAGCTAATAGACCAATGGTATTCGTTAATATTATATATACAAATTAAAACAGGTAATGGAAAACAAAGTTTTAGTATTTCAATCTTATGAAGTTGCTAAAATAACTGCCATAATTTTATTATGGGTCAATATCTATGGAGGCACCTGAATTTGGCACATTGTAACTATTTGGTACCTAATTTTTTTTGACCTAATTAGTACTTAAATTTGGAAATTGTAAGTCAACTTTGTACTTTTTTAAGTACCTCACTAACATCGTTAAAAATACGTTGATGCGGCATTGGTAACCAATAACATTGTAACATGTGATAGCCTCACATGTTGACACGTGACCAAAATAAATAAAAAAATCAAATCAATTTGGTTAACTATTTATCCAAGTTCATTCCCTATGTGTAAAGAAATTATAAACTTTTAAATAAATTATATATATTTTAAGACATATATTTTTTTATTTTTACTACGTGTCAAGATGAGACTATCAAGTGTCATCGTGTTATTACTCATTAATGCCAAATTAACGTATTTTTAACGATTTTAGTACTTAAGAAAGGTACTAAGTTGGTTGGCTTCCAAATTTAGGTGCCACTTAGATCCCAAATAAAAATTTAAATATCAAGTAAGTACAATGCGTCATTTATAAATACTTCCGAATATATTAAACCTTTTATTATTGATATAATTAATTAATGTTTATTTAAATAATTATTTTATATGAATCCAAGTGTCTTGATAATTATTTTATAAAATTTTTAATGATATTTAATATCAAATTCTCATAATATCATGTTATACGTTTAATATAAATATTTTAACGTAATGATTAGATAGAAAATCAAAACATGTTTTAGGCAAATCTCACAATTATTGATTATTCAATCAAAACTATTTTACCATGGAAATAAGGGCCCTACATGATCTTCAAATAAACCAATCGGAGTTAGATTACTTTTTACCCCTTCTATTTAAGAAATGGACAAATTAATTCCTTTATATTATATTAAAAAGTAAATTGATTTTTTTTTTAAAATTCCATCTATTTCTATTGTTAAAATTATTTGGTAATTCCATAAACTACTTTAGTTTTTAGCAGTAAAAATAAATGAAAATTTCAACAAAAAGGACCAATTTACTATTTAATGTAACATACAGGTACTAAATTACACATTTTTTTTGGTAAAGGGGGCAAAATACAATTTAACTAGTAATACAAAGACCTCCATAGTATTTTTACCCTAAAACCTCAATTTTATCACTAGAGAAGCCAATAAACCAATTGAAGACCCATTGAAGGCTTCAGTGAAAAATACACAAAGCATTTCATTAATCTCACCTCACCTCAATGGTGATATCCGAACAACATATTAGAGCTAAAATTTAGCATTGAAAGCTGTGAACATAGCTACATTTGTATCTAAAGGGATTCTAAGTATACAAATAGATAGACTAGATACCTAATTTCATCAAGAGACTTTTTTTCTTGTAACACACCAACTCAAGTTAATACAAGTTCCTCCGGTGACTGCTTATCTGTTGGATCACTAAAGGCTTCAGCTTCAGTGAAAGTTGACATCCTCTTATTACAATATTATATATATATATATATATATATATATATATTCAAGTATATTTTGCAGAATGAGGCAATAAAACTCAGCTTTCATGATCTTTGCTGCCAACAATGCTGCAAAGCCCCTTGAGGATATTTAAAGACTAAGAAACTTGCTTTACTTGGGCATCAGAATAGCCACAAAGCGCTACAAACTTACCATTGTCCATTGCAGAAAAACAAGAGCTCCACAATGAATTAAGTATCCAAAATTACCACACCAAGGCAACAAACAAGATAATCAGGAATTCTCAATTGTCATTCATCAAACAAAATCCAAAAGAACAAAAGAAAAGTCGTTAAACGAGTAGTTCCTCTCAATTCCCACTCTCTATCCCACTAATAAAATGTGAGGTCAGTAAAATCACAGGATTACATTGGTGTAGTAATATGTACAACGCCAAATGCCTAACTTCTACAACCCCATGCATGTTCCTTGTTATTCATTAGAATATTGGATGGATGCTACAAGAATATTTCATCTTCTAATAACAGGACCCTTGTACAGCCCTCTCCGAATCACAAAGTCATCAGGGGGCTGAAACTCTTCTAACCATGTTACTTCCGAGAATGTTTCTCCATTCATTTCAATCTCACCTTCATTTTAAACGAGGAAACGAATAAGAAAATAGCATGCAGTATTTCTCTTCAGGTTACAACGTATCATAGAAGCTACCATCTAATACTAGGTTCAAAATTATATTTCATACCAGGTAAATCCCTTCTTGGGGACCTCCGGAAGTAAGTGCAGTGTCGTCCATGCTCTGAGGAATAAGGTGGTGATAAAATATCAAAAATTGCACAGGGAGTCCGTGCCCTGATACAATGGATGTTGCCTCCACTTGTGGGATAAAGTACTGTTGTTGCAAAAGGGGCTGTCATCTCAGTATCCTTGACAAGTTTTGCAGCTCTTGCTACAAATCACCAAGAATGAGCAAATAAAAGTCAAAGACTGAAGAATATACAATAAGTGCCCTATACCCTCGGAAGGATGAAGAGAAAATGCATTTTTTAAAATCAGATACATCACCACTTTGTCTATGAATAAATTATCAATACTATTACATCTGTTGAACAAGCAACTACTTCAGTCACGATTGGTGACAGATAGGCAGGTTTAGCTGCCATAGGCCTCCAATAATCACTTCTGTTAATCAGAAAAAAGATCTGATCCAGATTTAGTAAGTTTGTTCATCAACTTCCTTACACTTACTTTGCAAGCACCAACTTGAAATAAAAAAAATGTACCCTAAGAAGAAATTCTTTGGTTCTAAATTTAACACTAACACAGCTTTGTATCTCTGTTTCCATGAATGATTCCGATTTGAATTGGTGGTCAAAATATTTAGATGCGATCAAACTCCAGTTAAAATTTGTTATTATAAACCCAAGTTGAAGTCAATTAAAATCCCATAAGGTCTATGCTTTTGTTGGCTTCTATAACCATTCATTTTGTCTGGTTTGCTTTCAAACATTTTCTTTTTGGTGACAAAAGTTTCATTCTAATTTAACTATGCATTTCCCTAGCCAAGCCCAGTACTCTCCAAATATTTCACCAAATCAGTTAATAAGTTATGACACAAGCATTCTCCATAACCTAAACTAAATCCACATGAGATGAGAAATTGAATAGGCCTCTCACTTAGATGCTAGCCAAAAGGCACTTTACATCTACCCTATTGAAAGAGTCATTAGCTGTAACAAAGAGACATCCACCAAATTGTATATTTAGTATTACCTAGGCCTTCTTCCTCCTATTCCAATCAACTTTTGATCAAGTAAGTTTCGTTCTAAAGGTATTTTCAGTTATTTTTAACCAAACCACCAGCACATGCAGTAACACAAAGAACTGTATATCACAAAGCAAATATAAATTTAAAAGGAGGTCCATTTCTCTCTGTCCTTCAAGAATACTAATCCTATATATAAATGGAAAGAACAGCAGTTACATAGGATTTCTAACATCAGAAGATTAACAGAACTCTATAAAGGTACTAGATCTTTTGGGACAAATTAAAGGAGAAAACTCCTGAAACAAAGGTATTTGGAAAAGAAAAATAATTAAAAATGGGACTGATGAGGTTTCAAGGAATATAAAGGATGATATCAGTACTGAGTCATTTATATACAAATATATTAATTTGTTATCAAATTTATATGGAAGAACATTTATTCTATGAACATCCTTATTATGGTTTAGCTAACATTCATCGAAGAAATATGGAAATGTTAAAAACATACCTTGTAGTGGATCTTCAGGCTCTGTTGGGTCAAGCCAGTCATATGATTTAACGTGTACTGAGCCGTAGATAAGCCTGCTCAGCACTGTCATTCCAGGATGATTATGCAGAGGTATGAGAGAGGAAGGTGGCATACAAAAAATTCCTATCTGCAGAGAAAAAGGAAATCAGAAAAATGAAGGCCTGATGGTAGCTGGTAATGCAACTACTATTTTCAAAAGTTCAAATTTAATTTCAATGGAAGTGTTTATTTTAATAAATTCTAGGAGATTTTCAACTAAATGCAACTTCCTCACTTTAAAACTCTAAAACTTTAGGTCCTCAATAATAGGTGATATCTTAAATAATAAAAATGATAGGTTATATAAAGTTTGTGCTCACAGAGAAGCTGTCACACTCATGCAAGTGAAGATACTTGATTGGTGGCAATGACTGATGGGTTCCATTCCGCTCATTTACAGGACCAGACCAATTCCGTACCACCTGTGCTTCCTGCTCCAGACCTACATCAGAAGGCTTCATTTTCTCTGAAATAAAATGACATTTTGTGTTAAAATACAACGAATATGCTCTGAAACTTGGTTTCATCACTTAATGTGGAAACAAAAATACTTGGAGTTACATATGCAGTGGTTTAAAAATTTGCATGGTTAATAAAATAACACAAAAGTTATAATGTTCAACTCTACAATGAAAAGCACTTTCTCAATGTTATGGTATACCCTTATACTTTGTACTCTAAATTAGAATAGTTGTAACCACTCACGACGATATGTTGATCCAAAACCATTAAAATACCAACAGATATAAAAACTCACGATGATAGGAAAAAAATGGAATTAGTGTGGATAGATTCTAAGACCACATACGAAAAAAGGGAAAATACAGAAAACTCCAATCACTGTTTTTCTATTTTATATCTAGAAGCATCCAAATGCTAAAGAATTATCAAGGTGTCCAGCAAGTAGAAAACATAGACTGTTCCACAACAATGGAGCAACAGCTCAATGTGGAGAAAGCATAACACTTTGGACTTTTAACTCATCATATAACAAGCTTTTATGCTCAAGATAAAAGTGCTTCAAAGATGACTAGTAGCTATTATTTTTAAGGTTGAATTTTAAAGGCCAAAGGCAACTAGCAAAAAAGTACTAGTATAGGTTGGTGAGCTGGATAACAAATTTCTCATTCTACTAAAATTCACTTTGTCAAAAAAATTTCTTGCTTTTGTAATTAATGCTGGTGAAAAAAGTTTTGCCAATTAAATAATGTCAGGACCTCTTCCTACAGGACAAAAATTTGAACTTAAACAAAAAAGAACTTTACTTCCCAAACAATGAAGGATGATATTTCTTTTTCTTCTTTCTGTTTTAACTATCAACCCACATGGAAACTAGGTTTTCAGATCAGCCAAAAGGCGTGGAACTATTTTTGGTAGATCATGCACTTGCCAAGAAACTAACATAGTAGGAGTAGCATTAAGCAACTTCCAATAGCCAATTCCATCCCAAGAAAGATCCAACTTACTTAAATTAGTTAACCTAAGAGTAAATGCATATGTTTCAATTTTGACTGAAAAATAAATAACAGCTAAATGCTACAAAAAGGAGCTCCCATAGTACTTACTAAATACTAATTCTGAAAACAAGGAAAAAAATTAAGTATTACTTTCAACATGATTTTATCTCAATTATAATACTAATAAAACATAGCAGACTTGGTTCAACTATAAGCTCAAAGAACAAACATGACGAATGAAAGAATCAAATAGTGAATACCTAGCATAGTACGAACTCTTTCAAGATCTTCATCAGAAACAGGGCCACTGGGTGAGAATGCCGCTCTGCAAGTGTTATAAAGTCTCTGTATATAATATGGCATGTTTGTAAAGACGATACCAACTTAACTGAATGGACCAAAAGCCTCTATATCAGCAAGCTGATAACGCCTTTTTGCAAGTAATGTACTAATTGATAGTACGATAAAAGATACAAATCGGTGACAACTGGATCTGCGAAGTAACCCGGCGGTAATAGATCTGCATGGCAATTATTTCATCATTCCTCCCTGCTAATTTCACATACAACCACCCCACCTGACAAGGTACACATTGAACCCAAAGAAAATCAACATAATTCGTTTACAACAAAAACAGAGACTAAATAAATATAAAAAGCACAGCCTCCCTTATTACGAATTTCAATAGTTCAATGCACAATTTTATTGGTAATATTACTTTTGTTGATCGCACCCAGAAATTGATATCAACGATGACTTAAGCAACACAAGTCTTTTGCCAGTAATATTGCTACTAGTGTAACATTAGCTCACCCAAAACAGAAAATGCAAGCAAATACAACAAATACTAAAATATTGAACAAATTTTCCATGAGTTTTCGTTTTTTAAATTTTCAACAATTGAATCTAAATTTCTGAGGTTTAGATATGCAGAAAAGGAAAACAAAAAACAATAAGGAATCCAAATTGCCATAAACATGAAATAGGATGGGATAACAAAAATATAAAATGAAAAATACGCGTGCAATTAATTAAAAGCAAAAACCAGAAAAAAAAAAAAGGAGAATCGAATAAAAAAGGAACTAACCCAATTTGAGATCCATCAAACGGATTATAGAAATGTTCGCAAGAGTTAAAATAAAGAACGAAGGAGGGATGTATTTCGTTTGAAAAAAAAAAAGAGTAAGGAGAGAAATGGATCGCTGAAGGCAACACAACAGTGAGAAAGAGGAAGGAATAGGAGGATCTTTGTTGGGTGGGGGAGTTTTGGGGGCTGCGAATTGCGATTAGCTTATATGAATGAATATCAGCTTGATTTTACATAAATTGCCCCTCGCCTAAAATCCTCGTACTTTTTTCCCCTTTAATCATAAAAGTTGAGTAGGCTATTTTTTAAAGGATTAATTGAGGAAGAGATCTTAAATTATACCATTTGTTTTAGAATTTTTTTTTTCATAGTGAACATCTAAACTTTATTTCGTACTTAAAATTAAATTTTATTAATATTAAATAAAAATAATTATATTAATATTAGAAAAAAAAAAACTCTTTTTACCATCTATCGTCCCTTTCCCGCTCCCTTCACCGTCTCTTTGCAATGAAATATCATACATCATTCATGGTTAATTTTAGGGATCGATGTGCAATGAGCAAATATTTTAGCTCTTATTTCATCTAAATATTTTTCTACTTCTTTAAAAGCAATGTGCCCCAAGAAGTGAGAACATCTGCTAGCACTGGGTATCTCCATCTTAGATCATGAAGCATATTAAAACATCAAAGTCTAATATATTCGGGGGCACCACAATCATGACAAATCACTTTATGAAAAGTCATTACCTTCTTAATATTCCTTATTAGCATAAATTCACCAAGTTCTTCATGATTTGAAGCTTTCACAAAAATAGTGAGACTCTTGATGATTGTCTTTCCCTTGTATACATATTCAATGCCTCCCTTGCCTAGATCTCTCTTTCCTCTAGTAAGGATTTCATTAAGCTTGCTACTGTTGAAATTGAATTTTCTAAGCATAAGCTTGGTTGCAACAAGCTCCTTTTTGGGTCTTCACTAGGTTGTCAAGTTCTTTAGCAAGTAGTATTCTTTAGCTTCAATTTGCTTGACCAACCTTGAATTTTCTTCTTTCAAATGACCATTTTTTGTAACAATAGGCATTCACATCACATACTTGCTCCTATTTCCCTAGCATGATCTTATAAGTCTTGAGAAAGGGTTGGGGAAAAGCTTGAACCCAATTCCTATAGTGATGAATATAAGCACAATCGAAATTCATGGGGAGTTATACATTTGTGTATTAATAAGACCATTCATTATTTCTTAAAGCTCGATCTCTCCCCCGGATGAATCATACAACCAAGAGAAACCATTAACTAGAACATAAGAGCTTGCTTCACCCATGAGTAAATATTCCGTAATAGCCTCATTAGATCGTACATCTTTCTTGGTATATCTAAATAATAGGTAAGAGCATAAATTGAAACAATATGGAGATACAAAGATAGTTATTAAATTGTTAGCATCACATAAAAACATTCCTCCTAAAGCAGTTATTATTTAGAAATTCCTCAAGAGAACTACCATCAGAATCAATTTCAGATCCTTTGATTGTACTAGCATAAAGGCCACATAGTTGTAGAGATGGTCTTCATCTAAATCTGAGTAGCTGGATGAATCTTCATCAATCTAAGTCACACATAGCGACTTCTTCTTCTTCTTTAGAGTATCAACACAATTAGTTTGGATGTGACCATACCCTTGACACTCATAGCATTGAACACATTTCTTTTAATCCTTACTAGATTCTTCTTTAATGACCACCCCTTGGATTTATTCCTTGGTACATTCTTGCTGGATTCGAACTTCTTTAGCCTTTTTGATTGTTTTTTAAGTGCTCTATTAAAAAAATGTGTGAGTAATGCAATCTACTCAATAATCTTAATAGAGAATCTCTCATAAAGAGATTTTAGTATCTTCTTGACTAGCTTGTATTGGAGTACTCTTCTCCTAGGTGAGATGTCTGATTTGGCATATCATAGAGTTTTGCATAGAATTCACCCGTGGTATTTGAATCTTGCACTCTCAGGTCTCAAACCTAGTAATCAACATCTACAATTTTAACTTCTCGATAATATTGGTTCATTCATGTGTAGTCTATTGAACATCCCAAGTTATTTTAGCAATAGTGCATTTTGGTATCCTCTTGATCTCTTGTTAATCTACTCACAAAAAAATAGCATATGATGCTCTGGAATTAGCATTGGTAAGTCATTCCTCAACAATTGTCTATTCTAGCTCGAATTTAGCCACTCTTCCAACTTTAGTTTAACCATAAGGGATTCCCATTATGTAAGAACTGAGCGTTAAGCCTTCTCATCAATAGATTTGATGTAAGCTTTCATGAGTGCCTTTTAGTAAGCATAATTGCTACAATCCAACATGGGGGGACTAATGGTTGATGATCCTTCCATAACTTGCAATTAGTAATACTAGGAATCTCTACTAACTATATTAAGTGGACGCTCTTATACCAATTGTTGACCTGAACCAATTGCTAAGTTACATGAAACATAGAATGAGCAGAAGTAACTAAGAAAGTTGGCATTTCACAACAATTATGACCGCTACAACGAAAACAGGGGCAACAAAGTTGTTTACATAGTCCAGTTTCCCTTAGTCTGTGAAGCATAGCTTAGTGAGATGAATCCACTATATTTGAAACAAATACAATGAGTGATCTTAGTTCTAACACACCCCAGTAAAAAATCCTCACACTCGTATCTCAAAGTCTAAATCTCTCACCAACAAATTCTCCCTCCGAGAACTTAGCTTGTAAAACCATTTATGAACAGGTTTTTACAGCTCAAATGCACTATTACAAATAATGTTCCTCATTGAATAGATAAGTACTCTCAATAATTAGTACAACCAAAACAAGTCTCCCGATTATATATAGATTTTCAAGACTTGCTAACATAATCAAGATCAATCACGATCCCTTCTAAACAATAGCTAAAATTATTAAATACAATATAATATTAATGACCAAAGTAAAATGGATTTATGGTAGATAAGACTTCAAGTTTCGATTGATCCAACTTCCTTGACCCAAAGGGTTTGCTATACTCGATTCAATCCGATCCGATTCTCAATATATGTTTCTCCAAATGAATTGCTTTTCATTGATAGGCTTGAATCATTCCACGATATCAACACAACTTAAAATTTTGGTTGAATAAATTGTCAATCTTTCAAAAATATTAAGTTGTTGTTTTGTCGCAATGGTGAAAGAAGTGGGCACTTCAAGAAGGATGATTTCTCCTTCCCTTGCTTCTATATTCAAGCGTCCAATTCTTTTCTTAACTAACAAGAGAGTATTTTCAACACTTTTTTTTCCACGCACATATAAATTGGATTTTGTTTGTAACTCTCTTGAAATGCAAACATGTTATACTCTTCCATTGATGAGGGAAATAACAAAAAAGGAAAAAAAAGGGTTCTGATAGCCCTTGAACTATTCCAAAAAAAAAAAAATTAAGGGCCCTATAATCTTTTGCACTCAATTGAGCTTTCAAACCGGTGAATTTCATAAAAAAACCCCTTTAATTGTTACTTCATTGATGTGGCTGTTAACGACACTAACATGGCAATGCCATGTCAGCAAAAATAAAAAATTCAAAAAATTAAATAAAAATATTTTTTTATACAGGAATGGATGTTTGTTTTAAATTTAGTTAAAAAAATTTTAAAAAATAAAAATTAATAAAAAAAACAATTTAAAAGTTAAGTCCAAAATGAATTTATACATATGGATAACAACCATTTAAAATTTAGGTCCAAAATGTACAATCATGTGTCTAGATTCATTCAAGATGATTTTTTTAAATTATGTAGAGTTTTAAAATATTAAAAAATTATTAAAATATGATATATTTATTATGTTTTGATTTTATTGGTACCTTCTAGGATATATAAAAAATAAAAAAATAGAAGACATATATAAATAAAGTTTAATTTTATTAATTGTATTTGTAAAGTTTTTTTAAGAGGGATTATTTTTAATCATGAATTTAACTTTTAAATGGTTTTTATTATTTTTTTGAAAATTTTGAAAATTGTTTAATATTTTAAAATTTTATAATTTTTTTAAAATTATTATTTTTATAATTTAAAAAATTTAAGTTTAGAATGAACTTGAATAACCATTTGTCGATCGAGGTTCATTCTAATAATATTTTTTTTATTTTTGTTGACGTGAAGATTAGTGTCACATCAGTAACTGTTGCTGATATAGAGTTACATGTCAACACCATTAAAGACCATGTTAGAGAAGTAAATAATAAAAACGATCAAAAAACTTTTTTGATAGAATTCATTAGTTCAAAGGTTCAATTGAAAAAGTTACGAGTGGTTTAATTAATTTTTTTTGTAATAGTTCAAGGTTATTTGAATCCTTTTTCCTCAATTTGATTTGTAAAGTTATTTATTGTTGTTTAGGAAAATCAAGACTTTTCATTATAGCAATTTTTTAAAAAAATTACAAGTGCAATCATAATTTTAATTATAAATAAAATATATGAATAATTAAATTAAAATTAACCATTATAAAACATAATTTTGAATATATTGGTATGATTACGTGATAGTATCTGTTCATATTTTTTTAATCCTTTGAAAACGTACACACACCTTGCATACACAGGCGCTCGAACCCGGCACCCCTAGGATGAACAACATCCTCTTTTCCACTGGAGTCACTTGTTGGATTCTATATTATATAACTTAAAACACATTAAAAAATAAATCTATACTAAATATATAATACTACTATAATGTAAACATTAAAATAATGTTAACATGACTATATAAAAAATTTCAGTAAATAAAAAATATTAATAAAATATTATGTAATAAAAAAAAATTCTAAAAAAGCAAGTCATGGTGCCTCAAAATTTTAGTTAATTAACTAACTTTAGTTACAAAATATTTTATTAAGAGTAAATCATAAGTTATTGGTGGATTGGACGAAAACCGAAGGATTCTATTCATCACTAGCTTTTAGTGGGAAGTGGGAAGACTCAACCTTCTTTCACATTACCAACTAGCTAATCTTTCTTTTTCCTTTGCTACATACACATTGCTATTTTTTTTTTCTTTGGCTAAATATATATTTTGGTACTTGAATTTATTTTTAATGTTCAATTTAATATTTAAATTTTTTTTTTTGGTCCAATTAAGTATCTAAACTTGACTTTTTCACTCAAATTGGTACATGGATTTGGCTTCATAGTTTAAATTGGACCAAAATAAACTTTAGATATTTAAATGGATCAAAATAAATTTTAGGTATCAAATTAAACCTTAAAGTCTAGTTCAAGTACCTAAACGGACAAAAAAATCTTAGGTACCCATTTGAACATTGAAACCAAGTTCAAGTACCAAAATGTGTATTTCTTAAATATTCTTTAAATTTTATTATTAAATTATCAAATTTATTATTTTAAAAATATCATTTTAGCAAAATCTTTTTTAAGTCTTATTTTAAAAATGTCCTTGAAATTTTAAATAGGGATAAATATTAAATTTATATATAAACTTTATTTCATAGTGCAATTATTGTAAGCAAAGTTAACAAACAATAACTTTTTATTTAGTTTTGGGTGATTTGACAAATAATACAAATTCAATGGCTAAAAGAGATAAAAAAAAAATTTAAATGGAGGATTAAAATGATTTTTTGTAAATTTGGAGGGCCAAATAAATTATTATACCTAATATAAATAGGGATAAATATCAAAACTGCACACGAGTTTCGGTCCAATATATGAGCTTTAACTTTATGCAGTTATATATAAAAACATCATTTAATTTAAATTTTCTTGTCAAACTACTAAAACGATATTAACATAGGATTATTTTATATTTACATGTTGTATGTGCAAATAATTATAATAATCTAACACGAAAATAAATTGATATGTTTATCTTTTAGATGTGTATAATTAAATAAAAATTTCACACGTTAACCAAAATAAAAGTTTATTTATAAAATTGTATCGAATCAAAATTCACGTGGTATATTGCATATTTGAACAAAATTCATATATAAATTTAAGATTTATCCTAGAAACATATAATCATATATTTTAGGTTAAAATATGCTCTAAGTCTCTATATTACCTACACATTTAAAGTTAGTCAATTTACTTATCAAATTTAAAATTTAAGTCCAATTGTTAACATAGTTAAAATTCTTCATTTAAATTATTTGATGTGATATTTTTTAAACAATAAAAAAATAACATTATAATTAACTTAAAGTTAACAAAATTTTTTTAACAATATTACTAATTACACTTGTATTTTTAAATTGAAATAAAAGAGTACAGGTAACTTGCAAATATGGGACGGTCCTGTAATGGATTTCAAATTAAAGACAGGTGAAATGGAACGCGGGGTAGCTGCCCTGCTTTCCCTTTCCTTTACCAACAACGAGTGGCAGGGATTAGGTATAAACTAAAAACCACGAGCTATTTATATACATATATTTATCATAGATATCAGAGTCAGACTTGGAATTGGGATCTGCAAATCCCTTTTAATTGCATAAGAGATACGGATATCGTTAAAAATGGCGTTGACGATGAAGGATACTTTCTATATATCACACGGAGCACCGACGCTGGCCATAGACGACTCGCTTCCCGCCAGGCATTTCTTGCAGTCGTGGAAGGACAAAGTGTTCCATCAAAAACCCAAAGCCATCCTCGTCGTTTCTGGTCATTGGGACACTTCCTTTCCCGCCGTTAACATCGTTCACCGCAATGATACAATCTATGATTTCTATGGTTTCCCTGACCCTATGTATAAGGTGCCTTTCCTAACCCTCCTAACTTTTCTATTTTCTGTTTAGTTGGGACTTTGGTTGATCGTATTTCGATTCTGAAATTTTAAAGCAAGGGATTGGGGATGTCAATTTGAATGGGGTTCTTCAATATAACTGGAATTTAGGCCATTATGTTTTATTCATTTGAACGAGGTGGTTCTATATAGCAGCTATCAAAATGATTGTTTTTTAATGAGATTCTTCAATATAAAAGTAATGTCGGCCATTGGGTGTTGTTAAATTGAGCCAAAAATGGTAGTCTGAGAACCCTGCTTTGAGTCTGACTTCTCTCCAGATTTATTCTGGTTTAAGTCATACTATATGTGGAGCCAATCCGGATTGATTCTAGTTTAGCTCAGAATAGTCTAGTTATCAATCTGATCAAATATTATAATAACTAATAATTGATTCAGATTGTAGTTATTCGGATGTGTAGCCGTTGTAATTGAGATTGTAATTGAAATTATGCTTCTAACTTCTTAGGGGAAAAAACGGTAGTTGTAATCGGATTCTTTTCCTTTTCGGTTAACAGCTGAAATATCCGGCACCAGGGGCACCAGAGTTGGCACTAAGAGTGAAGGAATTGCTGATGGCATCCGGTTTAAAGCGTGTTGATGAAGATAGAGAACGTGGGCTGGACCATGGTGCTTGGGTTCCACTCATGCTCATGTATCCAGAGGCTGATATTCCAGTTTGCCAACTCTCTGTTCAGTCAAAAAGGGATGGTAATCACCACTACAACTTGGGAAAGGCTTTGGCCCCTCTCAAGGATGAAGGTGTTCTTATCATGGGTTCTGGAGCCACCACTCATAACTTGAGGGCCCTTAGAATGGTAGATGGTATTGTTCCATGGGCTTTGGAGTTTGATACTTGGCTTAAAGATGCTCTCCTTCAAGGAAGGTAAACCATTCTTTCCTTTCTTGTAACTTCATTTTTCTTTTTCTATGTTTTTACACGGTAGATTGACAACAATGTGCAATTGGTGTTTAAACATGGTGACTGGTGTAACTTCTAACAAGTGATGATAAAACTAGCAAATCAATTTAGACAATGGTATCAATTTGAAAGCTGAAAAAATGTTCAGGTTGTTTAGTGACTCTTCACTTTTCTACTTCAATAATAAGACTGTCAAAAGGCTATGACTGGCAGTAGTATTCACATAGTATGTGTAAAGGTTATGAATTTGATTGGATTATGGTTCTGATCCTAAATATATATGCTTCATGGTACCCCCCTAACTGAGAAGGAAGTATATTGTTTGAGAAGATTCATGGCTCATGATTGCAAATTGCACTTAAAAAGAAAGGAAGTATATTTCACTAAGGCTCACATTCCTTTTATCTCCAACTTATTATTACTGTGTTCTTTGGGGCAACAATGGTAGCAATTGGCATTAATGTTTCTGATGAATGTTTTCTGTTTGTTCTTTTTATAGGTATGAAGATGTGAACCACTATCAAGAGAAGGCACCGCATGCGAAGATGGCTCACCCATGGCCGGACCACTTCTATCCGTTGCATGTAGCCATGGGTGCTGCTGGTGAAAATGCAAAGGCCAAACTTATCCATCACAGCTGGCAACTTGGGGCTCTTTCCTATGCTTCTTACCAGTTCAGCTCAGCCGGCTGATGTTCCATTTAACAAGTGCGCTGCAATATCACCTATTTATTCAATGTATTTTATCTCAAATAAAGTATATACAAGAAAGACAAAGTGCAAGACCTTTGTTCAATCTGTGCAGTATGTATATCTACACCTTTAACGACTTGAATTGTGTTCAGTTGTTTCCAATTAAATTTGAAGCTTGAAAAGTTTGTTCTACAGCAGCTTGCTTTTGTTCTGTTGGTGTTATGTCGTTGTGGGCAAAGACGTGGTTGCAGCACAATTCGGGAAATTTTTTATATTATTTTTCAAACTAAACATCTTCAAATATTATTTTTCTGAATGCGTTTTTTTCGGGAGTATCTTGACACTCATGGATATTGAATTTGGTATAGAGTTCTAAATACTGAATTTCTTTGGGATGAGGAAAGAGAATTTGACTATGGACCTTGACTCTCACAAATGCTAATTGCTTAGACTCGTATATATATATATATATATATATATATGGATAATTGCTAATTGTTTAGAAAATAAAGTAAATTTGGTTACTATGCTAATTGCAACGACCACTGCAATAAAATAGAGAAAAACAATATCACATAAGATTGTTTGCACAATTTGGTTGCCTTACTATTTAGTGAGTAAATTTACTATTTTTAATCTCAATACAACAAATGATTTAAATTTTATCACGACTAGTATAGTAACCTCTCTTTTATAATATCACTCACCACTAAGTTCTCCACCTGACTCTGAAGAACTTAGGCAGTAAGCAAAACATGTTTACTTTCTCAAATGCACTCTTAAAAATAGTTCAACAATGAATAGATGAGTGCTTTTAATATTCAGTTACAAAGCGTATACAAGTCTTTTAATATATAAAAGTTTCGGGACTTGCTAACATACGAAGATCAATTACAATACAATCTCCTATTATACAATACCTTAAATAGCAAGATACACTATATAACAGTAAAAATCAATGTAAAATGGACGGTTGGAGATATGTCTTCAATGCTATCTTGATTCAATCTCCACAATATAAGAGATCTAGTTGATTTATCTAATCTAATCCAATTCAATATTCAAGATAAATTACTTCAAATGGGTTGTTCTTCATAATCGGGTTTACATACTTCCATAGTATCAACATCATTTAAAATTTAAAGATATTGCTTCAAAAATCGTCAACTTTAAATATGACAAGTAAACTAGTCTGTCGTAATTGTCACTTCTATTGACACTTAAATAGTCACTTCAAAACACTTGCCTCATCAATCGTCACCATTGGCCATTTTTTGAACAAAACCAAATAAGTGAAGAAGCTTATCATCGGAACAATTATGGTTGCCCCTCAGCACAATTCCCTTGATCCATCAAACTTAGCTAAGAACATAATTAAGCAAATTAACTACTATAAGAAGTGGTAACAAAAAAAATCAAGCAACAACACCATCATCTCGGCACCTACACCAGCTGAGCAAATTGTTGGGCAAAGCTATCTCACAGTCCCTGATTTGCTGGATAACCTTGATCTCTCTCGAAGCTTTGCTATGACTCGATAGTGAGATTCAAAGGAAGCTGTGATATGATCAACCATCCTTTTTGAACCCTTCAAGGTTACTGGAAAGGCTTGCGACAGTGGGCACTTTAGGAGCCACTGATGCATACTCACCAGCAGGTTCTTCTTTATCCTCATCAGGTTGATCTGCAAGGTTAGTCGATGTGTACTTTTCCTCCAGCCATTTTGGGGGAAATTTGAGCTCGGCAATAGCTCTTTTAGGATGTTTAGTGGCTCCAATTAGTTTTGGATTTTGCTTCACAAATACTTGAAAAATCAAGCATTAACTTCTTTAACGTGTTTGACCACCTCTTCATAGACAATGTGGCGGAGGTCAAACTCCACCATTTCTACTACCTTTCTGATCAACACAATAGCTTTCTCGCTGACAACATCCCTTTGATTGTTTGGCAGTCAGTTCCTTGTGGCAAAGACAAATTAAGCAGCATCAATAGTGGTAAGGGACGATGCATGATTGTTACCCTTTGTTGGCCATGAGAGGTGAACATTGTTGGTGATGATGGAAGTATTTTATCCAAATACTCATCCAGTTCAACCATGTTCTGGTAGTACCAATTCATCACCTTCCTAATCAATTCAAGATTAAAGTCATACCATCTTCCCATGCCCGGCTTGAGATTGTTTGAGAGTGCACTCGTACAGGATTGAAAGGGGTTCAAAAAAAAAATATTTTTTCAGCTTTTGATGTAGTAAAAATTTTTCAAACTAAAATAAATAATTAAATGATTAGGGTTTTCAATTTTTCACCATAAATGTTCCATCTCTTATGATCTCAAAAATTTTTCAATTTTTATTATACTACATTTTATTATTTTTTAAAAGAGACCCAATTTATTATTTCGCTTAGGATCTCAAAAATATCAAGAACAAATCTGCGCCTTCCTTTGATGTAGACCTTGTTTTGACCATCATTGATGCTTCTCAACATGTTAGCATAAAGCTCAAGTACCATTTGTACCTAACATACGACTTTACGAAGCTTATAGATCCTATTAAACCATTGTTTTCAAGGAGAGAATCTAATCATTTTTTGAATTAATATTTTTTCTCGAATTCTTCTTTAACAGGCGTATCAAAATAATTCAATTCTTGAATAACTCTAAATTAAAAAAAAAATTAAATTATTAATTTTCATATGGACTAAAATTAATGCTATTCAATTGTTGCAACCCTTGTTATTCAAATATTAATGAAGGCTACCGATCATACCTGTATAGGTCCTTGAAATTTATGGTTACATCCTCGTATTAATTATGAACTAACTGTATTTTTTAATAACATTTTTGTTTAGTAATAGATAGTCATAATTAGTTGTTAAATAATATATATTTGATAGGTTGACAGGTATAATTCTAAGTTATGTTGAATCACTTACACTAGCCGAGTAATAATTTTTTTTTTGGAAATCCGAATTAAATTATATATATATTTATAATAAAAAATGTAATATTATCATTTTAATAGTTTATATTTTTATAATTTTTAAAGGATTAATCAAATTTTTATCATTTTTGGGACTAAAATATAATTTTACCATTACTAATTTAAAATTTTATAAATTATAAAGGACCTAAAAAAATTTATTTTAAGGGGAGCCATGGCCCAGGTTGGGTCTAAGAATGATAGTAACATATTTTATGCTTACACAAGCTCGACCCGACTCAAAAAATGGACTTAAAATTTTGCCCAAACTTACTCATATTTGCAAAAGACTAATCCAAGCTTGTTTTAGGACCATCCATATTGGTTTTTATTTTTTTAAAATATTTATATTGTTTTATTTTAATATTTAATTATTTGATACATTTTTTATTTATTGAAAATTTGTATATAATCATCTTAACATTTTTTAAAATATTTACATTAGAGTAGTATTATATATTCAGTATAGGTTTATTTTTTTAATGTGTTCTAAATTACATAATATATAAAAACAATATAATATAAAGTATTATAAACTTAAAACAGGTTGGGCCGAACTCGGTCTTGAATTTTAAACAAGCCTAAGTTTTTATCCAAACCATTTTTCGAGCTTAATATTTTTGCCCAAATTCTCTAAAATTTTGGGCGGGCCTACGGATCTTAATGGGTAACCCGATTCATGAACAAATCTATTGTCATTGATTGATAATATATAAATGAGAAATTTTTAATTAAATTTAAAACTTATATTTAATGGTTTAGGGAGTAGAATCTATAAAGTTTAAGATGTATAGAAAAAGATTAAATTCAAGAATAGATGGGAAATTATAGTTGTAAGAAGAGAAACCCTAAGATGAAACAAATAGAATAGTAGAGAAAGATGTAGATAATGCTTAAATAAATTCAAGCAGCAGAGATATTGCTTTTGTTTGCAAAGGTTTGTTTATTGTTGTGCATCCACACCTTAAGGACTCTCCTCTTGATTCCAATCTCTAGGCAAAACTGCTGGACCACTTTCTCATCCACCTTTTGAATTCTCCAACCAGCCTTCTCTGCAAACCTCAACATCTTTTCCTTTTGTGCTTGGCTGAACTTGGTCCTAAACCTTTTCCTCACTTTCCCACCACCTCCATAACCTTTCTCATTTGTTTCTGATGGGATCGATCCTCCACCTATCACTGGTTGCGGTGAGGACATCAACATGTAACTTTGAAGATGACCCAACATGAGTTTTCCCCCATAGTCAGAGGGGCAGCAACCACTGCATTCCGTCTCTTTTCGATGGAAGTTCCTATGGCAGTTGCAAGCCGAGCAGATGAGCGCCTCGAGGGAGCCTTCTTCCCCATTTGGCATGAACTCCCCGCACCCATCTGTGGCGTTCCCTCCAATGGCTGCTGCATGGTTCTTTAGGCATTCCTTGTACCTCACCACCACTTTGTTGTAGTCATCTCCTCCATCGCCGCTTGTTGAGATTGACTTATCACTCATCTCTCTCAAAGAAAACCATTCACCAGCAAGCTGTAGTGATCAAATTATTGACAAACAAGTATAAATATAGGGGGCTACCTTTCCTCACAAATTATAGGAAGAACATTACAAGCAAAGAGACAGCTTTTTATATGGTAAGTTTTACAAGTGAAGCAACAAATAAAGGGAAATATATTTATAAATTTAGTGATAGAAGGAAGTGGTGGGCGAAGACATAAAGAAGTAGGTGATAAATTATTTATATATGTTTTTTTTTTCTTTAATACGCTAAATAGTTGGTTTTCTTAATACGTACTTGACAACGTGTCAGTAAAAGTTTATCCAATTCGACACATTTTTCTATCAATTATGTGAAAGTTTGTCTAGCTGTCAACTGTGTAGAAAATATATTTATACTCTCTCTTCAAAATCGATCTATTTTTTTATATTTAAAAAAAACGATCTTAATCAATAAAAAAGAGAAAAAAAAAACATATATAACTAATTTAGCGAAGTAGGGGTGTATTTAGTAGAGGAACAACCAGTAGCAGCTTATAAAAATTAAAGCGTAAGAGAGACAAAGAGAGATTCCAACATGGAGACAGCAAATTTAAGGATAATTATAATATGGGTAGGGCTTGCTTTGCTTTGCTTTGCTTGCACAATCAATCAGGCTATGGAGGATATAGGAAATGCACCTTTTCCAATTAAATCCATTTCTTATTCTTTCATTTGTCATTGCTTTCAGCTTTTCTGTCCACTGGATGTATATATAGGATGTTAAATAAACATATATTATGTAGAAAGTGGTGTAGGGGTATATGAGATGGTGAAATTTAATTTAATTGTAATAATTATGGGTGAGTAAAATTTAATTTGATTAAAAAAATTTGATAAAAAATTTAAATTTTGAATTAAATGATTCGAGTTATTCGGATCAACTTGAATAAAAAATTCAAAATTTTCGATTTAACTCGAATATGAATTATACAATTCGAGTTATCTGAAAATCTAAATAAGAAAAAAATTACGTTGTTTTGATCAATTTTTACTTTTTCTAAAGTTTAAAGATAAAATTACATCGTTTTAATAAATGTTTGCCCATTAAGTTAAAAGCAAAACCATAGTTAAATAATATTTGTTAACTTGACCTGACTCGAAATTTTTTTACTCGATTCTATTCAATTCGAAAAAAAAATTTAAATTGAGTTGGGTTGCTAAAATAGAATTCGTCAACTCAACTAACTCGAAATTTTTTACTCTATTCGACTCAACTCGATTGAATACTCATCCCTAATAATGGACATGTTGCAAACTTAGGATCTAGCTTGGATCATTTAGCAAATTCATGTAAAAATAATAGTAATAGTGAAATTAGTTAGGGTTTATTTGAATTAAGTGTGGAATATAAAGATTGAAAAATTAATTAGTAAATTTAAATTATAAAATATGTTTAGCATATTAGTTGGGTGGAATATAATTAAATTATTTGATAAATATAAAATTTAAATTATATTTTATGTTTTTATTTATTTTTAATATATTATAGATTATTTTACAAAATGTCAACATTTTAAATTGACTTTAAATATATACACAAAATATTTTGAATAATTGTAATATTAATTATAAAAATATTATAAATTAAAAACCCAAATAAACTCGAATATTAAATTATAAACACAATTGATGAGGTGGTAATTTATGTTGGAGAGATTTTATCGAATAGAAGACATAGAAGTAATTGTTAATGTAAAAAACTTTGAAGGATGACATACTAGTGGTGTAGGGGTGAGTAATTGGTTTAGTTGGTTAGTTCAATCCGTTTTATTTTACAACCGGCTTAATTGATTTGATCACATCAAAATCGATCCGACATATATTCATTGATAAAATTAATCAAACTAAATGGATATAACTGCTATTAGAATAGAATCTGGGTAGAATTAAAGAGTTTGCACAATCAATCCAAAGCATAAGTGTGTCAAAGAGATAAATAAAGAGAAAATTGACATATGATATTTGTTAATGTAGTTCAAATTCCCTGATCTTACATTTATGGAGTCTCGCTTAGAAAATGATTTTTTTTTATCAATTATGTGGATCACCTATTAGTTTAAACCCAATCTATTTTTACACAAAGGAGCAGCTGCAACCCTAATAATCTACCCTTACACAAAGGGGTAACTGCAACCCTAATACCTACTCCAATTGTACAAATCACTCTCCCTCAAATACCTCAGACTACATAACATCTCTTCATAACAAATCCCTAAACATTGGGTGTCTAAGACACCCCACATGGCTCACCAAGAATATTGATCAACAACATATTTATAGGTCTCTTCAAGTGATCATCTACTAATGGTTTGATAAGCTTGAAACACTCATTTAAAGACTGATGTTATATATTAATTATCTTCAATATTTATCTCACAATAACCTTCATAAATAAGTTTCCCAACAATTTGAAATACTTTAAAAGAACTCAATCATTATCCAATAAACTCATGACCATCACAAGGATGGATTGAAACACTTACGAGTCCTAGCCAAACCAAATTGATACGTCACAATCTTGTAGGCCATAAACAACTACCATCAAAGAGACCAAATGCTCCCATGGCCAAGAAGAAAATTCATTCTTGTTCAAACAGAACATGAGTTGGTCAAAAACCTTTTTTTTTTTGTGAATTACAATAACAAGAGCAAAATCCGAACAACAAATGCGATTAGCGTAACTCGAACTCAAGACACATCTGGGGCGGTGAACATCCTTGATCATTGGACAATCACATGGGTTTCAATTGGTCAAAAACCTTAACAGTATAAATATCAAATAATACATAAATTGATAGTTTAAGTATTATACTGAACATTTTCAAATTACATATATTACATCATAAAAGTATAGATACCAAATTTATGCAAATTACATATACTACATAATAAAAGTAGAGATACCAAATGTATGCGACAAAGATTTTTGGGAATGTCTCAATTTGTGATTGGCATATATATATGCGTGAGTGAGAGTGAGAGAGAGATGACATTAAATAATAAAATAATAATATTTTCTTATCCTATGAATCTCATTTATTTTTAAAATTAGATTTTGACAGCAAAATAGTCCACCAAGCCCAAGTGAAACGTGCTGTGGCCCATGCAGGTATCGAGTGAGCAGAATGCGGAATAAATATATGTATTTAAAAAATCGTAAAAGGAAAAGAAAAAAAAGAATTCGCCCATGCAGAACTCGAACCTGCGACCCTCGCGTTATTAACACGACGCTCTAACCAACTGAGCACATAGGCCGTTCGAAATTCACTTATATTATATGTAAAAAGAAACAAAACAGGTAATGGAAAACAAAGTTGCGTTATTGGCAAATTGTTCAATTCTACTTATTTTGGGAGTTTGTAAGTAAATTGCGAATTGTTAAATGTTATCACTCGTGCTTAGTTGATATTTTTCAAAATAATAATAAAAAAATTAATTAAGACACAAAATAAACACATGCAAAACTTAATTAAAATACATCATGATATGTCGATTGAGTCTTGGTTCGATTGGTATGGGTATTATTATCAATGCAGGAGGATGTGAATTCAAGTATATGAAAGCACATTTATCCATTATTTATGGATTGGAGAGAAATTATTGGTAGTTCTAAGTATTGTGCCAAAAATGACATATATGATCAGAATTTATAATGATATTATTATAAAAAGTGTCATGATATAAAAAATAACATGAATCTTATAAAATTACATAAAAATATCAAAATTTATATAAAACAAATTATTAACTATTTGGACAAATTAATTATATTATAAATGTGGGAAATCAATTTATACGAAATTAAAGTATAACGATTAAATATCTACTTTGTGCATAAAGAGGGACCAAAACTAAAATTTGACCTACTATTTTAGAGTGTTGAACGCTGCGTTTAGTGGTATCTAAAATAATAAATGCTATGGTTTCCATGTTTACCAAAAATCCAGGGTTTTAGGATGCGGCCGTCGGCTTCGAGTCTATAAATGCACTCACAATCGCATTTTCCCCATCGGGTAAGCTATTATATATTTTCTTTTCGGAAGAAGCAGCTAGCCATTTACATGGTTTTTAGTGATTGGGTGATAAAAAGAATGATCAAATGATGAGTCTGAAAGACCAACAAAATGATGGATTCATTCCCATGATTCCTCCTCGTTTTTAAGTCTCTGATGATCTCTTCTTATTTTGATTTCAGATTCCAAATTATTTTTTCTAGATTTTCTTTTTTAATTCTTTAAATTTTTTAAAATAACTAGAGAACGATGTTATTTTCTTTACCTTGGTTGCTCTTCTTTTTTCTATTAAAATGTTCTTTATTGATGAACATGGTTTGAATGTTCGTACGTAATAGCTGCTGAGATTGTTTTGGAAAGAATACTTTTGAGAGTCCGTTTTTCTTGTGAATACGATCTTTGTTGTTGTTACAAGTAGAGGCTCTAAAGAGGGCGAATTAGCTCGAATGCTTGATTTCATTTTTTATTTTTAATCAATGCTTTGATTGTTTGAATAGAAGGTTAATTGGTAGAATAGGGGGAAATGTAGAAAGGATTAGAGCTATCCATGAGCTAGATTGTTCACTTCACTCAATTGGCACAGCCTCATCTTGGTTGGATTTTGTTGATTGGCTTGTTCTACTAGGCTTGAATTTAATTTAAGTAAAATTTTGCTTCACAATATTTGTGAAATGAACACGAACAAGAATAGATATGTGTATAGGCTGAGTCATTCAATTTGTCCTGAAGGTTCACTTGAAAAGTGGGAGTATTTGAATAAAAATATGAATTTAAAAAATAAATTTAGATAAATAAAGAAAGTTTGTTAGAAAATAGGTTGGACATCGAGTAAAGGTTTTTTGGACTAGATTTGTTTGAATCTCAGTTATATATAGTTGTAGTGATATATTTTGCTATTAAATTATATTTTAGAGAGATTCTATCTAAGTAATTAGGTTTTAAGTGAGATCATTTGTGACCCTCTAATCTTAAATTGTTATTGACTCTTTTATTTGATGTGTATGGTAAATAATTTATTTTAAGGTGAATTAAATGAAAATAACATTTTTATTATCAATCAAATATTAAATAATTTTAAAATTTTTAAAATAATATAATTTTCATAAATATAAAGAATTATTTATTGCAAAATTAGAGCAGGTCTTTAGAATCAATGAAGAACGCTATGCTAAATTGATTTTTTTCGAGGTAGGTATTACCCGTCTTTTTTTTCTGTCCATTAGTCCCCTCTTTTTTTCTCATTCATTCTATATACCTTTTTTCTTATCAATTTATAGATTTATTTTGTGGGTATTTTTATTTTTACAAGTTGTGATGGATAAATGATGTTATTTATTATCGTTGAAATATCATCGATCATGGACATTTTTTTTTTAAAAAGTAGGGGGTTTTTTGTTGGTTTTTTAATTTATTTTTATTTTGAAAGTATTTCAGAATAATAAATTATTTCATTAGTCGATTTGGACTCGTGTTGTCTTAAGATTTTTTTGTAGTATGTTTCTTAGTCTTGCTTATGCATGTAGTTTTGCTTTCGCAAGTGATTTAAGTATTTTTATCATCGTCCTTTCTAGTTTGGTAGATTATCGATTTTTTCGCTTTGGACAATTCGGGGTTGATTTACTTATTATATTAAATGCTTGCAATCACTATAATTATGTTGTGCTTGAATTGTGGCAAAGTTAATTGTTAACATGCCATAATATTCTATTGATGCTGAGGCGAAGCTTTGTTGTGTTGATGGAGCTTGCCCTTTATTGTCTATAACGAGTGTTTGTTATTTTTTTCCTCTTGAATTGTATGATTTTATTCATTGAATGAATTAACGATTTTTTTTTTTAAATATATAAATGTTGCTAGTCTTTAGAACTTAAACAAACTTTGAAATTTAGTTTTTGTACTTAAAAAATTTAAAATTAAGTCTAACTCTTCCTACTTAAAAATCTTAGTCCAATAATTAATATTGTTATTATTTTTCGTCAAAATTTATCAATTTCACATGTTGATTAGACTATTCTCATATGATGTTACATTTGATTGACAAAAAACAAGCCTATTAAATCAACAAACCAAAAAAATCAAAAAATTATTACAAAAAAAAAAAGTAAACCAAATTTTGACAGTAATTACAAACAATGATAATAATTAAATTAAATTTTTTAAATTGAAAAGTAATAAAATTGATTTTTTTTTTTTAAAGTATAGGGGTTAAATATGAAATTTGTGATGAATACAACATCTTTTTTTGGTGAGAAGAAAACCTCATAAAATTAGGTTACATGGTAAGAATTAAGAGGACAAAATATATTGTTTTTGTCATTGTTTATAATAACTAAAACCTTCACTGAAGGGTCTTCAATCACGGGATGTGGCGAATGGTCCATTTTTCCTCTTGTGATAAAATGCGACGGATCCTTCTGATCAAGGCACAGTTGGACATGATTGAAGCGTTGTCGCGAATGGATTTAATAGCTTCCAGGTTATCCGACCGAATCTCAACAATGTCATACCCTCTACGATGGAGAATTCTCGCACCTTTCAGGATGCTCCAAAGTTCTGCTTCAAGGACTGTGCAGATTCTTAGGTATTTGTTGTACCCGATGATCCAATCCCCGTTAGTGTCACGAATAACTCCACCTGCGGCTGCATACCTTGATGCTGTTCGAACTGCTCTATCTATGTTGAGGATAACCTCGTCTTTTGTCAAGATCTCTTTACTTATGATGTCGTCTTCCTGCACATCGTCTCTGGTTATCGAGAGGTAATGCTTGACCTAACATAAAAAGGAATTGATGATTTCACAAGGGCTCAATGTTTTATTCTGAAAAATGAGTAGGTTCCGATTCTTCTATAGTCTCCAAGAAAGGATACCAAAGAGACTCGCCTAGTTGATTTCTCCATTACGAGTCTTTGAGTTGTTCTGCAAGTTAGTGGAAATCCAGGCATACAAGGAGTTAGAGAAAAAATTAGCTTCATGGACCACATGTCTTTAGCCATAGTGCAATCACGAACAATATGGAGAATGTCCTCTAAATCGTGTCCGCAGACGAGGCATGAGCAGTCAGCTGCCAGTTCTCGTCGAAATCTCTTTGCATTAGTAAGCAGTCTCTACTTTATGACATCTCAAAGAAAAAAGCACACTCGTTGAGGGCTCGGATACTTTCATACTCTTTTTCAAAGTTCATCACTGGTGCTCCACGACTCCTCCTTCAATAGCTTGTAAGTGCTCTTAATAGAAAAAGCCCCCATTGAGGTGTGACACCAAGTCAGATGGTTAGGTCCCTTAGATGGGTGAGGGGGGAATGCCCGAGATGCGTCAAATGGTCTCCTCTGGAAGCCAAACCTTCAGAAGATACGTCAAATCAGTGGACCAAGATTAGGAACCCAAGGGTCCTTCCAACATCTAATTTACTCTCGTCACCAATAGATCAAATGAGATTCTCGCGTAAGAGGCACCAAACTTTTGATATCGACTTCCATAAAAAAGAACTTTGAGCCTTCGCAATGCTTTCAGGTAAGGGCTCTGTAATTCCATATTTTGATCTGAGGACTCGGGCCCATAGGGCATCTTTGTCAAACACCATCTTGTATCCCAACTTCAGCAAGAAAGATGTATTTTGATCGCGTAGCTGTCTCATGCCAAGCCCTCCATGCCATTTGGGTTGGCAAATAGAATCCCAGCTAACAAGTGACATTTTCTTTTTCTCGTTAGACGTGGCCCAAATGAAAGTTCTAACCAAGCCTTCAATTTCGCAGCTTTTTACTTTCATGATACAAAATAAAAAATAAATATTTAAATGGTATGTCAATATTATTATTTACTAAAATGATATGTTTGTAACAGTATCAAGAGAGAAGGGAGAGAAATGGGCAGCACTTAATTTTTTTTCTAACACAATCGTTGAAATATCATTACAAAATGATGTATTTTTTGTAAAAAAATATATATATTTTAAGGGTGGAGGGAGAGAGATTGGCAGCATTAGTATTTTGTGGTACAGAAATACAATTTAATTGGTGGAAGGTGATAGAGAGGCGACACATATGGTGCATATATATGTTGAAACAAATAATTTTTTCCTCTCGTTCTCCTTTATTTCTTCCCGTTCTACAAACAAGAGAAAAAATTATTCCCCAATCGCACACAACACATGCATATATATGCCGAAACAAATAAAATTTTTCCCCAAATCCAAACTCTTTAATTTTTTTTCCTCTTTCCACTAGTCATTTCTATCTTCCCCAAGCCTCATTTTCCCCTTTCCCAAGCCAGTAACCAATCTTGTCGCTACAAGCCCGCCTATCCCTCCCCTTCCACCGCACCTGCCACATTACAACTCCCCATAAAATTTATGGGGTGTCGCTCAGCTCTCTTATTCTATCCCACCTCATCGTATATCATCTATTTTTAATATTGGTGTTGTCCATCTCTCTCCCTCCACCTTTAAAAAATAGGTTTTTTTTTTTAAAAAATACATCATTTTGTATTGATGTTTTAATGATTGTGTCAAAAAAAATTAGGTGTCCCCCATCTCTCTCCCTCCACCCCTTGGTATTGTTTCAAACATACCATTTTAATAAATAATTATATTAACATATCATTTAAGTATTTAATTTTTATTTTTGTATTATGTAATTAAAAAAGCCAAAAGGAATTGAAAATTCGAGTAGGTCTCTTGGAAAATCAGATGCCCAGAACCCCAAATCTCCCAAATTTTTAGGGTTTATCCTTATTTAAATTAAATTAAAAGTTTGGGGATGAAAATGATAATCTTATTTAATGAATTATTATTACATGGACTTTATTGTTTATTTCGTGAATAATCAAAATTTAAAGGAAAAATATTATTAGATTTTTGTTTGAGATTTTAACAAGAGTAATCAAAATGGTCGAATTATGTAACGTGAATGTCTAAATTACGAACTTTTTATTATGGGTGCCTAGAATAAGAATATTTTATAGTTTGGTGACTATTTGTATATTTTACCCTTATTATTATTATTATTATTATTATTTAAATTTAATCTAGTGTCACAAACTGCGAATTAAAGCACGTGATCATCACGGACAAAAACACTCCATAGAAGTTAATTTATTAAATGAGGCTCATTTGATTCGCTTGAATTGATTCGACTCGTAAAACTCATGAAAAAATTTTGGTGATCTAATGAAACACTCTAATAAAATTAAAATTATCAGGGTAAATAGTATAATCTAAAGAGATAAAATTATATAGAATTTAATTTGTATGATGGTTTTAAGAGAGCGTAACTATAAATAGAAAAATTTATGGAATATTGATGAAATTAAATATGTTTTGTGAAAAGTGAGAAGTAGGCAAAGTAAATTATGGATTATTTAGTTTTTATGTAACCATAAACATAGAAATGGCAGAATTTGTAGTTGATACAATTTAGGTTACAGAAAAGGAAGCCTAGTATAAAAAACTTCAATTAATTTTGCGGCAATTCTGTCGAACTTCCCCATTAGATCCTTCCTTAACATCAACCTCCCCCATTTTCACCATTGCCTGCTGGAAATCGAAGAAAAACATAGCTTGGTTCATGGCATAACCATTCACAATGCTTCTTGTTCTCGGCGTCGTATACAGTACTTGATCCGAGAAAAGAACCCCACTTTTCCTTATCAATGCGTTGAAGTAGAAGTTGTCGAAGGTGTTTTGCGTGGCGTCGAACGGTTGCTCCGCATTGTCGCCGCCACTGCAAGTCTTGGACAATGTCTTGGCGAAATCCGAATTCAGGGTAGAATCTGCATTACTCAATCTGCTTTTGAACGATGAACACCTTGCCACTCCTAACGTATGTGCCCCTGCATTACACACCAATCTCCAGTTGGATAACTTGCAGTGATGGATGTCTTAGCTGTGTATCAAGTGGGATATAACACAAATGTTAGGTACCAGATAAAGCAACCATTTCTTGAGCAGTGAAACCTCGCTTGCCGAAGGCGCTGATGAGCTCTGAGGTGTTGAAGGTCGGGAATGGCAGGTTTATGGTGTCTTCTATCTTCGACCTCCTTCCATCTTTTCTTCCTTTTGGTATATCATACACAGGTCCTCCTGACTGTCATTATATTATAATCATAATCATAATCAACTCAAACACCCAACCCATCATGTCTAAAAGTATCATGAACGACTCTGTACTTAGAAGTGTTCAAACGGTTAACCGATTGATTAATCGAGCCAAATTAGTATTAATCGAATTTTCTAATTTTTAACCGTTGATCAAGCCGATATTTTTTCAAAAAAAAAATTAACCGAACTGAAATATTTCGATTAATTCGATCAGTTAACCGAATTAACCAAAATTTATGTTTTGTTTTATTTTTTTGTTAAAACAAATATAAAACATATAAAATTAAAATGATAATATTCATTTGAACGAATTAACCGAATTAGTAATAGTCTAATAATATAATATATAATATTATTTATTAAGTTTGGTTAATTCGGTTATTTACCCGATTTCGAATCGAATTAACTGTTAACCAAAATTCCAAAAAACTTTTAACCAATCTCCGACCAAACCAGATCGGTTAACCGACCGATTAATCAAATTAGATCAATTTAGTTGATTAATTTGATTTTAATCGAAATTTGAATACCGTTATCTGTACTAAGAGTCGAATTGCATTTTAACCCCTTTATTAAAAAATGAGCAAAATAATCTTTGATGAAAGAGTAAATTGGTCTTTCTATGAAAAAAAATCAGCATGAAGTACATGTTATTTGGTTATTTGGTTAAATACACCAGTTTTTAACAAGTCAAATGAATGAAAATTTTTAACAAAAAATTAACTGATTTGCTTTTCGATTTAATATACCGTAATTAATTTACCTAATTTTTTGTGAGTAGGATAAAAAAATGCAATTTGACTCTTAATGTAAAGATGTCCGTAATACTTTAGCGTCCAAAAAGTTATATAGATATATTGTTACCCAGAAAATGGCATCTCTGGCAGCCATTGCAACAATATCAGCACAGGAGACAATGCCAGGGCACTGATCTTCCAGCTGCTCCTTTGCATCATCAATAACTTCATAGCCTCGCAAGCTCAAGTTTCCAGGTGAGTCTTTTTCTGCTGTGTTGTCCTTGGTGGAGTCAATCAGAATGGAGCCATCACATCCCTAACCCCACCAAATTACCATACATTAAACACATTTATACCATGCCATTTCAGCTGAAAAAGTTGAAAAGCAAGGAAGAAAAGAGATACCTCAACGAAGCAATCATGGAAATGCATCCTAACCAAAGCTGCTGCCAACGTTGGATCATCTTGCAAAGCTCTATTAACAGTGTTCTTCACTATGGATTCAGCAAATGGGCAACTCATGATGTAGTAGTCCATGCGAAGACCATCAACTCCAAATCGAAACCCACCGGCCACCGCCTCCATTAGGATAAACATACTTAGCAGATTAGCCATCGTTGTCGTCTTCACTAAGTTCAACGCCATTATGTATATACAATGACCAACTTCTTCAAGAGAGATCACTTAGCTTGCTACAAGGCTAGCTGGAGATACATATATATACACATAAAGTTGGTCCACACATGAATCGGCAAAACCTTTTCTAAACTTTATTGAAGATAGTGGTGGCCTATCACTTCATCCACCAGATTTCTTCATTAATGAATATGATAATCTAATCTTTACATGGGTTAATTGCATGTTGATTTGCACGTAAGAGGGACACCTAGACAAACTCACTAAATTGATTGTGAAATCCAGGACTCATGTGATAACTAGATAGGTTGAAGATTGTCAACCATGGAAACTAAAGTCAAGCATTAATGTTTTACAAAATCAACAAGTAATTAATTAGAGAAACATAAATGCATGATCCAAATCAAAATCCCACTTTCCAAACAAATCATATGCTGAGAGGAAAATTTGTGAGAAACATCATTAACCTCATCCTCCACACGATTCCCTATTACTCTATGGTTTAGTGGGGGTGGGCGGCCATATATAAAACTCAAAGGACTCCACCAAATCATTGTCCTTTCTCTTTGCTTTTTCTTTTTTCACCTAAAAGACTGGACTACTGTCCCATTTTATAAATTTATCATATATACATTGTGGTGATTACATATTCTTCGCTTTGAAGTTTGCCCTTTGTTTTGATCCACTTGTGTGTATATATTATGTAATTTCCATTTATATTGCCTCTATAATATATTAAAGTTTAAGGTAAATTATACCATTAGTTATTAAATTATGAGTAAGTTTTTATTTTAGTCATTTAACTTGAAAAATTTATGATTTGATCACTCAACTATTTGAAAGTTTTCATTTAAGTCGCTGAAATGTTCAAAAGTTTTTATTCAAGTCACTGGGCTGTTATGTTTTTTTTCTAAAAAAAAGTTTCGTCAACAAGTTCCAAGTAATCATTCGATGATTGGTGCGGTGGATTAGTACTAATCAACAGGTAGAAAAACATACCTTAAATACAAATCAATCTGACGATTAGTGTCGAAGACGATAAAAAAAAAACTGTTTGAATTTTGGTTCGAGATTCATAACGTCTAAAATTATTTCATGAGATGAAAAAAAAACTTTCGATTGAAGTAAATATCACCTTTTCTACAATTAATGTTTATTATTATCAACTAATGGTGAATGCATTAAGCTCATTCAAATTATATTTTTGAATTGTTTACTTGTTTTTATTCTAAAAATCTTGTAATTTGATTTTTTTTTAATATTGGGATCGTTAACATAAAATTTATTCATTCATTTATCGACGCATGAAATATTATCAAAATGTGTCACATGCATACAAGGTAACGTGTATTAGTCTATTGATGGATGAATAAATTTAAGAAAATTAAAACGATCAAGATTAAAAAAATAGAAATAATTAACTAATAAAGAAAAATAAAACGTTGTAAAAGAATTCTTCTTGTTAAAAATGTAAGAACAATTATTGTTAACGAAAGAGTCAACTAAAGTGGGGAAGTGCGTGGGAATTGGCATGCAGCTGGTTTCCATTCATACTTTTGAGTTTTGAGGAGTTTGGTATCTATTTTATGATTTTTTTTTATTTAAATTTTAAATATTATTATATGCATTATTTTTTATTTTTTATTTATCTTAAAATATATATATATATATATATATATTAGTTGATTAAATCTTAACTCGATTAACATAAATATTATCGTCAATGCAAAAAGACGTGAATTCGAATACGCTGAAACACATTATCCTCTAATTTATAAATCAAAAAAAGATTATAAATAATTCTAAACATTATATAAAAAATAAACATAATTAAAATTTTATAATAATATTGTTGAAATATATATATCACCATTAAATTCTGTTGTTTAAATTTTATTTGTAGACACTAATAACATATGAAATGAATAATTTATTTGAAATTATAGGAAAGGAATAATAAGAGTTTGGTTAATTTATGGAAAATGCGCGTGCATTCCATTGTCCCATCGAGTGGTTTGTACGCGTTTACCTACTCTACGCATCATTGCGCCAAAAATTCCATCCATCTCATTTTGGATTTTAATATTCTTTTTCGATTCGATTTTTCACAGTTTATAAGTCTATTAAGAGGTAGATATTGGTCATAAGTTTGGTTTTGATTTATTTTAAATGTCAATATGTTTTATGTTAATTTAGAATGTTTATATCTCAATCGAGTCTTAACTTGATTTATATCGACATTGTTACCAATACAGAAGGATGTGAATGGTATCGACATTGTTACCAACGCAGAATGATGTGGGTTCGAATACGTTGAAGTGTATTATTCTTCTATTTAAAAGTTGGAGAAGAACTATAAATAATTTTAGATATTATATCAAAAATAATCTTTATATGAAAATATTTATAAAAGACTATGGAGAGATGGATCGTTGAGATTTAAAATGCAATCACGATAACAATGAAAACAATACCTTAAAAGCATTACCGAAAAGGTGTGAATATATAGCAAAATTTGTATTTGATTTGGTTTATGAAATTAACGAATAAATTATATGTTGTTAAAGTTAGGAATAATATTTGATGTACCGTCGATGCACGAGTCTACTACACCATCAATAAATTGAAAAAATAAATTCGAGGGTTTGTACAATTATATTTAGATATAATGAAACATTAATGTAACTATTATAAATAAATATTAATATTTCTCGAATGTAGGATCTTGATTTAAAGGTTTAAGATTTAGAGGTTGAGTATTCGTTTATAATTAATTTTTATTTTATCATATTTGAATAAAATTATCAGGATTTATTTATAAGTCTTCCGCTGTTACGCCAATAAAGCATCAAATATTCTCCCTTAAATCTGTGTTTATATAAAATAACTGTATAATGAATAATTAATTTTTTTATCAAAACTGTATTTGTGTAAAATAATAAATTTGTTAATAAAAATAATTAGACATAAAGTCATTTTTATTATATAAGCATAATTTTATTTATAGTATTAGATGTTTTTATAAAAAAAAATATTAAAATAACAAAAATGTTGATGAAGGAAGAAAAGGATAAAGAACTGAAAGGAGGAGGAAATGTTCTTTTAAAATAAAATATAATTGGGTTGTTGTTTGGAGATTAGTCAGCGACTCCAGCGATGTGGAGTCTGTGATGGAGGCACATGTGCATGTCAATGTTGTTGACCAGGATATTCCGGCATATCGACCTCTATCCAGTATGCTTTAAGTTGAATTTGACGGGATGAAAAGGCTTGAATTTTCGAAATACCTACATATCACTCCAAGGTATACCACTTCATCTGCTACATATTCACAGGAACGAGTTGTCGGGACTTACTTTTCGACGAAAAACGTGGTCATATTAACCAAATTGCCAAATTTCAAGTTTGGAACATTAATCGACTTGTGACAAAATTTTGGATGGGATCAAGTCATTTCTAGATTGAGATGCCTGTATAAAGTTCGAAGAGTTATATCTTAGCTTCGAAACACATTTTAAATCACTCGATTTTGAGTTTGAGAGCTCAAATTATGACCATTTTGCTGAAGACTGTGCAAGCAATGAAATTATTACGGGAAATTACGAATTTCGAGCTTTAATTCAAATTTAAATCATATTTTGTTCGATTTTAAAATCTAATTTTGATCATACATGAGCTCAATATTGTATATATTAGGTTTTATTATTTATTTATCCCGAATATTAGAATATTTTTAAATATTTAAAATTGTTTAGCAATTTTATGTTTCTTAGTTAACAAGAAAACCTAGTTCTACTAAAAATTACTTTCTGTTTAGATTAATTAGTCTATATAAAAATCTCTTCATTATTCATTAAAGGCGTTAATTCATTCATTAATAAAATTTCAACTCTTGGAGATAATTTCTTTCGTGCAAAATTGCTTTATTGTAAATTTTAGAAGCAATTTTTCTTCTCAATTTTCTTCAACGAGTCATGAGAATACATTCTTCGTACTTCAATCTGTCAAGGAGTATCTCTTGGAGGGTTGATTATAGTCAGTAATTGAATTTGTTGGGGTTTATGGTTAAGTTGGACAACTATCTTATATCCATATTCATCGATTTATTTGATTCATCTTTCACCTTTTAACTTTCGTTTTCTTCATTTATCTGTGTTTTACATCTTTATCTTTTTTATTCTTGAATTTCTTCTTTTGATCGTTTTCATTGTCTTTATTTCTAAATATGTTTGTTTCTTCATTCTAATCAAATCTGCATCTTTTTTTCGAGTCAAACAACTTTAATATGACTTGGGTCTGCTGCTCCCCTATCATTTGGTATTAGACTTGGGCTTTTTTTAGTTGTTTCCTTGTGCTAAAAAATTGTTTTCAGCAATTTTTCTAAAACAACCTCCAAATTATATTTACCTTTGAAAATTTTCAAAAATACATTGATTTCAATGGGTAAATATATTCAAATCGATTTGAAATTTTGTATACTTTATCATGACACTTTGGCACATTAAAAAAAATATTTCCTATGAAAAAAGAAAAAAAATTGAAAACTCAAGAAAAGACAAATAAAAAAAATTAAATATATATTGTGGGTTAAATTTTGTGCTCAAAATTTCCAGATCTAATCTTTATCATATAAAGAGGCTCGATTTAATTTTTGTAATTTTAGCACATCAGGAACACCTAGAACAAAAAATATAAGCTACTTTCCATTGTTTCTTGTTTTCAGCTGGATAGTTTATTTTCTTTGATTCTAACCTTGGGGGTTTCTTTTGTTTTTAGCTTTATACCAACATTTATATTAACAATATTCTCAAATGTAACATTAAAATAAAAATATAACAAAATACTAATCTTTACACTTACAATTTTGCAAATGCTATAAAAAAAAATACTAACATGAGGATGTTGAAAATTATGGATGGATTTTTGAAGAATAAAAATAGCTTTATAGAAAAAGATAATGAGAGATTAAATGATAGGCTGCATGTTTTTGGTGTATTTACTAATCCCTTTACTGCTGGTGCTCTTCGAAGAAGGAAACAATTGGCCATGAAATGTTCTCTATTCTCATGGGTGGGGATTGAACCCCCGACCTTATGGTTAAGAGATGAGGTGAGCAATCACAACACCACATCTCTTGGTTAATTACTCGTTACCTGCTTTGACATCATTTCAGCTAATTATACAATACTCACGTGAATCCATGCAATCTGCATGCATGTCATCTAGGGACTAAAATTCAAAAAATAAATTATAAAATGCGAAGTCTGCACATGAGGGAGTGACTTCAAGGTCAGGACCTCCAAGTAACAACTTCATAGTGTCACGGGACTAGAACTTTAGTCTGGCAAAACGCGCGACCTTAAACGATTTCTTAGGTTCAAATCTACCTTAGTCAACCTTACTGTTGAAAAATGAGAATTCTCGAAGGCAGTGAAGCAAACCGAAAGCAAACGAGAAAGAGAAAGAAGCCATGAACGAACAGAAAAGTCATAAAAAATAGCGCAAATCAAATGTTTGAATAAATGCTCTCAAAAGTATTTTATTACTTTCAAGAATTACAATTGAGTGATTACAGATGAGGAGAAAAACCTCTATTTATAGTTGAGCTCCCTCAGATCCAACGATATAGATCGAATTACATCAACGACTAAGATTAGTGCCTATTTACAATATGAGAGTCCTAAGGGATTTAAACTCTATACAATCTTATCCCTTAGGAATTACATTAACTATGGTAACTTTAGTTTTATTAGAGTGTTTCATTAGGCCACCAATGATTCAAGTAGATGGGCTTCTCCATGTATTCTATTAATCGGGTTAGTTCCAAGAAATGAGCCACATTTAATCAATTGACTTCCATGGAACGTTTTGTGCGCATCCGTCATGGGCTTTGATTCGCAACCTGTGACATTCTCCCCCATCCATTGTCGCTATGCCTTCGTCGTGTCCTCGGAGTGACACTAGTTTGACTCATCTAGAAATTGTCACAATTCCTCAACAGGTTCTCAACTAATCTATTTGTCAGGTAGTTTTACCCCTCGGAACATTTACTTCGGCTTATGTCTCTACCCCTGCCTAACTCAAATTGAATTTCTCTCTTGTATATCTCGATTGTAAGAGGTCATGACTCTTACTTGCCCTCATTATGATTTGCCTCGATCAAAATCCCCTTGATCCTCACAAATAGGCTTCGACACACCCACATTGAACACCAGGTTAGCCTTGGGTATTACTACTACCTCTGGTTTGTAAGCCCCTCGACTTATCTAATTTAGAACTCTAAAAGGGCCCTTATGCCTTTTCCAAGACAATGGTATGTCACAATGTAAAACACTAGGAAAGTGTTTGAGATGTACCTTGTTTGTAACATTTACTCGATTTAATTGTCTGAGTTGCATCACTAATTTACCCACAAAGTCTGATGCACAACTCACCTCTCTTATAAGTGATAGCCCCACTGATAACTCAACAGGCTTCATATCAATTAGCTGCCCCCTCTAACATTTTCAAAGGGGTCTTTGTAGCCCTCTCATTTACCAAGTCAATGTTCTTTCCATAATGAACATCCTCATCTAGATGGATTGTCAATAATACCTTGGTTCCACCTCTCATGTATCGACTCACCTACACAACACATTGTTGTTGAGTATCCAAGAAACATATAAAATCAGAAAAAGGAACTAATAGAGCATTAATCTTGTCAAGGAAATTCAAGTTAAGCATAATCATCCAAATGAATTACCTCAAAGTCTTCTTTGTCTATTCGTTGACTGATTTGTAACTCAACTCCTTGTGTTACTCTTACAGTTAAGATTTGGTTGGAATTTATCGCCCTAATCTTCTTAGTCGATTTGTTAACTGAGAGACCAAGTTTTCCCGTAATTTTCTCTTATATGAACAAGTTGATCCCCCTGTATCAACAAGAGCACTCCTTATTCGACCTGCAATATTGATGTCCACAAACATGAGCCCTTTCTACTTGCAATCCCTTTTCACTTTTGCATAATTGAGTATTATTGACCCAAGCCTTAACGCCTCACTTTTTGGCTCTGCTTCATCTTCTCTACTGATCGCGAACAACTTAGACTATTTTAGACAATCTCATCAGAAACGCTTAGGAAACACTATCTTAACTTCTTTTCAAGATCAAACAAAGCTTCATCGATGCTTAGACTAGCTCATCATCACCTTCGATGGTTGAAAACACAAATTTCTTTGGACAATCCCTCACTATATGTGGGTCGTCACAAAGGAAGCATTTCATAGGCCCCTGTGGTTTGTTGTTGGGCTTCCACTTCCTATTATGTGGTTTCTCATTATCACCATTTCTACAATTGCCTTTATTGCCATTTTAAACTTGTCCCTCTTCATATGGTCTCCTCACCTGTAACAGTCCGATTTTCAGTGGTGTCAAAAATAGTAATTTCGAGATCACAACTCCGACGAGTCAAGTCGTAAATATATTTATTCAAATACTTATGACTTTGTTAGCATCGTATAAAAATTTGGTTATGAAATTTTAACATTTAGATAGTTAATTGAATACAAAATAATTAAATCATAAAATGTGCAAAAATTGAGTTAGTTAATTAGAAGGACCAGACGAACAAAATAACCAAAAGTATTTTAGTGGTGGAATATCATGAGTTATATATATATTAAATAGGATTAATTAAAGGTTGAATAATAGATTAATAAAGCTAATTATGAAAGTTTAAATAATTACAAAATTACCATTAAATATAAAAGTGAAATTAAGGAAGATAATAACATATTTTCTTCTATTTTCATCATCTTCTTCGGCAAGAACAAGGGTGGAAGCTAGGTTTTACATTCTAAGCTTTGAACTTTAATTTAAGTAAGCTATTGTTACCCATTTTTAGTAATTTTTATGTTTTTAAGTCCATATTAGCTTAATCTAGCTTACTTAAGGACTAATTTGTGAAATTGTCAAATGTTATGAAACTTACCATTGTTTAATATGCTTATTCTTGAAATATTTTGATGGATTTGTATGCTTGATGCTTGGGTTGGATTTTTTTGTAAATTGATTTTGGATAAAATTAGGGTTTAAGGGCTAAAATGTTAAAATGGAGAAATTGTGTTTATTTGGTGAGAAACAATGGAATTGTAGGGACTTGTAGAGACCTATGTCTATTCGGCTGGTATTGATTTTGTAAGAGAAAGGTTATTTTGTATGTTTTATGCTTAAGGACTAAATCGAATAAAAGTAAAACATTAGGGGTAAAATCATAATTTTTCCAAAAAAGACCAAATTGTGTTAAATGATTTGATTGTGTGATTTAATGTGGCAAATTGGATGATTTGTTAATGTAGACTATGATTGTGCCACAGATCGTAAAAAGGGGAAATTAGCAGAATAGTCCCTAGAGCTTATCCACAATTACAATCCAGTTCGATAAGTTCGTAATGTTAAATTCTTACTTGTAACTGTTTATAACTACCTTCTTTATGATTGTTGAAAATGGGAAACGAAAATTGAAGATGTAAAAAATGGAAACGACGAAAAGAGAATTATCCTGCCTTGTGCCAAAGATTTAAAATGGTCTGATGGCTGAGATCCTATATTTGTTGCGGATTCTCTACAGCATCGTGAGTCACTGTAAAGTGAAAAGAATCCAAGATTGGATTACAGGCCTTACGATGGTTGAGATTTATGCTAGTTTGCATATTCTCGACAGCTTAGTGTGAGCAGCATCGTAAGGAACAGTTATACCATATCGATGACTGGTAACAGAAATGACCTTTGGGTCAATAGGGATGGAATCAAATTATGGATCATCAGAGTACAGCTCTGTCCTAGCTCGATTGAATTACAGATTGTACCATATAGGTTATTTGGTAAATTTATGAACTTTGCAAACTTGCTAAGCTATGAAAGCTTACCTTTGAATTTGTTGTTGTTTGGTAGATTATTTTGCTACTTGAGGATCGGATCATCTTAAAGAAGTCACACTATCGCGACGCTTGTTTGATAGTTTTTCATCACTTGGTTATATGCCATGTATTAGGATGAAGTTTTTTTTATACTACTTATATGAGATTAATGAATTCCTTGTTGTTAATTTTAGTTAAAATGTTGAACATAGTTTTGTATGCTAGTTCATTGTGATATACATACTTTATGGGATGTATAAAATGTCTTGAAACTATGTACAATGTATTAACATATTGTATTTTGAAGTTATAAAATGATGAATGGTTGAAAAACTTGAGTTTATGCATGATTCATTGAATTCTGCATACTTGTTTTGGGAGAACTCATACATGTATCGGTAAAAGTACAAGATAAGAGAGAGATTGTTCACTGACTTGAGTTGTATTGATAATTGTATAATAGGTATCGGTAATTCTGTTCATAAGAGTATCGGTAATCTATGTACTTGTATCGGTAGAAGATACAAGGTAGGACTTCTTAACTCTCTAGAGTTTTTAGTATCGGTAGAAGTATGACTTGTATCGGTAGATGTCTCACTTGTATCGATAGAACTGTCATAAGTATCAATAGAAGTCTGCACTATTTCTTGAATTGTTTACTGATTTGACAACTACCAATACTTATCCAATAGGTACCAGTAAAAGTCTCCAAAAATCGTGAAAATAACATTTTTGCCTCTTATGCATTATGTTGATTTTCATTTAATGATTTTTAGTCGTGCATGATGTAATATTTTATTAAATATGATTAAAAGGATTTAAAAATTGAAAGATAAATTGCAAATAGATGGTCAAAAGACCTCCTTATTGCTATTTTTACATTAACAGTAAATAAACGCACCGTCTATCAAAACACACCCTTAAATTGAAAATATGATTCCACCTTTATTGGCGTGTCAGTGGTTGCTTATCTGTTTATTTTCACTCTTTTTGTAAGTGACATCCTCTACCATGGCCAGGATGAGGCAATAAACCTCAGCTTTCATGATCTTTGTTGCAAAGAATGCAAAAAAAAAAAACTTGAGGATATTTAAAGACTATGCAACTTGCTTTACTTGGGACATCAAAATTGGCACAAAGTGCTACAAACTCAAGAGTATCCTTCACCTGCCCTCAAATCGGCATTTAATCCCATTGAATGGAACTAAAATTCCCCAATAATAAATTGGTAACTCTTGAACAATAAATAGATATAACCATCTTTTGCATTTTGACAAGCTTTTACATTTCCTAGGCAGCGGCTATGACATTGACACATTGCAGGAAAATAAAAGCTCCACAATGAAATAAGTATCCAAAATTACCACACCTGGGCAACAAACAAGATAATCATGAATTCCCAATTGTCATTCAGCAAACAAAATCCAAAAGAACAAAATGAAAAGTCATTAAGCGAGTAGTTCCTCTCAATTCCCACTCTCTATCCCACTAATAAAATGTGAGGTCAGTAAAATCACAGGATTACATTGGTGTAGTAATATGTACAACGCCAAATGCCTAACTTCTACAACCCCATGCATGTTCCTTGTTATTCATTAGAATATTTGATGGATGCTACAAGAATATTTCATCTTCTAATAACAGGACCCTTGTACAGCCCTCTCCGAATCACAAAGTTATCAGGGGGCTGAAACTCTTCTAACCATGTCACTTCCGAGAACATTTCTCCATTCATTTCAATCTCACCTTCATTTTAAATGAGGAAACGAATAAGAAAATAGCATGCAGTATTTCTCTTCAGGTTACAACATATCATAGTAGCTACCATCTAATACTAGGTTCAAAATTGCATTTCTTACCAGGTAAATCCCTTCTTGGGGACCTCCGGAAGTAAGTGCAATGTCGTCCATGCTCTGAGGAGTAAGGTGGTGATAAAATATCAAAAATAGCACAGGGAGTCCGTGCCCTAAAACAATGGATGTTGCCTCCACTTGTGGGATAAAGTACTGTTGTTGCACAAGGGGCTGTCATCTCAGTATCCTTAACAAGTTTTGCAGCTCTTGCTACAAACCACCAAGAATAAGCAAATCAAAGTCAAAGATTGAAGAATATATAATAAGAGCCCTATACCCTAGGAAGGGTGAAGAGAAAATGCATTATTTAAAATCAGATACATCACCACTTTGTCTATGAATAAATTATCAATACTATTACATCTGCTGAACAAGCAATTACTTCAGTTGTGATTGGTGTCAGATAGGCAGGTTTAGCTGCCATAGGCCACCAATAATCACTTCTGTTAATCAGAAAAAATCTAATCCACAATTAGTAAGTCCTATTTATCTGACCTCATATGTTCAATAGCTTCCTTTTCATTGCTCATGCTACAGGCAAGCCAGACATAATGCATAAAAATAAAATAAATAAATAAAAGAAGCATTCACTGAGCAACCTCCTTAGCACACCCCTGAAACGTCAGATTACACCATAAAACCCATAGATTGTATAGTTACTTTATTTCATTAACAAGTTTGCTGATTAATTTCCTACACTTACTTTGTGAGCAACACGTTGAAAACAAATAAATATACCCCATCAAGAATTCTTCGGTTCTGAATTTACTGCTAGGTTCCTATTTGAATGATCCCTGTTACCATAAAACCCCTAGATTGTATAGTTACTTTTTTTCATTAACAAGTCTGTATCCCTGTTTCCATGAATAATTCCTATTTGGATGAGGGTCAAAATATTTGGATGGGATCAAATTCCAATTAAAATATGTTATTATGTTATTATAAACCCAAGCTGAACTGATTAAAATCTCATCAAAGGTCAAAAGATATGCTTTGGTTGGCTTCTATGACCATTCATTTTGTCTGGTTTGCTTTCAAACCTTCTTTTCTTTTCTTTTTTTGTGACAAAAGTTCCATTCAAATTTAATTGTGCATTTCCCTAGCTAAGTACAGTAGTCTCCAAATATTTCAGCAAATCAGTTAAGTTATGTCACAAGCATTCTCGATAACTTAAACTACATCCACACAAGATGAGAAATTGAACAGACCTCTCACTTCCTCGGATGCTAGCCAAAAGGTTCTTTACATCTACCCTATTGAAAGGGTCACTAGCTGTAACATAGAGACATCCACCAATGAGTACATTTAGTATTACCCAGGTCTTCTTTCTCCCATTCCCATCAACTTTCGATCAAGTAAATTTCATACTAAAAGTATTTTCAGTCATTTTTAAACAAACCACCAGCACTTTCATAACTAAATTAAATGCAGTAACACAAAAAACTGTATATCGCAAAGCCAATATAAATTTAAAAGGAGGTCCATTTCTCTCCGTCTAACAAGAATGCTAATCCTATCATATAAATGGCAAGAACAGCAGTTGCATAGGATTTCTAACTTCAGAAGATTAACAGAACTCTATAAAGGTACTAGATCTTCGTGAACAAATTAAAAGAGAAAACTCCTGAAACAAAAGTATTAGGAAAAGGAAATTAATTAAAAATGGGACTCGTGAGATTTCAAGGAATAAGGATGATACCATTACTCGTTCAGTAGGAAACAAATATATTAATTTGTTAAAAGAACATATTTTTCTATGAACATCCTTATTATGGTTTAGTTAGCATTCATCAAAGAAATATGGAAATGTTAAAACACACCTTGTAGTGGATCTTCAGACTCTGTTGGGTCAAGCCAATCATATGACTTAACGTGTAATGAGCCATATATCAGCCTGCTCAGCACTGTCATTCCAGGATGATTGTGCAGAGGTATGAGAGAGGAAGGTGGCATACAAAAAATTCCTATCTGCATGGAAAGAGGAAATCGGAAAAATGAAGGCCTGATGGTAGCTGGTAATGTAACTACAATTTTCGAAAGTTCAAATTTTATTTCAATAGAAGTGTTTATTTTAATAAATTCTAGGAGACTTTCAGCTAAATTCAACATCCTCGCTTTAAAACTCTAAAATTTTAGGTCCTCAAGATAGGTGTTATCTTTAGTAATAAAAATGATAGGTTATAAAAATTTGTGCTTACAGAGAAGCTGTCGCACTCATGCAAGTGCAGATACTTAATTGGTGGCAATAACTGATGGGTTCCATTCCGCTCATTTACAGGACCAGACCAATTACGTACCACTTGTGCTTCCTGCTCCAGACCTACATCAGAAGGCTTCATTTTCTCTGAAATAAAATTGACATTTTGTGTTAAAATGCAGAAAATATGCTATGAAACTTGGTTTCTTCACTTCATGTGAAAACAGAAAATGCTTGGAGCTACATACACAGTGGTTCAAAATTTTGCATGGTTAATCAAATAACACCAAAGTTGTAATGATCACCTCTACCAAGGAAAGCACTTTCTCAATGTTATGGTATACCCTTGTACTTGGTACTCTAAATTAGAATAGTTGTAACCACTCACAATGATATGTTGATCCGAAACCATTAGAATACCAATAGATTTCAATACTCACGAGGATAGGAAAAAAGAATTGGAATTAGTGTAGATAGATTCTAAGACCACATAAGAAAAAAGGGAAAATACAGAAACCCCAATCACTGTTTTCTATTTTATATCTAGAAGGCACCCAAATGCTAAAGAATTATCAAGGCGTCCAGTGAGTAAAAAACATAGATTGTTCCACTACAATGGAGCAACAGCTCAATGTGAACAAAGCAGAACAATTTGAACTTTTAACTCACCATACAGCAAGCATTTATGCTCAAGATAAAAGTGCTTCAAAGATGACTAGTAGCTATTATTTTGAAGGTTGATTATTAAATGCTAAAGGCATTGGGCAACTAGCATAATGAAGTACTGAAATGGGTCTTGGTGAGCCAGATAACAAATTTCTTGTTCTACTAAAACTCACTTTGTAAAAAGAAGTTCTTGCTTTTGTAATTAAAGCTGATGAAAATCTGGAAACGTTTTGCCAATTAAATAATGTCAAGGCCTCTTCCTACAGGACAGAAATTTGAACTTAAACAAAAATGAGCTTTACATCCCAAACAATGAAGGATAATATTTTTTCTTCTTCTTTCTGTTTTAACAATCAGGCCACATGGAAACTTGGTTTTCAGATCAGCCAAAAGGCATGGCACTATTTATCGGTAGATAATGCACTTGCCAAGAAACTAACATAATAGGAGTAGCATGAGGCAACTTCCAATAGCTGATGTCATCCAAAGAAAGATACAACTTAGTTAAATTAATTAACCTAAGAGTAAATTCATATGTTTCAATTTTGACTGAAAAATAAATAACAGCTAAATTCTACAAAAAAGAGCTTCCATAGTATTTACTAACTACTAATTTCGAAAACATGCAGAAAGTTAAGTATTACTTTCAACATGATTTTATCTCAATTATAATACTAATAAAATATAGCAGACTTGGTTCAACTATAAGCTCAAAGAACAAACATGAAGAAAGAAGAATCAAATAGTGAATACCTAGCATAGTACGAACTCTTTCAAAAGCTTCATCAGAAACAGGGCCATTGGGCGAGAATGCCGCTTTGCAAGTGTTATAAAGCCTCTGTATATAATATGGCATGTTTGAAAAGACGATACCAACTTAACTGAATGGACCAAAAGCCTCTATATCAGTAAGCTGATAACGCCTTTTTGCAAGTAAGGTACTAATTGATAGTAGGATAAAAGATGCAATTCGGTGACAACTGGATCTGCAAAGTAACCCGCCTGTAGTAGATCTGCATGGCAATTATTTCATCATCCCTCCCTGCTAATCTCACATACAACCACCCCACCTGACAGGGTAGAACCCAAAGTAAATCAACATAGTTCATTTACAACAAAAACAGAGACTAATTAAATATAAAAAGAACAGCCTTCCTTCTTACGAATTTCAATAGTTCAATGCACAATTTTATTGCTAATATTACTTTTTTTTATCGAACCCAGAACTTGATATCAACAATGACTAAAGCAACACAAGTTATTTGCAAGTAATATTGCTACTAGTATAACATTAGCTAACTCAAACCAGAAAATGCAAGCAAATACAACAAATGCTAAAACATTGAACAATTTTCCATTAGTTCTCGGTTTTTAATTTTCTACAATTGAATCTAAATTTCTGGGGTTTAGATATGCAGAAAAGGAAAACAAAAAACAATAAGGAATCCAAATTACGATAAACATAAAAATTGGATAGCATAACAAAAATATAAAATGAAGAACGTGCGTGCAATTAATTAAAAGCAAAAAGCAGAAAAGATGGAGAATCGGATAAAAAAGAAACTAACCCAATTTGAGATCCATCAAACTGATGACAGAAATGTTCGAAAGAGTCACAAAAAAGACAAAAGGAGGGATTTATTTCGTTTAAAGAAAACAGAGTAAGGAGAGAAAGGGATCGCTAAAAGCAACACAACAGTGAGAAATAGGAAGGAAGAGGATGGTGGGGGAGTTTTGGGGGCTGCGCTTAGCTTATATGAATGAATATCAGCTTGATTTTACATAAATTGCCCTTCGCCTAAAATTCTTGTACTTTTTTGCTTCTTTTTTTCCCTAAAAGTTCGATACGCTATTTTTTAAAGGTTATAATCTTTCAAATTTTAAAATTTAATCTCTACATTGAGTTTCTCTCTGTCTAATTTTATGTCAAAGGCTCATTCAAAAAAAAATTTATGTCAAAGGTAAAATAATTTTTTCAGTTCTTAATATTTATATTCTTTTTATTAATTTGTCCCTTTCTCTTTAAAAACATATTAAAAATATTAAAAATTATTTTTTTCATGTTTTATATAAAAACATAAAAAATTATAATTTTAAAAAATATAAAAATTTTGTTGTCCGATATTATGATACAAGAATTAAAAATTATATTACAAAATATCGTGAACTGTATTAATTAAATTTATTATTTATTTTATTTTTATTATTATATAGATTATGAATTCATTGCTGATTCAGTTTATTTCTATGCAAATTGGGAGATGATTTATATGGATTGTACCTAACGAATTAGGTATATTTCTTCATTTTTTTCATTTTCTTCAATTACTCTTTTAAATTAAAAAATGGGAAGTAAGCGAATTGAAGCATTGAAAATTATGTACGAATTGACTCAGGAAATTTAAAGGTAATCGATATTCGTGTTTATATTATAACTAGTTTTCATACCCATGCGAGATTAATTAAAATGTAAGTAAGTGTTGTATTTATTTTATTTTATTTTACTTTAAAAGTTAATTTATTATTGCTTCTTCTAAAAATGTAATAGTGTCGAAGCAATGGTATATTTAGGAAGCTGATAGGGATTTCGATTCCGTTTAAAATGAAATTTTTTTATTTAACTCTTTTAAAATTTTTAAAATTATTAGTAAAAGTAAAATTACACTTTAACTCCTTAAATTTGATAAAATTTTAATTTAATTTTTTAAAAATTATAAAAATATAAGCTACTTAAATAGTGAAATTACATTTTTACTATCGTAAAAATTACAATTTAATTCTGGCTCCCCCTTAAAAAAATTCTGACTTCGCCCATATGTTTAAGGGTGTTCAATCAGTTAATCAAACCGAATTAACATTAATTGAATTAACTAAACTTTTTAAACCCTTAACCGAACCGATTCAGGGGTGCGCCAATGAGTCAGATTTCAATAGAGAATAACAAATCAAATTTTTCCTATTTATTTTTAGTATTTTTAGTTGGATTTAAATTTTTTCAGGAGAAAAAAAAAGCTGAAAATCAAGAGGAAAAATCTTATTTGTCATTCTCCTATTGAAAATGGATAAGGATGACGTGAAATTATGGTTTCATACAATACCTTCTCTAAATATAAGAGAAAAGATTATATGAAACTGTGGTTTCACGTCATCCCTATTGTAACATTCGAGTTCTTGAATCGGATTTGGAATAGTAATAGAGTAGAATTGAGAATTAGACTATATAGCTAAAATAAGAAAAAAAGTTAGAAAATTAAGGATTAATTAGTAATTGTGAGAAAGGAGGAAGGATTAAATAGTAATTTGTCCAAATTGAGTTATGAGTCATCATGGGAATTAGATTGATTAAGGAGGGACAAAAGAGTAATTTGGTGGAAGATATTTTTGGAGGCAATGATTTGGGCTAAAGTGTAAAGTTGAAAGGCCCAATGACTAAAAGTGCAATTTTACCATTTTATTAAAGAAATATTTTTAGTGGAGAAATCTAGAGAATTAGAGAAAGGGAAAAGAATTAAAAGATGAAAATATCATCTTTTCTTCTCATTTTACAACCGTCACATGCATGTATTATTCCACCCAACTTTTTCTTTATTCCAATTAAGTCCTTCCACCATTGTTAAACCTTCCAAGCTTCAAAAATCTTCATTTTCTTTGCAATTTCTGAAAGAAAGGAATAGAAGAGAGTTAGTAGACACCTCGATTCTCATATAGAGTCTCTTTCGAGGTGTTAAAGAGTTAAGAGATTGAATTAGAATTTTGGGTTTTCATGAAATAAGGTAAGAGATGGTTCAATTTTCATGATATACATATATTTTTTTTGTAATTTAGTATGGAAATCATTGAATTATAGCATTTAGCTTACATGTGTTTATGTGAAATTGAAGAGAAAGGAAAGAAGGAAAGGGACCAAATTGAAGACAAAGGAAAAGAGAAGAGCAAGGAGTAAAAAGAAGAGAAAATCAGTCTTTTTGTTGTAAGTACTACAAGATTTTAAATTGAAAATTTATTCTCTTTAAATTATATGATTAATTGTGATAAAAATGAGTAAAATGATATGTTTAGTTATAAATATGGTGATTAGGTGTGATTAAATGAAATTTAGTGCAAAGGAAATATGAGAAGGGAAAAATTCACTTCAAAACAGTTTGGACAGTAACAGGGGACTAACTTCAAAAATTCACCAAAAATTGTATATAATGAGTTAAGGGTCAAATTATATATGTAATTAAAGCTTATTGAGTGTAGTTTCATATGGAAGAAACAGTGAAAGAAAAGGAAATGTATATTTCGAGATATACTAATTTTAGTGCAATAAGGTTAGAGTAGATTCGAGTTCCCCTGTTCTGACTTTGAAAAATTATAGAAAAATGTAGAAAAATTATTAGAGACTGCAATTTATATGGTTGAATCCTTAATGAGTCTATTTTCAAAGGAAACAGACAGGGACATCATTTGATCTCTGTAAAAAAAGATAAATAATTTTAGTGAAGAAAGGTCGAAACTGTCAAGCTGCAGAGAAGGGGTAAATTGAAAGAATTTACTGTACAAATTGGCTAAAGTAAAATTTCTGAAAATTTTATGGTAAAAATATATTTGAGTCTAATTTCAAAAACATCAAGCGGTTTATAATTTCTAAATTTTTAGTTCAAGATATAAATAATTTAGTGACTTTGACGCAAGTGAACAGCTTTGAAAATTAATGTGAAAATAAGAGTAAAGAGGTATACGATGATATATATGTGATGAACAATGTATATGTGAAATATTATGTGTTTAATTATGAATATTGATCATATGATAAAATGGTGATATTGTGTAAGCCTTTGAGTAAATAAAGGTGAAAAATACATGATTATATATATGTGAAGAGAAATGTAAATGTGATATATGAAATTATGAGAAATGATGAATATGAGAGATTATGCCCATGTAGACAATTTAGAACCATTGTGATAATAGGGCATGCCATTAAGGAATGCTAGCGCACTTACTGTTCAGCACTGTGTGTGCTTACTGTTTCGCACTTCGTGTTCCTATTGATTTGCACTATGTGCGCCTACTGATTGCACTGTGTGTGCCTACTGGATTGCACTGTGTGTGCTTACTGTTTCTCAACACTTGTGTGCTTACTGTTAAGTACTTCGATACTTTCTGTTCCGTTTATCTGATGGGTTCTATAGAAGTCTACTATGGGCCAAGTGGATAAATAAGCCAAGTGAGCTATGGTTAAGAAAGCTATGATGGCTAAATTGTAAAAAGTGAAAGAACGTACAAATTATGACATTGAGGTAAGTGAAATGATGAATACATGAAAGATAAATACTATATGTATATGTGTAATTAAATGTTAATAATTAAGTGAACTAATGTGATTGAAATGACTAAGTTATGAAAAAGGGATGAAAATGTAAAATCTACCATTGAGGTAAGTTGGAATATGAGGATGAATGTGTGTTATGGTGACATTATGGTAAGTTAAATGTTAAATGCAAGAAAGGCTAGAAATTTTATATGCATGAATAATTAAATGTTTAATAAAATTAAGCAATAAATAAATAATCATCTATTACGCTTGTAGTGCTTACTAAGCCTTTACCGACTTAACGCGTTTATTTTAACGCGTAGGTACAAAAGCTACGGAAAGCTAGAGTTGAGCAAGAGACCTCTCATCACATCACATCACTTTTGAAGCTCAAGTTTAGGTAATTTACTTTGAAGAAAAATGGCATGTACAAATAGTACTTACATGTAACCCTAATGGAAGGAAAAATGTTGATTTTGGATGCTTTGAGTTGATGAAATGAAATGATGAATTTTGGTTGAAATTGTGTTTTGGACTAAAAATCATATTTTATTTTTTTTTAAATTGGGTTTAAGTCTCGATTTTAATTATACGTTATTAATTTAAGATATTTTGAATCAAGAAGCCTAAAAATGCGTCGTTTGATAAAAAAAAAATTTCTTACATGACTCGGTTTTTTTTATACTGAACTTTAATGTAATACTTCTATACTTGTTTTATACATATGAATCGGGTATAGGGGTGTTACACCTACCCCTTTTGTAACACCCCTTACCCAGTTTGATCACCGAACCCGAGCAAGAAAGTGTCATGACGAATTCGATAACTAATGCTTACAATAATAAAATACTATTCAATCATTTAAGAAAAAATAACACATATATTCTAATATATTAAAATTTATGATATTTAAAAATTTAAATATAGATCTTGAAAAGTCCAGTTAGTATCGATACCTTACAGAAAAACGATACCAAAACTCAATTATGTTTTTCTTGCAAGAACAATGGTATCGATAAATATTTTCTGGTATCAATTATGAAAATTATTGGTACCTAACTAAAAATCGATACAACTTGACATTCTGTCAAATTTTAGAATTTGTGCCTATAAAGAATTATGGATGCCAATATTAAAATGTCGATACTTAGAGGAAGTTTAGTAAAACTTATATTTTTCATGTTTGCAACTTTTACCTAGTCTCCAAATGACTCAAAGATTAACATGAATACATCTAGAAACATGTCAAATCCAATCCTATACCAAGATCAACTAGTCTAATATCCAATCAATAAATCACCCTAAATACCTCAAACTTAGACATTTAAGCCTACAAATCATTCAACCAAATCTATATGCGTGTATATATATATATACTAGTCTATACTACCAACATAAGAACTACCATTATCATATTCACACATCAATACATTCATCATGTAACCACATATCAACCAAAACACAATCATTATTTACTTACAAAGTAGGGACTCAATAACAAAAGACATCCTAGGCACATGCCATGACAAAATAAAGACATTATCACTAACACTTGAGTGCGGGATTGTCTTCGGATGTTGAGTCGTAAAATACCAAAAATACCTAACATGCGCATGAGAAACAAATAGCACGCATGAGAATTACTCAGTGGTATTTCCATAACTAAACATTAAACAATATAGATACATTATATAAATTTAAGCTAATATTAGCTATATGCTAAATCAATTACAATATTGTGTCATCTTACTCATGAATCATTAGACTAACCACACAAACACATATATATATACATCATAATCTCATTGATCATATTCATCTCTCAATTCATATTCCATTTACACATATTATTTTAATACATGTACAAATACTGTTACTTTGGTACTCAATACACAATTAATTACATATTCACCATTTCCATTCAATTTATGCATAATATCATTAAGCATATTTATATACCATTTCTTGCTTTCTCAATACATTTTTCATGTCACATATGCCCATGTTCATCATTTTAGTTCCCTATTAACACAACTCGAACTCTAACGAATACACGAATTCAACCAACATACGGTTTGGCATTCAGTGCCTCATCATATAAATCCAAAGTAATAAATTGCGTCCTACGCTATAATAAAGTTGACACTCAGTGTCTCATCGATTAAACTGAATTAATTTGACACCTAGTGCCTCGTCGACTCATGGTCAAAGTAACCCTGAATTCTTCCTATCCTATGTCATGCCATTTATATCCGACTCAACCCAAATAGTTAATAGGATAATCATTTCCATTTAATATCAATCCACAATTCAACATTTGATTTTGTTCTCAACGTAAATGCATTTAAAATTCAATTTAATAATAATCATGAATTTACCAAGATCACCATTTCACATCATACATTTACACATGGAGAAATATACAATTTAAATCATCATACCATCATTTTATTCTAATCAACCCAATTGAGTAGAGAATCTCATAGCTTATTTTCATACCTTGATTTCCTACTTTGAGCAATTAATTATAGTACAACAATTTAATAAACTAGTTTAGGTTATAGAAACACCAACCAAAAATTTCGAGCTACTCGTCTACGATTTTGCCCTTGCCCTTCATTTTCGAGGAATCCGGATCAACGATAGCTACACAATTAAATACACATTATATTTAATTAAAAACACATCCATTTTATTCTAACTAAATTTAACTCTCTATTTCTCATTTTTACATTAATTTACCAAATTTCTAATTTTGACTCATATTATTTTAAAATCAACAATTTATCTCCCCATTTATTCCTATTTCACTTCTAACTCAAAATATATCAAATTGATTTTTAAAGTTCTATCTACCCAACGATGATAGTATTTAATATTATTGACAATAACGAAAAATACGACATGGATCATGAAGAGTGAAATATCAGGATTTTAAAAACATAAAAATTACAAAAAAAATTGATTAAATTTACCAATTTAAAGCTTCAACCTAAGGAAAAATCCAAACTTTTGTCTCTCCCGCCTCTTCTCTGGTTCGAAATGGCTGAGTGAATGAAAGAATATATTTTTCTCTTTCTCAACCACTCAAGCCTAATACACATCATTATTTACCTTTTCTTTTTTAATTTATTTTAACTAAAAAAAATTCAAACAAAATTTACAAGCCACATAACTACACCTAACGGCACTAAGAGATTAAATGGGAGATTTCCCCAATTGCTCCTTCATTCTTCCTTCAATTTAAAATCCTTTTATAAATTGCATTTTTACTATTTATACAATTTAATCCTCACACCTAATTAAAATGCTATCATGCTAATTTTTTTTTGATAGACAAATAATATATAATTCATTTTTGTAAATATTTTTATTAAATATTCACGGGTCGAGTTCACAAATACGGAATCTCGAAAATACATTTTTCGACAATCTCGAATTCGAGTCATTGCACCTTTTCAATAGGGAAATAACAAATTAAATTTTTTCTACTCACTTTTGGCTTGTGAATTACCATGATAATTGAAAATTGAAAGTGATTGTTAATTTTTCAACTCGTTATTGGTGTCAAATGTCAAACTTAGAACTTATTTAAAATTCAATGTTACCAGAACTCAACAAGTGGCTCAAGTGAAAAAGAGGATATTGATCATTCTAAGGACCCCGATTCAAGCACTTGTGTGTGTAATGTGTGTGTTCAAGATGTGTGTGCATTGTCAAAGGATTAAGAAAATAGGAATAGATACTATTATGTAACCACATCAATATATTAAAAAATAATAATGTTACCATATTTATGTGAAACTTTGTTATACATTATATAAATTATATGATATATGTATTATGATATATATATATATATATATCATTTGATTCGAATTTTATTATTAAAAAATTGGGTTATAAAGTTTATTTGTTTAATATTTTTTCGACTAATTTTTCAATGCTAATATAGTTTTTCTCTTTTTAAAAAAAAATTAAAATGTTTATTTTTTTTCTTTTTAATAAAGCATTTTAATTTGATAGTGTATTGTTTTTAAAATTGAGACTTTTTATTGCATAAAAAGAATGTTTGAGATAGATTGAAGTGGAAAGTGACAATGTTATTCTAATTAATATTGTTAGCAATAATTATGCAGCGGATAATAATCTTTCGGAGGTATGACTCATCCATTCTCTACTTGTGAAGGGTTGATAAGATAGATTTTGACATATTCTAATAAAATAAAATAAGGTTACAGATCACTTGATGAAGATGACTACTAGAATTTTAAATACGATTTACACTTTTAAAGAGCCTCCAATGAGTGTTCGAGCATTATTGTTGGTTGATCTTCAACAACTCAAAACTATGGGAATATCTCATTAGAACTGTGTTGATGTAGTTGTTTTTACATCTTTTTACCAAAAAGAATATGTATTAATTTTTCAATGTTTGTATTATTTTCAATCTTAAATATGGTTAGAGAATTTAAAATGGTGTGACCTTTCATTAATATATGTTATTAATGTTGTTAAAAAATTGTATAACTATATTAAAATTTGATAATTTAATTACTCGCAATTGATTTTTATAAAAGGGAAGGTGAAAAATACTCTATTATATCAATCCGAAATATTTGTCATCAAGCTTTACTATATATAATTAATCTGATGAAATGACATATTTTAATGGATAAACTATAAAAATAGTCACTTTTGTTTATCTCAAATTGTAACATCCTCACTTTAAAAATATATATTTATGGTAGAAGTCCTTGAATCAAGAATTTATAAATAAATAGTAGTATAAGAAGTAATGATCGTTTTTAGAGGAAACTATTAGACATGAAAAAATAGAGAATTATTATTAGGAGCATGTGGTTAGTTAAAAAATCTGTTATTGAGTTTAGAGACTAAATTGAATAAGTTAGAAAAGTATAGGAACTAAAGTGCAAATATTTTTTTTATTTCGATGAAAAGACCTAATGACAATTTTATCATTTAAAAAAAAAAGAATTCATGATTACGTTGATTTTTTATTAAAGTTATTATTTAATAATTATTTAAAATATAATATTTTATTATTATTATTATTATTATATAAATAAAATAAATATTTTTCACGTTGATTTTTTATTAAAGTTATTATTTAATAATTATTTAAAATATAATATTTTATTATTATTATTATTATTATATAAATAAAAGAAATATTTTTCATCTTTCTTTTATGCTCTGTTTCATTTTATTCTTTCTTTTGTTTTCTATTTCTCACGAAAGGGAAAAAAAATTTTCTTTCACCATTTTTTTTCAAAATTCAAGCATAAAGTATGGTTTTTTTTTTTTCAAAATTTTCATAGATTTTGAATATTTAAAGCTTGTTTTACATATATATACCAATAATTTTTTTTTTCGTCGAGTATTTTAAAAGTTGTCATTAAAGAATATTAATGAAAGCTTAGAAATTTTAAGTGAAATATGTATATTTTCTCAATAGAAAATGATTAGAAGAAGAATTCTAATTTATTAGAAGTGTGAAAAGAAATGAAATTGGATGAGAAATTTATTTGGTTTATTTGGCTATGGTGAAGGGGTAGTAAAGAAAATTGACTATTTTGAGTAATATTTGTGCTAAATGATAGCTTATGAATTAGTTAGTACTTTGGTGAAGACGAAATTGAAAATGGATAATCGAGTTGAAAGATATGAGAATTTTGGATTTAGAAGTTTAGTATATTAACTTGATTAATCATGCATATTTATGTTGTTTTTATTAGTTTTAGTATTAAAATCGGTAAATGATATTATTTTGTATTGAATTGTTCATATTTGAGCTAAAAACGAAACGAGCATCTTGAAGGAGAAAGATGAATAGAAAAAGTAAAGCGATTAAAATTTCGGTTTGTGCTAATATCTTATTTTCATTACATAAAGCTTTAGAATAATTAGACTATTATGATTAATTATATTATTTTTATTTTTATATTATTTTTATGAGTTTTGAATGAGTTTGAATTTATGTTTGCCCAAGAAAATATTTAATAAGTTTTTGAATTGGAAGCCTAATTTTACATTAGGCAAAATATATTATTTGATCATGATATGAGACCAAAAATGAGAGTTTTATCCCGGTACACTAAGCTAGATTAGATCAGATATAGTTGGCATGCCATAGAGTCTTTATACTAGAGAATTTAGATCTCCCCAATTCCAGAAGGTCGAGGGAGAAAAGGCCAAATTGGTCAGTTTTTATTATAGTTAGCCCAAATTCCCAGAGGGTCGTGGGCAGTCCAAATTCCTTGAGAGTCGTGGACTACTCTGATAGCCATCGTTGCCAAACAACTCGAGGTGGCAGATTCGTGTATCAGATTATGAGTCTAAATTTTAGTACGGGGTTCAGATTGAAAGAAAAGCAAAAACAAAAGTTGAATATGTTTTAATTTCCTTATTTTGTGAATTAAATTGATTATGTGATTTTAAATTTGATTAAAAAGCTTATTGTTAATTAATTACTTTCATTAACTAATCTATATTTAATACTTATGATTTATATGATATTAGCACCACTGAGCATAAAAATTGCTCAGCGTACGGTTTGTCTATTTTTCCGTGCACAGGTAGTTAGATTCGGTAGATCGTTCCAACAGCATCCGAAGAACCGAAAATCAGCTCAAACAAAGTTGGTGAAAAGTTTACTTTTTGGTAAATATTTATGGTATGTACATAGACTTATATATATAATATTGTGTCATAAATTAAATTTAAATATATTTATTATGTCTCTTTTGCTAGTACTTTATAATCAATGTTTTGATGAAATGGTTAAACGTAGATATCAAATTTGTTGAAATGCTTTGAGAAATTGAAGTGTTGGGAATTGATTTGGGAGATTATTTGAATGTGACTATATTGTGAAATGTAAATTTTACAGGGTTTTTATGTAAATAGGTAGAAGTGCTGTCAAAATTTTTATAAAATAATTTTACTACTATGTATCTATATGTTTTTTTAAATAATAATAGAAAAGTAAGTTGCTTCGACAACGAAATGTGACATTTTATATTTGGATCCAATAATTAGGTCGGGTATAAGGTGTCACATTTGAGTGGTATCATAGCTATCCGAATATGATATTAGGTGAGTAAAAATTTGATGTATTGTGTATAACTAAGTCTAGTGTACATGCCATCATTAAATCTGATATTAAGTTGAAATCGGATGTTGAAATTGCTTTATTTGAAATTTTGTGTAGTAAAATGTCTGAGGAATCGAGAGATAGTATTGAACGAGAAATAGAAGATGAAAATAGACTCAATCCACCTGATGATGAGGGTATTAGTGTTCATCAATCCCCGAGTACTTAAGGATAGAGACAGTCGGCTCAAGGTGAAGATCCACTATTACGTATTGTTGCTGATTTGTTACAGAGTTGTTGGTGTTACACCTTAGCCTGCACTTTCCGCTAGACAGAGAGGGTCTTTGATTAAAGAAGTAAGAAAGCATGGGGCAACTTAGTTTAGAGGTGTGAGAGGTGTTGATCCTTCTACTGCTGAAGAGTGGTTAGAATCAGCTGAAAGGATATTCAAACGATTAGAATGCACCTCAACTAAGTGTTTAAAATGTGTTGTGTCTCTACTGCAAGGAGATGCCTTTCATTGGTGGAGAATAGTGGTTCGTTCTCATCGAGCATATCAGATTAATTGGAAGTTGTTTCAAACTGAGTTTAACAAGAGGTATGTTGGAGAACTGTATTTAGAAGAAAGGAAGAATGAATTTATTGAGCTGAAATAGGGAAAAATGAACATTACTGATTATGAACGAGAATTTCTTCGCCTGTCTAAGTATGCTCCAGAATTGGTTCTTACTGATGAAGCTAGCTGCAAATGCTTCCGTAAAGGATTGAGAGATGAGATTAAAGTTTAGTTGGCTTCTCATAGGATTACAGAGATTGCTGATATGGTAGAAAGAGCCAAAATGGTAGAGCAAGCCATGGTGTTAGATAAACAGAAAGTGGATGATAAAAATCAAGGAAAAAGGTCGATTGGTTCTAGCTCACAGCCAACTTCTAAACGAGCTAGAGATTTCAAAGGTCAAGGGAGAACCACTTCGCTTCAGATTAGTGCTGATAGAAGAAGCCGATCTTGACAGTCATCTACTCCAATAGTCAGAACAGACCGTCCTGGTCGTACTGTTTGGATAACTCAGTGTGATTATTACGGAAAGAGTCATAAAGGAGAATGTTGGCGTAAGATTGGAGCATGTATTAGGTGTGGTTCGATGGAGCATTATGTTCGGGATTGTCCGAAGTCGATTGATGTTCCTCTTGTGTCATCTCAGAAATCTTCTGTAGCTCGAGGTCGTGGCAGTACTCGAGGTGGTGCCAATAGTAGACGCCGTCAAGGGAGAGTCACTGATTCATCCGCAAGTCGTGCAGAGGCTACCATTCCTGCCAGAGTTTATACTATCAAGACCAGAGATGGGGGTGATGCCACTGATGTTGTTTCTGGTTTTTTTTCTCTATTTTCTATATTTATTCATGCATTGATAGATCCAGCTTCTACACATTCATACATCCGGGTTCTACACATTCATACATGAGAACTGGGTTGATTAAAATCGAGAAACTAATAGTTGAGATGTCTGAGGTTAGAATTAATGTTTCAAATCCAATGGGACATTCAGTGCTAGTAAATCAAGTATGTAGGCGATGCCCTATTGAGATTCAGGGTGAAATATTTCCAGTCGACTTATTTTTTATGCCATTTGATGAATTTGATGTTATTTTGGGAATGGATTGGCTGTCGGAGCATGGTGTAATTCTTGATTGTCGAAAGAAAAAAATTATGATACAAGATTCAAATGGTGAAGAGATGGAAGTGAAAGGTATGAAACCAGTTGGTTTTGCCCGAATTATCTCAGTAATAAAGGCAGATAAGTTGATTAATCAGGGTTGTGAAGCGTTTCTTGCTTATGTTATGAATTCGGCTACTAAAAGTCTGAAATTAGAGGAAATTCGTATGGTGAATGAATTTCCAGATGTGTTTCCTGAAGAATTACCAGGACTTCCGCCTAACTGAGAGGTGGAATTTGCAATTGAATTATATCCGGGAACTATTCCAGTATCTATTGCCCCTTATTGTATGTCACCAAAAGAGTTGAAAGAGTTAAAAATACAGTTGCAAGATTTATTAGATCGAGGCTTTGTACGACCCAGCGTATCATCTTGGGGAGCACCAGTGTTGTTTGTAAAGGGAAAGATGGTTCGTTGTGATTGTGTATCGATTATAGTCAGTTAAATAAGGTGACGATAAAGAATAAATATCCTTTGCCTCGTATTGATGATTTATTTGATCAATTGAAAGGCGCAACAATATTCTCTAAGATTGATTTGAGATCTGGTTATTACCAATTGAAGGTGAAGGAGGTTGATATACCAAAGACTGCTTTTCGAACCAGATATGGACATTATGAATTCCTGGTGATGCCCTTTGGGTTGACAAATGCTCCTGCAGCATTTATGGATCTCATGAATCATATTTTTCAGCCATATTTAGATCAGTTTGTAATGGTGTTCATTGATGATATTTTAATTTATTCAAAAACTGAGGAGGAGCATGATCAACATTTAAGGATTGTGTTGCAGAAATTGCCAGAAAAGCAGTTTTATGGGAAATTTAGCAAATGCGAGTTTTGGTTATCTAAAGTAGTGTTCCTTGGGCATATAGTCTCAGCTGAAGGTATCTGTGTAGATCCGAAGAAAGTTGAGGCCATTTTAAAATGGAAATAACCGAAGAAAATTTCAGAAATTCGCAGCTTTTTAAGATTAGCAGGATACTACAATAGATTCGTTGAAGGATTTTCAAAGATAGCTTTGCCCTTAACCCGACTACTTCAGAAGAATGAACCATTCAAATGGGATGAGCGGTGCTAGAAAGCTTTGACATGCTCAAGAAATTGTTAACCGAAGCTCTAGTGTTAACGCACCCGGAACCGAGAAAGGAGTTTGTGGTATATAGTGATACTTCACTTAATGGTCTTGGTTATGTTTTGATGCAATATGGAAAAGTGATTGCATATGCTTCACGACAACTAAGACCATATGAACGTAACTATCTAACGCATGATTTAGAACTGTCAACAATGGTTTTTGCCTTAAAGATCTAGAGACACTATTTATATGGTGAAAAGTGCTACATCTACACAGATCACAAATATCTTCTCACTCAGAAAGAATTGAATTTGAGACAACGTCGTTAGATAATGTCTTACTTGTCAAAGGGTAAAAGCTGAACATCAAGTTCCGACAGGGCTACTTCAGCCTATATCGATTCTCGAGTGGAAATGGGACAGAATAACTATGGATTTTGTTAGTGGTTTACCTCTCACTCGAAAGAAACATAACGCCATATGGGTTATAGTGGATCGATTGACGAAATCAGCTCATTTTCTACCAGTAAAGACGGACTGGTCATTAGATAAGTTTGCATAATTATACATAGCTGAGATAGTGAGATTGCATGGTGTGCCAAAATCTATTATTTCGGATCGTGATCCTCAATTCACTGTAAGATTTTGGAAGAAGTTGCATGAATCATTTAGCACCAGATTGAATTTCAGCACAGCCTTTCATCCTCAGACAGATGGCCAATCAGTACGTGTGATTCAATTGTTAGAAGATATGTTACGAGCTTATGTCATTGACTTTGATACTAATTGGGAACGGTACTTACAACTTGCGGAATTTGCATATAATAATAGTTTCCAATCAAGTATTCAGATGGCACCGTATGAAGCTCTATATGGACGTAAATGTCGTACTCCTTTGTGTTGGACTGAACTTGGTGAAAAGAAGATGGTTGACTCAGAATTAATACAAGAAACAAAAGAAAAGGTTCGACTGATTAAAGAAAAATTAAAAGCAGCTTCAGATCGGCAGAAGTCTTATGCTGATTTAAAAAGAAGAGAAATTAAGTATGAAGTGGGAGATAAAGTATTTCTAAAAGTTTCATCATCGAAAAAAATTATGAGATTTGGTCGAAAAGGAAAATTAAGTCCAAGGTTCATTGGACCATACGAGATTATAGAAAGAGTTGGGCTTGTTGCTTATCAACTAGCTTTGCCACCAGAATTAGATTGAATTCATAATGTGTTTCATGTATCGATGCTCCGAAGATATAGATTGAATCCATCACATGTTGTGTCAATGGAAAACATTGAGATATGACATGGTTTATCGTATGAAGAAGAACCAATGCAAATTTTAGCAAGAGACATAAAAGAGTTGAGAAACAAACGAATTCCTTTGGTAAAAGTATTATGGAGGAATCACAATATAGAAGAAGTTACTTAGGAACCTGAGGATACAATACGATCTCAATATCCACAACTCTTTAGGTAAATTTCGAGGACGAAATTTTTTAAGGGGTGAGAATTGTAACATCCCCACTTTAAAAATATATATTTATGGTAGAAGTCCTTGAATCAAGGATTTATAAATAAATAGTAGTATAAGAAGTAATGATCGTTTTTAGAGGAAACTATTGGGCATGAAAAAATAGAGAATTATTATTAGGAGCATGTGGTTAGTTAAAAAATTTGTTATTGAGTTTAAGGATTAAATTGAATAAGTTGGAAAAGTATAGGAACTAAAATGAAAATATTCTATTTTTATTTTGATGGAAGGACCTAATGACAATTTTACTTTTTTTTTTAAAAAAAGAAAGAAGAAGAAAAGAGTTCATTATTGTGTTGATTTTTTTTATTAAAGTTATTATTTAATAATTATTTAAAATATAATATTTTATTATTATTATTTTATTATATAAATAAAAGAAAGAGTTTTCATCTTTCTTTTATGCTCTGTTTCATTTGATTCTTTCTTTTGTTCCTTGTTTCTCATGAAAGGGAAAGAAAAAAAAAATTCACCATTTTTCTTCAAAATTCAAGTATAAGGTATGGTTTTTAATCAAAATTTTTATAGATTTTGAATATTTAAAGCTTGTTTTACATATATATACCAATAATTTTTTATTTCATCAAATATTTTGAAAGTTGTCATTAAAGAATATTAATGGAACCTTAGAAAATTTAAGTGAAATATGTATATTTTCTTGATAGAAAATGATTAGAAGAAGAATTCTAGCTTATTAGAAGTGTGAAAAAGAAATGAAACTGGATGGGAAATTTATTTGGTTTATTTGGCTATGGTGAAGGGATAGTAGAGAAAATTGACTATTTTGAGTAATATTGGTGCTAAATGATAGCTTATGAATTAGTTAGTACTCCGGTGAAGACGGAATTAAAAATGGATAATCGAGTTGAAATATATGAGAATTTTGGATTTAGAAGCTTAGTATATTAACTTGATTAATCATGCATATTTATGTTGTTTTTATTAGTTTTAGTATTAAAATGGGTAAATGATATTATTTTGTATTGAATTGCTCATATTATAGGTAAAAACGAAGCGAGCACCTTGAAGGAGAAAGACGAATAAAAGAAGTAAAGCGATTAAAATTTCGGTTTGTGCTAATATCTTATTTTCATTACATAAAGCTTTAGAATAATTAGACTATTATGATTAATTATATTAATTTTATTTTTAAATTATTTTTATGAGTTTTGAATGAGTTTGAATTATTTAGTTAATATTTATAAAATTATGATTTGCGATGGAACATGTTTGTTTTTCAAATGATTAAATTAGCAAATTCATGGTTATGATTGAGTTTGAGTATTATGATTTTATATGTTTGAGCAAGAAAATATTTAATAAATTTTTGAATTGGAAGCCTAATTTTACTTTAGGCAAAATATATGATTTGATCATGATATGAGACCAAAAATGAGAGTGATGTGAAAAATAGAGTTGAAATGAAACTTGATTTTTATCCCAGTATACTAAGTTAGACTAGATCAAATATAGTTGACATGCCATAGAGTCTTTATATCAGAGAATTTAGATTTTTCCAATTCCAGAGGGTCGAGGGAGAAAAAGCCAAATTGGTCAGTTTTTATTATTGTTAGCCCCAATTCCCAGAGAGTCGTGGGCAGTCTCAATTCCTTGAGAGTCGTGGACTACTCTGATAGCCATCGTTGCCAAACAACTCGGGGTGGCAGATTCTTGTATCTGATTATGAGTCTAAATTTTAGTACGGGGTTGAAATTGAAAGAAAAGCAAAAACAAAAGTTGAATATGTTTGAATTTCCTTATTTTGTGAATTAAATTGATTATGTGATTTTAAATTTGATTAAAAAGCTTATTGTTAATTAATTACTTTTATTAACTAATCTATATTTAATACTTATGTAATGATTTATATGATATTAGCACCACTGAGCATAAAAATTGCTCAGCGTACGGTTTGTCTATTTTTCCGTGCACAAGTAGTTAGATTCGGTAGATCGTTCCAACAGCATCCGAAGAACCGAAAATCAACTCAAACAAAGTTGGTGAAAAATTTACTTTTTGGTAAATATTTATGGCATGTACATAGACTTATATATATAATATTGTGTCATAAATTAAATTTAAATATATTTATTATGTCTCTTTTGCTAGTACTTTATAATCAATGTTTTGATGAAATGGTTAAACGTAGATATCAAATTTGTTGAAATGCTTTGAGAAATTGAAGTGTTGGGAATTGATTTGGGAGATTATTTGAATGTGACTATATTGTGAAATGTAAATTTTACAGGGTTTTTATGTAAATAGGTAGAAGTGCTGCCGAAATTTTTATAAAATAATTTTGCTACTATGTATCTATATGTTTTTTTTAAATAATCATAGAAAAGTAAGTTGTTTCGGCAACGATATGTGACATTTTATATTCGGATCCAACAACTGAGTCGGGTATAAGATGTCACACAAATTATATTTTAATCACTTATGTTTCAAATGTTACGTTTTAATCACTTACATTATCGTTTTGTTACGGAGTAGTCACTCTACCATTAAGCTTCGTTAGCTCCCTAACGGCAATCTTACGTGACAATCCAAATGGGTTTTAAATTCCAACTTGGATCTCCAACTGGGATGAGAATAGTTTTTTTAGTCAAAATGGAAAAGAAAACTGAAAGAAGGAGCTTAACTGAGATGTTCAAGTTAGCATTTAAAACTCATTTGGACTGTCACGTAGGATTGTTGTTAGGGAGGAAACTAAGCTTAACAGCAGAGTGACCACTTCGTAACAAAACGATAACATAAGTGACTAAAACGTAACATTTCAAACATAAGTGACTAAATTGTAATATGAGGTAAATTCGTGTGTTCTCCAAGGCATTGAAAATAAGTTAAAGCAACTCTAAGACAAAAGAAAGCTCGAAAGAACAAAATAACCACAGAAAAGTAAACCACACTAAGTGTTTGAATAAATGCTCTCAATATATTATTTAACTCGAAAAAATAAGATACAAAAGATGATTACAAATGAGAGGAAGATCCTCTATTTATAATTCATCTCCCTCAAATCTAATGGTACAACTAGTTTTACATCAACAAACGAGATCGAATCATATCTACAATTAAGAGACCCAAAATTACAAAATCAAATATTATTAGATTACAACTCTTTTAAGATTATTTTCTGTATTTACTAAGGTAGATTTAATTTTCCATAAGTTCTTCATTGGGTCACCAAGACTTTAAGTACATAGATTTCTTTACTTGTTTTTCAAATCGAACCAATTCAAATGAGTTAAATGAATTTTATTTAATAAATTAACCTTCATAGAACATTCTTTGTGCAATAATCACGGGCATTAAACCGTGTCATGTGACACTTTCACTAACCTTCCATCCCTCCATCCCTTCTCGCACCAATTTGTTCTTGAAAGCTTGGTTGAGATGCTAGTATAGATGAGAAAAAGAAATTCATTGGCCCAATATGAGCTTAAATACTTTATGAAACCTAGTTTGTGGGTTTCAACAGGGAATAATTTGTTTTTGATAAGTCTCAGTTAGGAAAATCATGCAAATAACATATTGTAAAAGCTAAGAAAATAAAAGTGGTAAAAGAAATAGAAGAATAAAGAAAGAATGTATATGTTATCTACTCAGATATTTAACAATGCTACTTTAAATTTTATATTTTTAGATATAAGATTTAAATATAAATTAAAAAAATAGATATAAGGTTTTGTAAAAAAAGTAAAGTTAAATTTAGCCGAATCCAATCGGGATATTTTAATTTTTTTAAACAAACTGTGATAATTTAATTTGGTTTTTGATTTTTCATTCTAATTTTGGGTTTCAGTGTTTTAATTTTTATTTTGATAGAATAAGCTTTGTTTTATGACTTATAAATATTACTTAATAAAGTTTTAAAGTATACTAAAAAATGTTTTTAAAATTTTAATTTTTTAAATAAATAAAAAATAATCAATAACATTCATATAGTATTTTTCTTAAAATAACATTTTATATATTATTTTTAAGCTATTTTCACTATTTTAAAATAAAAATATTTATTTTTCACATTATAAAAAATAAAAATTAGAATTTAGTTAGATTTAAAATAATTTGGAATAATTTTCTATTTTTTTTCAACCCAGTTAAGAAAATTACTATAATAATCTTACATATTTTAAATATGTTATATTATTATGAGGATATTTTTATCCTTTTATTTAAAAAAGAATAAATAAAGAATTTACAAATATTGATATTTGGGCCTATGTTACCAACATTTAAAAAATTCTTTTTTTTACACCACCTTGACCAAAGCTTTCTTTTAATATATTTAAACATTTCAATGTTGTTATACAAATTATTTTATCCATATTATTTATCACATAATCACATTACCTATATAATTATAAACTATTGAAATACATTTAATATTATAAATTAAATATATTTAAATATTTAAATATTATTTTACTTATAATTTAAATTAATTTTTTATTTTAATTTCATAAATATTACATATATATTATGATTTCAAACTTTACATCTCATTTATTTATATTTATATTTTAAATTCGTAATTTTTAAAGTATATACATGTAATAAAATTATTTATAAAAATTAAAATCTTAATAAAATACATCTTTTTATGATAATGGGATATCCACTGATAACAAAAATATTTATAAAAAGTTATAGATTTATTAAAAAAAAATTTCAGTTATTTTGTTGGGCCAACAATTAATTTTAAATTTAGTAACAAAATAATCAAATAAGGAAATTATATATACACAGATATCTCTAGAAACATTAAAACATGACGGTTTCGTTTTTCCATTTTTATTTCTCTCTCTCGTTCTAGTCCCGTCCTAGCTAAAACCAGCCCAAAATCCCATAGACCGGCTTCCGGAACCGCCGTCTACCGCTGTTCTCCGTCTTGGGGCGCCCCTAGCAGAGATATTTATCCCAATCCATCTAGGGGATCCCGTTTCCTTCTCTTTTCACATTACCTAGATAATTTTTCCCCAAGCAAAAACCCTAAGAAACCCTCGATCTAGATTGAAAAATTGATACTGCCACCTCCTCAAGTCTACGTTTCCTTTGGAAATCACCTCCTAGCTGCTAAACCTTCTTGGCTTTTCTGGTTTTGGAGTTTTTATTACGATATTTTCTTTGATCAAGGTTGGGATTGAAAATTGCAGGCTGAAGTTTAATTATTTATTGTTGTTGTGTTGTTGATGTTGGAAATTGCTTGCCGTCGATTCTGTAGGTATTAACAGCAACTATGTCAGGGAATTCTAGTTGCAGCGTCTACATAGGTCGGTTGTGCTTTAACAATCAATATCTCTGTTCTTTTTTATTTCTGTATGATTGGAATTGTTTAGTTTAGATTGTGCTCTGATCTGATTTTTTTTCTTAATTATTGAAATAAAAGGTAACTTGGATGAGAGGGTAAGCGACAGAGTTCTGTACGATATTCTTATTCAAGCAGGAAGAGTAGTAGACCTGTACATCCCTCGAGACAAGGAAACCGATAAGCCCAAAGGATTTGCGTTTGTTGAATACGAAACCGAGGACGTTGCTGATTATGCTGTCAGGCTCTTTTCTGGCCTTGTTACTCTCTATAATCGAACCTTGAAATTTGCGGTAAGCTCTTTTCCCTGTATTATTATTATTATTATTATTATTATGAATTTATGCGACCTCTTCTATCATTGGAGGGTAAAGTTTCACTTGTTTTCTTATTCTGAACAAGCACATGCCAAATATACTACATATTGGCAATTAAGCTGTGTAACTGGAAAGATTTGCCTTCCTCTGTGATTCATAATGTCCAACTTCCGGATTCGTTTGTAAAAGAATCTAATATTGATTGTAATCCCAACAGATCTCCGGGCAAGACAAGTCTTCTCTAAACCCTGCCAACGCAGCCATGCCTGCTACAAATTCATCCCACAAATCAAGGCATAACCATGGAGTAGTTAACCACATGGAAACCTCTCAGCAGCCAAAGAAGTCTTCAACCCCTTCTAGGATTCCGGATTATCCTGCGCGTTACAGCCAAGGTGATTATGTCTTCTATTGTTTGTTTCTTTTATTATCTCAGTATGTTTTTTTATATATCCTCACTTGATTGAACTATTTAGTTCCATGAGTGCTGAAAAGTTTGTTTTGATCCAGCGCCACCTCCTCCTGGTGTTTCTCACCACTTTAATGGATATGGATCACATATCAATGATATCGATTATGAATACAGTCGAAGGGTTTTTGGGGCAACATGGGATAGCATTAGTCGCCCTAGGTCACGTCGCTATGACACAAGTGACCCAATTTCATATCCCTTTTACTGATATTATTATGCCAGCTGCATGAGGGTAAAATTCTTACATGACGCACTTAAAATTGGACTGTTGTAGTTATTCAAACAAGATAGGCGGTAGAGTTGTTAGTGAGAAGGGGTAAAGCTAGCATTGTTTGTAAGTTATTTCTTTGGTCCCAGCATTGTTTGTTTATCATACTACAATTTCATTGTGTGGTGCTATTTCATATTTTCACAACCTTTCAAATATTGTATCTTTGTATGGTTATGACTGCATATTTGCTAGTAGATTGAAACTGAATAGTAGATTATTTTCTTGGCTGAATTCACTGAAATAGTTCACACAAGTGGGATATGAATCTTTTATATATATATACATATATCCTTCCTTTTGAGTAAAAGGAATTGGAGTCTCATATATAATATGTACTCTTGGAGCATGTGGTTCTTTTTAATTTTGTTTTGCTTTCTTTTAGTTATAAATTTATAATCTATAGTGACTTAGTAGGCAAGGATGATTTTAGAGGTGCATTTGATATTCGTTTTCTTGTAGGTGCTTGATAACCTATGGGATGTTGTTAGTTCTTATTTATTTTAGTTTTCTGACAAAGGATGTCGAATTTGGCCTCATGTTTTTCACTAAATGGGTTAAGGTAATACATTTTAATTGCTTTGGATACTTGTCAAGCTTTGCCTCAACTTCTAATTCTAAAAGCTTGGTCAAACCTTCCCAATATGATGATCACATGGTAGGAGTTTTGTTTAAGATGAAAGTCCTAGTTGAGGATAAACTCTTACATAGAAGTGCTCATGACCGGGCCAATTCTAAACATGATATTAATATACTCTAATTGCATATGTTTTTTTATTGAAAATTTTTATGTAGTCATCTTAACATTATTTGGAGGTTTACATTAGAGTAATATTATGAATTTAGTATAGGTTTATTTTTATATAGTCATCTTAACATTATTTGGATGTTCACATGGTAGGAGTTTTGTTTAAGATGAAAGTCCTAGTTGAGGATATATTCTTACATAGAGGTGCTCATGATCAGGCCAATTCTAAACATGATATTAATATACTCTAATTGTATATATTTTTTATTTATTGAAAATTTTTATATAGTCATCTTAACATTATTCGGATGTTTATTTTAGAGTAATATTATGAATTTAGTATAGGTTTATTTTTTTAATGTGTTGTAAATTATATAATATAGAATATTATAAATTTAAAAATGGGTTGGGTTGAGTTCGAGGTTTGAATGTTCAAGTTCAAGTTCAATTTATATTTTAAACAGGTTTAATTTTTTTACTTAAGTTTATTTTTTGGATTTAATATTTTTATCAAAAAAAATTTCAAATTTTGGGTGAGTTTTTGGGTTTGAATGGGTAGTTTGGCCCATGAACTAGTCTACTCGTCACCTAATTAAACCAGAACTTTAACAGTTGAGACTATTGACCAAACCTATCCAATATTATGTCCACTTTCATTTACCCTTGACCGAAGGAGAGAAGGTTTTGATCCTCAATCCACCTCTTTTGTCTTTGTTGATCTCAACAACTTCGGTTCAGCAGAGTTCGAGTCGTAATCGAACTCTTTGCTCAAGTTAAATGCTTCTCAAAGTGTTAGTCCCAGTGTTTAGTATTTTTACACTGCTGTTGTTAGTTGGTGTTGATGTGATGTTGGTAGTGAATCTGATTGTGATACGTGCCTGTCTCTTAATATGCATAAATAAAAATATCTTTAAAAATATATAAATTAATAAAAATAAAAATTTTAATATCAAGAATGGAATTGAATAAATGGTTGTTTAGATATATTTAGATTTGGACAATTATTTAAATTTATCATAGAGAAGTTTGTTATAGTTTACATATTTTCCATTTTTATCAGTTTTTTTTAGGTTATCATTATCTTGAAAAATATATAAAATATAAATTTTAAAAATATAATCAATCAAAGATATAAATTTTAAAAATCTAATCAATTAAAGAGACTATAGTATTTGGAAAAATAGAAAAAAAATATAATGTATAAATTATAAGAATTTATAAAAATATATAAATATATACAAAAAAAACTAAAAATTAGGTACCAAAATTCATGGCCGGAATACATGTTTTAATCTTTTTTTTTCATTCTTTTTTCTTGTAGGAATTGATTTTTGGTGGTATTAAATTTGAATTTTGATACCTGCATTATAATTTGGTGTAATTTTATATGTGAAATTTGATTCTAATTATTCTTCGAACACCACTAATTGCTTTAAAATGGTTATCTTTAATAAAAAAATGATGATATAATTTATTTTTTAAATGGCTTGGTGTGTTTACGGGTGAACTTTTGTATAAAACTTTTTTCAGTTTTAATGTTAATTCATTTTTTTTTCCTAAAAAACTTTGAGAAAATTGTTTTCATCCCATTTGAATCAAACTTGAAACTTTATCAAGTCAAAATTTTATATAATATTATGGACTCGATTTAATTCGTACAATTTTGGAGGTTTTCCTTTCCAATTTTTTTTAAAAATAAAGTGTGTTTCTTACATTGTATAGATGTATACGTAGCAATTCAGCAGTTTAGAAAAGGGTGAGTTTGCATTAGATGTATACATTGATAGGATTAAGACGCATTTTTAATGGAAAATAAACAAATAAAAGGATTTTAACTTTTATAAAAATAAATAGCATTTTAAAGCATCATGTGGTGTACTTACCAAAACCATTATTACAAAAAAAAATCCAAAATATTACATAGCTGGAAAATATGATTTATTATAACAACATTTTAGTTCTGTTTCAAAAGCATAAATAACATTGTAATCATAACTATAAAGTTCATTTTTCTTTTTTAAAATTGTAATAGACAAAAATATTAAAATATTAACAAAATATAGTACTAAATTACTAAGATTCTTTAATGTTAATATTTCAATAAATAAAATTTAATCATTTAAAATATTTTTGAATGTATAAAATTATAATATTTCGGTATTAAAACTATTATTGAAATTTTTTTGCTATAAATCTTTTCAATCAAAAAAAATTCTTTATTTCTAAATGTTTTAAAGTGTAACTCATATTTATTTGTCATTATACTAATTTAAATGAAATACTAAAAGTACTATTAGTATTTATATTAGGAAAACATTTTGTTATTTTCAGTAAAATCATAAATAATTTTAAATTTATTACGTTAATGAAAATAGTAATATAAAATTACTAAATATGAATCGCAAAATTCAAAACAGAAATATCGAAAACTACAATATCAGAAGACTTTATATTTAATATATTTCAAAATTGAGTTTAAAATTAATTTGTATGTATATGCACTTCAAAAGAGAAATGATACTAAAAACTTATTTATTATTTCTAAAATTAATTTTTAAAAGATGAAGGGCATCCTCATCTTGATCTATAATGGTATTATTTTTGTTTCACCCAATTTTGAATTATTTACTCATTCCAACTCTAAACCCAGGAATAGATAAATAGGGAAGGGGTAAAGGGCTTCAACTGGATGCATAGATTGATTTTGGGTTGGATTAATTTCATTTGGGATTTTTAAATTCTTGGGTGATTTTTTTTTTGGACTTCTGTTTAGATGCAAGTTGTTTTAGGTTAGGGTAATCCCAGTTTGAAGCTTTGTTTTATTTAGTTTTTTTTAATTTACATTCTAATTTAAATATTTTTTATTTGATATATTTAAGATGGAGTTGAATGGTTAATTTTTTTTATAATTTGGATTCGAGTCAAAACTAACTTAACAAGTCTAAAAAAAGCGTAGGCGTAATTGAGGATTGATAAAGCTTCTTTGTTGCTTCTCACTTACCTTGTATTAATTGATTAACCTTGCAATAATTACACTTGACTATCGATCGGGTTAAGAGACTCGCTCAAAAAGTAAAAAAGTTTGAAAAAAATATAGATTTAAAAAATAAATTTGAGCAAAAAAAATAAGTCTCATTTAGAAAATGAATCAAGTATTGGGTAAAGTTTTTTTGATTTGAGCTAGACTCAACTCGAATTTGTTAAAAGAAAAAAAAATTGTTATTGTTTTGCTGTTATTTCCTACTATGTTGCTGCCATTTCACAATTATATGATTTTTGTTTTGTTGTTAATTTTGCTACTATTTTAGAGGATTTGCTTCTTAAGTTGCACTTACCTTAGTGTTATTTAAATACAAAGATTTTTTTAATTTATTGAGAAACATTTATTTTTAATGTTTTAGTGTATTTGATGTATTATATTTTTTAAAATTTATTTTTATATAAAAATAATATAGAAAATTTTTAATATCGGCGGGTCAGCCCGAGTCAAGCTCGGGTTTTAACTTTTTTATTTATGTCGGATTTGGACAAAATTTTAGATTCATTTTTCGAACCGAACCTGAACCTATCAAACGGGCTTAAAATTTTGTTACGGTCCGACCCGAATCCCACCCATGATCACCTCTAATCATAATAATATGTGACTTTGAATTGATTGGAAATTTTGTAAAAATGATTATCCATTTTCTCCTTTGATTCTTAGCTGTGTTTCAAATTCCAAAAACACAGGAAATGATTAACTCAATACTCTATCCTCAAATTGCTAGTATATTGTTGATAAATGATTGCTATGTTATTAGATGCTGAATTTGCTTATATGTTATGGGTGATCATTAGATGTAGACAATATATCATTTTCATTAATCTTTATTGAAGTATTATTTGTAATGTTTGAGTAACTATTATAATTATAAGGTTGCATTATTTATAATGTTTTGGTAATTATTATAATTTATAAGAAATTGAATGTAGTTTGAACATTTTAATTACTTGTTTCAATTTGAGATTTAGGAGAATTATACATATAATTACAATTGTACTATCAGCACAAGAAATTAATACGTAATTATGCTTTATCGGTCAAATACGTTTATGTAATTATTATGTCGTATTCAAGTGCATCCTATACCGAATCCAACCCTAAATTTATTTTGGTTAAATGTGTACTAACTTATTCATGTGTTGAAGCAGGTGAAGAAGCAGAATCAATATGATTCTCTGGTTAAGCTCATCCTCAAATTCCAATTTGTGAGCAAAGCATCAAAGGCAAATTTTGTTCATTTCGCTTCTTCAAAGCATTAAATCTTGTTTAGTTTTTTGTTTTTGGATAGATGGTGAAATAAGTCGTATGGCATTGAGAATAAAATCGAATTAATTTTAAACTATGAGATATGATACTCAATGATAGATTTGATGATATATAATATTATTTAATATTTATACTCAAAATAAAAAATTTAAAAAATTTGAATTATAAATATTTTATTATTTATAAATTATGTAAATAATACTAAAAAATAGTTTGTGCATGTAATATAAAATTAAAAAAAATAAAAAACCAAAATGCACGTAACATATCATATCAACAACCATTATAAATCATAGAATTAAAAAAAAAAAAAAAAAAAAAAAAACCACATGATAGTTTTAAATTTTAACTATAAAGTTAATAAATCAAGAAAATAATCGAGAATAAAATTTCATCTAGTAATTTGGTCTTAATTACAATAAATTTGTAGGAATTAACTCTTATAATTTTAAAAGTTGAAAAAATTATATATGAAATTTTTTTCAATAGAAGAGAAATAAATTTATTATATAATAATAGGAAAAATAACTCATCCAACCAAGAATCCAATCGATTAATCTCTTTATATAATAAAATTTAAACATCTTGTTGAGAGGAGGGGATGAACACTCCAAAGATCCATTTTACTAATAAACAAATTAGTAGTAATGAAATGAATAAAAACTACTAAATAAATAAGTTCAAACAATTAAAAAGTGACCTGCAACAAAACTAAATTTTTAGGATTTCTAAAAATTATCATTCGTCGATAAAAATAAAACCTGGGAAAAAATAATGGTAACATATTCTATAAGAATAAATTTACAGCCTTAGCTATTATAATTAACTAATTAAAAGATGAATGGATTATACAAAATATGGATAAATATTAAAATTATACATGAACTATGATTTAATGTGTAATTGTATACATGAACTTTAATTTGGTGCAATTATACATGTGAAACTCAAATTGTGATTTAAATATATACTCGAAACTTTAATTTTGATTTAATCATGCACATTTAAAGAAATAAATACATCAATTTATTTTTATATTGGATAAACATAATTATTTATATATGTAATATATAAACATAAAAAGATGTTATATCAATAATTGTGTTAATAATTTACAAGAATCGAATCAAATCAAAACTTCATGCATGAAATTATACAAAATCAAAGCTCATGTATACGATTGCACATTAAATCATAATTCATGTATAGTTTTAGGATTTATTCGTACAAAAAATGATCAAATTCATCACTAAATATCCATTAATTAAAATTTTAACATTTTTTAATAAGTTAATAGGTTATAAATATTTTATATTTAAAAATTATCTAATCTAATTAATTTGATATTTGTAAATATTATATATTTTAACTATTTTTAAAAATATATTAATAAATTTAAAATGACACGCTGAAACAAACTGGTATCATCATATGTCAGTTCTAATCAATAAAAAAAATAACATTCTCTAATATGATACCAAATAACCTAATTGAAAGTTAAAATTTAACTTAAATAAGTAGAAAAACCGACCATTCATTCGAATTTACTTCACTCGAAATTTCCAAATTTAGCTAATAATTTTAAAAGAGAGAAAATAACTTGATTTCGCATCATAAAATAAAGCTTTTTCTTCCTAAATCTATATATTCCATGAGTGTCAATATTCAAATATGGCAAACATGAATAAAATATTTGTTGATTGAAGCAATATAAAGACAATAATGTAATTTTTTTTAAGAAAATTAGTTGCCCAATCACAACAAAACAAATCCAAAAAAACAATTTTTTGAATAAAAAGTTTGCCCAATCTAATTTTTTTGGCATAATTAGGATGTTCAAATTTCGGTTAAAACCGAATTAATCGATCCAACCGATCCAATTCAGTTAATCGATTGGTTAACTAATCTAGTTCATCGGAGGTCAGTTACTGGTTTTTCGAATTTTTGATTAACGATTAATTCGGTTCGAAATTAGATAATTAATTGAATTAACAGAATTTAATAAATAATATTATATTTTATATGTATTAAGCTATTACTAATCCATTAATTCAGTTAATATATTTATTAAGTTTGATTAATTTGGTTAATTCAGTAAAATGAACATCATCAATTTTTTTTATATGTTTTATACTTGTTTTAACTAAAAAAAACGTATGAATTTAGGTTAACCGATCGAATTAACCAAAATATTTCGGTTTGATTAAATTTTTTTTGAAAAAACATTGGTTTGATTAACGGTTAAAGGATTAAAAAGTTCAGTAAATACTAGTTGATTCGGTTACTCGATTGGTTAATCGTTTGAACACCCCTAGACATAGTCTCTCCCTAATCCATAAATAAGAGAATAATACACTTCAGTGCAGTCAAACCCATGTCCTCTTGTATTAGTAACAATACACATACTAATCAAGCTAATACTCCATCGACAAATTCCAAAAAATAAATATTAGAATTTAAAGAAAAAAACACGAGGAAAAAGTAAGTAAAAAACATTAATTAGGCAACATGGTAAACCTCAAAAACCTAAATTTTTCACAGCTACAATAGAAGAATCCAGCGGTAATGCTGTAAAAAAAAAAAAAAAAAATCAAAAACTTGTAATAATGTATCTGATGCACTATAGCTGCTGCTTCTAGTGTTCGCCCTCGAGCAAGCAAGCCAAACCACCTTGGGTTCCTTCAAACTTGAAGAGAAACACCCAAAAAAAAAAAAAAAAACCTCAAACCGGTTCGAGGTTAAAATCCCTTAAAAAATTAAAAATATTCATGGATCCATAATAAAATTTTAGGCTTGATTGATAGGTTTGGGTTTAACTCGAAAAATGAACCTAAATTTTTGTTTAAGTTCGGACTCGACTTGGCCCGTATTATTTTTTAATTTATTTTATTATATAAAATGAATTTTGAAAAATAAAATATATCAAATACACTAAAAATATTAAAATAAATGTTTCTAAACAATAAAATAAATAACAATAAAACAAAGGTTCTACAATAGCAAAATATTAAGGAACTAGCTATGCAATTCGGGATGAGCCCGAGATAAAAAATATTACCAAAAGCTCAACACATTTAAAAAATAGATTCATTTTTTGTCTAAATTTATTTTTCGAGCTTATATTTTTTTCTAAACCTTTTTAATTTTCTAGTTGAACCTTCAAGTCGGACTATTGGACAGATATACTAAAAAAAACTATCAACAAATTAAAAAAATATGAAAAATTGTAACTAAAGAGATTTGGGGAAAAAAAAACCCCTAAATTTGTAGTGAAAACAATACTAAAAACCCTTAAACTTGAAAGGAGAAAACAATAAGGCATGGACAGAGTTGAATGGGTAACGATGAAGATTGAGAAAAGAAGAAAAAGAATTCGAATAATTTAATATTATAAAAATATTTTAAATATATACAAAGTTTGAAAGCTTATTTGGCGAGTCCTTTAAATCATGCATCACAATATTTGAATCGCCTGAAATCGAGATTGGCTTCATACTATCCAATCAAGGCTTTTTTAAACAAAATTTGAGCAGTTTGTGAGCACAAATTATCTCATCTATATCTCAAATGTCGACGTCATTCCATATACATTGATTCTAATAATTGAAAAATCTTGAATTTAATCAAACTTTGACACTCTTTACATAATTTCATACAGTAAAAATTTCATTAAATTTTAAAGTAAACTTGACATTAATGGAGGTCGAGATAGTTAAAAACACATTTCGATCAATAATTATGGTGTTGTTTCATATTTATGAGAAAAATAAATAATCAAATAAAATAAGTCATTAATTTACATGGTTCCATTATACATAATAATATTTTATTAAATTTAACATTTATTTCCCATGTTATCATTAAAAAAATTTTGATATGTTTTTTTTAATAATATTGATATATTTTTTAAATCCAATGAATCCACATATTGTATTTTTTCATATGATTATGCTTCTTTTATTATTATTTATTCTAACAAAATAAATAGAAATCCTAGTATTTTGACATAGGAATTTCATTTCTATTAAGTTTTTTAAAGTTCCAAAATTGAATTTACTTTTTTTTTTTGTGTAAAAATAAAAAAAAAAAACTTTAAAAATTATATGAAATTTCAAAAGAAAAAACAAATCAATTGTGTTTTTTTTTTTTAATTTCTCGAAATCTTTTTTATTTAATTCATTTTCTCTCACTGTAAAATAAAAAATTTAAATCACAAAACTTGTACCAAACTAAGTTACCAATTTGCTTATGTTCATTCTAGTATTTTCTGTTTTGTTTGTATCGGTGTGTCAATATTTATACTAAAACTTATGGTCGTATCTCATATCACAATTTAAACGTTTTTCAATTGGTATCAAAATCTCCCACCTAATATAACTAGTGACATCTTGTGTCAAGTAATCAACAATAGAGCCTGTGAAAGAATGCGACACAACTATACATGCATCACCATTGGATGGATCTAATTATGTTTATTAAAAAGCTCAAAAGAGAATTTTTATCAAATCAATTTATGAAAAAGCATGATAAGTCGTGTTGAATGGATGGAATCATCCCCAAACAACTGAAAAAACTCTAAAACCTAAAACAAGTTGGACAACTAAAAAAAGATAAGGTTGCAATGCAAACTACAACTCTAAAGCTTTGCATGTTATCTTTAATGGTGTATATTCACAATAGTTTAGAAGAATTTCTAGATGAGTCTCAACACGAGATGTAACACCCCTATACCCGATTCACACGTATAAATCCGGTATAAGAGTATTACATACAATGTCAGAGTATTAAAAATGAGTATAATAAAATTTTCTTTTCAATTCATGTAAATTTTTAAAACAATATTAATAACCCATTCATTAGAGACACATAGGAATACCATTTGTACATGCCATTTCACACAAAATAAATATACCTTGTCTTGCAATCTTCCGATGTTGATGTAATTTGATGAGAGGCACCTAATCCAATCTTAACTTCTTGGAGGTCTTACACCTACACGTTGAAATAAACGCGTTAAGCCGGTGAAGGCTTAGTAAGTACTACAAGAATAATAGATGGTTATTTATTTATTGCTTAATTTTATCAGACATTTAATTACTCATGCGTATAAAATTTCTAACCTTTCTTGCATGTAACATTTAACTTACCATAATTTCACCATAACACACATTCATCCTCATATTCCAACTTACCTCAATGGTAGATTTTACATTTTCATCCCTTTTTCACAACTTAGTCATTTCAATCACATTAGTTCACTTAATTATTAACATTTAATTACACATACACATATAGTATTTATCTTCCATGTATTCATCATTTCACTTACCTCAATGTAATAATTTGCACATTCTTTCACTTTTCACAATTTAGCCATCATAGCTTTCTTAACCATAGCTCACTTGGCTTATTTATCCACTTGGCCCATAGTAGACTTATATAGAACCCATCGGATAAACGGAACAAACAGAGAGTACCGAAGTACTAAATAGAGAGCACATAAGTGTTGGGCAACAAAGAGCACACAAAGTGCTACACAGAGAGTACACAAAGTACTGAGCACACAAAGTGCTAATCAGAGAGCACACGAAGTGCTAATCAGAGAGCACGAGACGTGCTAAACAGAGAGCACACACAGTGCTAATCAAAGAGAGCGTTAGTGTTCCTTAATGGCATGTCACTAATATCACAACGGTTCTAATTCGTCTACATGGACATATTGTCATTTAACATCATTATCCACAAGTTATACATCATATATACATTTTTCTTCACATATACGTAATCATGTATTTCTCACCTTTATTTCCTTAATGGCTTCCACAATATCACCATTTTATCATATAATCAATATTTATAATTAAACACATAATATTTTACATATACATTTTTTATCACATATATATCATCATATACCTCTTTACTCTTATTTTCACATTAATTTTCAAAGCTATCCATTTGAGTCATAGTCACTAAATTATTTATATCTTGAGCTACAGAATTCGAAATTATAATCCGTTTGATGTTTTGAAACTAGACTCAATCATCTTTTTACCATAAAATTTCCAGAATTTTTACTTAAGCCAATTTGTACAGTAAATTCTTTCAATTTACCCCTTCTCTGCAGCTTGACAGTTTCGACCTTTCTTCACTAAAAATTATCTATCTTTTAGTACAAAGATCAAATTATGTTCCTGTATATTTCCTTTGAAAAAAGACTCATTAAGGATTCAACCATACAAATTTCAGTCTCAAATAATTTTTCTACATTTTTCTATGATTTTTCAAAATCAGAACAGGGGAACTCGAATCTACTCTGAATTTATTACACAAAAACTAGTGTATCTCAAAATATACAATTTCTTTTAGTTCACTGTTTCTTCCATATGAAACTACATTCAATAAGCTTTAATTAAATATATAATTCGACCCTTAACTCATTATATACAATTTTTGGTGAATTTTCGAAATTAGTCCCCTGTTACTGTACAAACTGTTTTGAAGTGAATTTTTCCCTTCTCATATTTCCTTTGCACTAAATTTCATTTAATCACACCTAATCATCATATTTATAACTAAACATATTATTTTACTCATTTTTATCACAATTAATCATATACTTTAAAAAGAATAATTTTTCAATTTAAAATCTTGTAGTACTTACAACAAAAAGGCTGATTTCCTTCTCTTTTCACTCTTTGCTCTTCTCTTTTCCTTTGTCTTCAATTTGGTCCCTTTCCTTCTTTCCTTTCTCTTCAATTTCACATAAACACATGTAAGTTAAATGCTATAATTCAATGATTTCCATACTAAATTACAGAAAAATACATGTATATCATGAAAATTGAACCATCTCTTACCTTATTTCATGAAAACCCAAAACTCTAATTCAATCCCTTAACTCTTTAACACCTCAAAAGGGAATTTATATGAGAATCGAGGTGTCTACTAGCTCTCTTCTATTCCTTTCTTTCAGAAATTTCAAAGAAAATGAAGGTTTTTGAAGCTTGGAAGGTTTAACAATGGTGGAATGACTTAATTACAATAAAGGAAAAGTTGGGTGGAAGGAGACATGCATGTGACAGTTGTGAAATGCGAAGAAAAGATGATATTTTTATCTTTTAATTCTTTTCCCTTTCTCTAATTCTCTAGATTTCTCCACTAAAAATATCTCTCTTTAATAAAATGGTAAAATTGCACTTTTAGTCATTGGGGCTTCCAACTTTACACTTTGGCCCAAATCATCGCCTCCAAAAATATCTCCCACCAAATTACTCTTTCGCCCCTCCTTAATCAATCTAATTCCCATGATGACTCATAATTCAATTTGGACAAATTACTATTTAGTCCTTCCTCCTTTCTCACAATTACTAATTAATCCTTAATTTTCTAACTATTTTCTTATTTTAGCTATATAGTCTAATTCTCAATTCTACTCTATTACTATTCCAAATCCGGTTCAAGAACGCGGATGTTACATGAGAAAAGCTTAGAACATTTTGAAACTACTCGCAAAGGAACTTCTAGAGTTAAAATCTCTAAACTTCAGATGCTACCAATATTAAATTTTTTAAGAATGTGTGAAAATGAATCTATTTTTGAGTTTTATGGTAGACTTGTGACATAACTAATGAAGCTTCTATTTTTTGTGAGGAATATTTTGAGGAAAACTGAGTTCAATAAATACTACGTTCGTTGCCTGAGAAGTTTGAAGTCAAGGTGACAACCATTGAAAAGGCTAAGGACACCAACATTAGGTGTGCTGATAAGTTGATAGGTTCATTACAAAATTTTAAAAAGAATCTAAAAGAAGTTCGGAAAGCCAAAGTCAAGCCAAATAATAATATAGTCTTTAATGTAAAGTCTATATCAACACAAATGATAGCACCATGGTCTGTATTGAAGGGTCGCAACAACAATTCTCTCTTTTTACAAGAAACTTTAAAAAAGTTGTTTAGAAGAATAATGATAAAAACAAAAGAATTATGATAGATTAGAAATGTAACAGCTTTGGACATGTAGTTTGAGTGTGTAACGCTTTTTTAAAAATAAAATTTTAACGTCGTTTGGAGTGATTATTTAGAGATTGAAAAGTCTTATGGTGAAAATTTTACAAGAAACTATGTTGCTTTAATTGCCAAATCAAATGTTGTTCTCTCTAGTGAAGTCACGACAACATCGTAACTTTAAATGCTACCGACGATAGTGATGATGATGCTCTTGATATTTATGAGACTTACAACATTATACTAGAAAAGTTCAATATGATTTGTCATGTGAACAAATCCCTGAGCGAGCAAAGTGCTAATTTAAAAGGGTCAACTTAAAGTTTGTGAAACTTGTTAAAGAAAAAAATGTTGTGATTAGTAATTTGGAAAAGAAAAATGTAAAGCTTGATGAGACTTTCAAAGAGATTGATGTCATTATTATTGATTATGAAGTCAAATTGAAACACAAAGACAAAATTGAATGTTGTTTAGAAGGATTTTGTAGAAGCTTAAACCATCCTAAAGAAAATAGGAGTGAGAAACTTGATGAGATCTTAGCTGTTATAAGATGAGAAATGGAGACAAAGGCTTAGGATATATTGATAATGGCGAGAAAATCTCTTCCACCACTATATTTCATTAAGGCTAAAGAAATGTTTTTACTTCATATGAGATAGATAATTCTCGAAAGTCTGCATGTCACTGTTATGGAAAAGCTGGGCATATTAAACGACATTGCTATAGGTTGATTAATGATCGAAGAGGGAGAAATACCAAGGATGTCCCATCTCTTGTTTTCACATCTTAAAGAATAATATCTCGACAACATTAAGCTTGGAATAAGAAGAAAGGTAAACTTGTATGTCACTATAGTTGTGTTATAGGTCACATTAGACCTATATGTTATAAGCTCCTCAATGATTTGAGATGGGAGCAAAATTTAAATGTTGCATAATATGTTCCAACAAGGCAAACCATAAGTAGAACAACTTACAAGAAAATGTGGGTGAGAAAAGATCAATCACATATCAAATATCAATTATGAAGACCAACAAAAGATTGATATTTGAGTGAACTATAAGGTTGCAACATGTGTTGAATTATGACTCCTATTTCAAGTCAAATTTGAGAAATAATATTTCAGTTAAACTCTGTTTATTTATTTCAATTGAACTCCATTTATTTGTTTGAGTCAAATTCTTATTAGTCTAGATTATTTTATTATTATTTGACCTAGGAATTTACCCTATAAATAGGCTCTTTTACAACATTAGAAATACACCCATTAGAGTTTAGAACTCCTAACACTTTTGGAGAATTTAGTGTTTATGTTATTTGTTTTCGGGTTTTCGAGGTTTATTTTTATCTCCATATTTTGTACTATTCATTATTTTGTCATTATAGTAAAATTATCCTTGTCCGTAGTTTTTTATCCTCTTTGGAGGGGTTTTTCCACGTTAAAATTTGTGTGTTTAATTTCTCAATTTATTCCGCTATTTTTACTTATTTGTTGCTTAATCGGGCTGATCTCTAACAAGTGGTATCAGAGCTAGTTCGATTTTCGTAGATCAATCTGTTCAGATATGGCAACAACAAGGTCAACATTGAGAAGTTTGATGGTGTCACAAATTTTAATTTGTGGCAAGTTCGGATGATGGCAATTCTAGTTCAGACCGGCTTCAAAAAAGTCGTTACTAGGAAAAAGTCGAGAATCTAGATCAGTCAGAATGGGAAGAGCTTGATGAAAAAGTCCTATTTGCAATTCAGTTGTGCCTCACGAATAGGGTATTGTAGGACTTATTGATAGAGAAGACCTCATTCCCATTGTGGAAAAGGCTAGAAACTCTTTATGCGACTAAGTCTCTACCTAACCATTTAGTGCTAAAACGTCTATTTACGTTTCGTATGAACGAATGTGAGCTTCTTAGAGATCACATCAGTCAATTTATTACCCTTTTAAATGATTTAAGTAACGTTGAGGTTCAGATTGACGATAAAGATCAGACTATGCTATTATTGTGTTCATTACCCCCTTCATATAAGTCTTTCAAGGAGACTCTGATTTAAGGAAGAGACAAACTTTCGTTCGAGGATGTGAAGGGTCATTTGTTGAGTAAAGAAAAACTCGACAATGAGTTTGATTTAGATACCAAGACAGATAAGCAAGCTTCCTTTTTGGTATCATCAAAGAAGCGAGACAAAAGGTGTCGCTATTGTAAGAAATTAGGTCCGTCAAAGCAGATTGTTGCAAAGTGCAAAATAAAAGGGCTGCTGAGAGTAACGAGGAAGATGTAGCTGGTGCTAATTTGGTCGACGAAAGCGGTGATGATTTCTTATTAGTGTCAACCAGCGAAAGCTCCGAGCTTACTTCTGAGTGGATCCTAAATTCAAGATGTTCTTTCCACATGTGTCCCAACAGAAAATGATTCTCTACATATAGTTCGATTGAAGGTGAAGTTGTGCATATGGGAAACGATTCATCCAGTAAGGTAATCAGTATTGGTACTGTTAAAATTAGGATGCACGATGGTACGATTAGGACAATATTAGATGTCAGGTATGTACTTGATTCACGAAAGAATATCTATGTACCTAATTTACGAAAGAATATCGTCTCTTTAAGTATTTTAGACTCAAAAAGTTACAGAATCAACATCGAGTTGAGCGGTATTAAGGTGTCTCGTGGAGCTCTCATTTTGTTAAAAGGTAAAAAGACCGATAGTCTTTATATTCTGGAAGGTTCTATAGTGACTGGTGAAATCGGACGTCTCTCATCCGTTACGGAGTTGAAGTCAACTCATTTGGAGCAGAGGTAACTTGGTCATAGGAGGGAAAAAGGTATGACTATTTCGTTTAAGAAAGGTTCTCTTTTGGATGCAAGTTTTGAAAAGTTAGGGCACTATATTCGTCAAAATTAGACCCGAGTTAGTTTTTTATTTGACAGTGCACAAGTTGAAGGCTAGAAGTCTTCCAATTTCTAAGCACATATTCGACTTAGTTAATTCCCTGCATAGTTCAAGATAGGCTCGTGACAGGCTTTGGCAAAGATGGCATTGTGAAAATACGAGTCAATGTGGGAATTTGTTGAATTATTACTCTTATTTCAAGTCAAATTTGAGAAATAATCTTTCAGTTAAACTCTATTTATTTGTTACAATTAAACTCTGTTTATTTGTTTCAATTAAACTCCATTTATTTGTTTGAGTCGAACTCTTATTAGTCTAGATTATTTTATTATTATTTGACCAAGAAATTTAGCTTATTTAGGCTCTTTTACAATGTTAGAAATACACCCATTAGAGTTTAGAACTCCTAACACTTTTGGAGAATTTAGTGTTTATGTTTTGAGGGTTCTTTATTTTTGGGTTTTTGGGGTTTAGTTTTATCTTCATCTTTTTGAACTTTTCGTTCTTTTGCCATGATAATAAAATTATCTTTGCCTTAGTTTTTTATCCTCTTTGGAGAGGTTTTTCCACATTAAAATTTATGTGTTCAATTTCTCAATTTATTCTGCTATTTTTACTTGTTCGTTGCTTAATCTGGTTAATCCCCAACAACATGTGTAGATCATAATGAAAATTTTCAACCTTCATGAATACTCCATTAGGGATATTTGGAAAAGCTCTTTGTTGTTCACAAGTCACAACTCTTATTGATAATCATGTAACACCTTGTTTTTTAAGAAATTCATTAATTATGTAATGATTCAACAATTTTATAAGAAACTCAGCAATTTTGTTAAAAAAAATCAGCAATTTGCAAAGTTATAAATGAGGTAAACATTACAATGTTGAGATAAATTTAGTAAATTTGTAAGAGGTTTAATGGATGGGTTGATATGGAAGTTTCCATGGACAAGTTGATTCAAGGATTTTAATAGGTTTTCAATTTCTAGAAGTGTTTTTTATTTATTTTTATACAATTCTTAATCTGCTTATAACATTTATTCTATGTTTGGTCGGTGCATTATTTTTTACGTATGTTTTAATATATGAGTTCACAATAAACTAATTCAATTGATAATATTTAATTATTCCTATGACTAATTTTTAGCAAAGAGAAAAAATATACTTTGAAGAGATATTATTTTTTACAAGAGTTTTTACTAATATTTTTAATTTCAAATTTAAATTTATAATTATTCTTTATTTTATATCTAACTATTTTAATAATATACAATAAAACTTTTTTCTTATGTTATTACACTTGTTGATATGCGATATCAATAGTAGTAAAGAAAGAGGGGACAAGTCTTCTAGTCCAAGAGTAGAGAGGAAGAAGAAAATCCAAATCGGGTCTCTTTCAGTACTGTCCCTTTCCCCGCGGTATCAACGGTAGTGAAGAAAGAGGGACGAGTAGAGAGGAAGAAGACAATCTAAACCGAGTCTCTTTTAATTCCGTCCCTTTCTCCACGGTATCAACGGTAATGAAGAAAGAGGGGACAAGTCTTTTGATCCAGAAGTAGAGAGGAAGAAGATAATTCAAATCGAGTCTCTTTCAGTACTGTCCTTTTTTCCCCCTCTCTTATTCAAGAGGGTCCTTAGAATTTTATCATATAAGGGGATTAATCGGGTTGGATTTCAGGTTAGACCTCGAGTCAAGTTATTTTTCTATAATTATATAACTACACTAACAACCAAACAAGACATATTTAAGTGTTTAAAGGCATTTGAATTTAAAATATTAAGGTTATGCCATTTAAAGTAATAAATTAAAGCAAATAAAGAAAGGAGATTAAATTGGAAGGAATTGAGAAGTAAAGGGACTATGTTGGGAATTTGAGCAGAAATAAATAAAGAAAAGGTAAAAAGGAGGGGGTGATTCACGCGGAGGAAGATGAGAGCCAACCCCATTGCCAGCTGGCTGTCGGCGAGGGGTCACCAGATTCCCAGCACGTGACTGACCACCTCCCCCACCCTCTCTCCTCCTACCCTAAAAACTCAGAAGAAAAAAAGCCATTGGTTTCTTCAATAGACCAAACAAAAGCTAAGAAGAAGAAATAATTAATAAACGACTACGCATCGCTCGCTTATTTAATATTAAAATCCAAAAATCCCATCAATCTCTCTCTCTCTCTCTTTCTCTTTCATTTCCTCGTTCCCTTCTCCTTTAGGTTTGCATTCTGATTCTCACCCTCTATTATTTTATACATATAATCAATAAATTATCAGTATCTTTCTGGCTGGTGCTGAGTTTGTGTAGAAGAGTGCGTGATTCGAAAAAGATGGGGCTAATTCACAAACGGATGGGTTGAGATTCAAATGCCGTCGGTGTCCGATTCAAATGCAGGGATCTGCTGGTGGTAACTTCGTCATTTCAATTTCTTCCTTCCTTCCATTTCTGTTTTCATTTTCTTAGTTTTAAAGATTAGACACGAGCTATTTGCGATTGAATAATCTATTTTTTCCGTGGTTTGGCTGGAGCTGGATTAGATTTTTTTGTCGATTAGGGAAAGACCAACCGTTTGGTTTTATCGATTATCGGTGATAAAAGAGAGTCGGATTCAAGTGTAATTTTTTTTTGAGAATGCGATGCTTATTTTGATTCGTTTTAAGTATATGTCGAATTGGGTTTTTCTGTTAGTAGATCTTCTAATTTGATTTATAAATTTTCTTCGTTAATCAGCTTTATTTGTATGTTTGTTTATCAGATTATTAATCATTTGAGAACTCCAATTGCTTTCCCAAGTTGGAATGAATGTTTTTTTTGGGTGGGTAGGAATTAGATAGGAACGAGTTAATTTCACTAATTTATTAAGTGGGTATAGACTATTTTATGCTGAATATTTGTTGGTTGATGATCTTTATATTGGTATAAAATGATTTATTGGATAGGCTGGCTGATATGCTTGTGAAATAATGATTTTTTGGATTTTAATAAGACCAAATAAGACCAAAGGCTTTTTAAGGAAAGTTTGAAGACATTATCATTGTACTCTGCTTTGTTTTGGTTTCATTTGTTTGTAGGTGTTTCCCCTTTAATAATAGGTGCTACATCTTGCATGTTTATTGAATTCGGAAGCAAAGAATTTTGCCCATTTCGTCTAATGATCTTTTCTCTTCAGGTCTGATGGGCTCCAGCTTGAGCAAGTCAGTACAAAAGAAGCTTGTCATCATATGATTTGTTTCCTGCGAACTATTCATAGATTTAAAATATCTTTTATGGGTTGAGAAGTAGGGGCGAATATGGTTTTGCATTTTAAATACTTAAGGACATGGAAGAGACACGAGATGATGCTGGTCCCGAAGAGCAAGGGCATTCTAATGCAACATGGTGGTCTTCAGATTTTATTGAAAAGTTTGGTTCTGTTTCTTTAGGTTTTCATGAAGAGAGTTCAAGTAATAGGGAATTGCCTAGAACTTTTGAGCAAGATGGATTGTCATCTCAGACAGCATCACAGATTTTGTGGAGCTCTGGGGTGCTTTCTGAGCCAATTCCAAATGGATTCTATTCTGTCATTCCGGTGAGGATATGGTACTTTGTGATTAATTGTACTGTACTAGCTGCTCAACTCTTCTTGTTCTGGTTGAAATTGAGTTTCATATTATAATGGCTTCTTGCTTTCTTCCCCCATGTTTATTTTCTTCTTATTTATACTGATTTTTAATAGTTAATATTTTTGTAGGTATTTTGATATGATAATGGCCTCTTGCTTTCTCCCCCCTCATTATTTGCTTCTTATCTATACTGATTTTTAATAGTTAATATTTTTGTAGATGTTTTCACTTTAATCTAATTGTTAGTTTGAAAGTGCTTTCTATTGCTTTCCACCCTCCTTGTTCAAAGATAGATGTTCATCTGCATTTTGTGTCTTATTTAGGATATTATGATGACATTTGATGGGCTTATTTAGGATATCTATTGTTGGATTCAACAAATTTCCTCAAGCATATTATGATGAGTCAATGATATAATTTGAAATGAATGGATTTTTTTGATTGATAGATTCATTAAGGTATTGCCACTTGTTTGTGGGGATGCTTAGTGATTATCACTATAGATACATCTACTCAGGTATTAACCGCTTGTTTGTCTAGTTGCCACAAGTTGATTTAGTGATGTCGTTTTCTGATGTTTTGGAGTAGGAATATGCTGTGTTAAAATGACAGAGCGATGATATAAAGGTTTTGGGTTAGGTGAGCTGTAAAAGAGAGGTTGACTCAAGTAAGGTTTTTGACTTTTAACTGAGGTGGTTAAAATTCATTCATTAATAAAGAAGGCTTTTGCTGCAAGTTTCCCCACTCTGGTTTTTATGTTGTGAGGATCAATTGAGGTAAGTGGGGCTAATGTGAAATTTGCTTCAAAGTTTATGAAGAGTCATCCATATCTGATAATTAATCTCTAAAGAATTTTAGATAATGAAGAAAAGTATAACAGCTTTTTCAAAATTATTATGGTACCTTTGATCTCAAGTGTTTTCATCTGTAAGGATTTAAACTTTATTTATGAGGAACAGGATGGACGTGATCAGATTACCATTTTTGCTTGAGTAAAATAAGATGGTTCTGTGTTTTCTGATTCATTATTGCTACTGGGGCACTTCCGAAGTGTTTCAAAGAACGGGTTTTGTGATGTAGGTCAGCTTCTGGCCTAGATCAACTGAGTCTCTATCGCTCTAATGAAAAAAATAAAAAATGAAGCATCATACACCTTAAGATACACAGAAGGAAAAGATAATTTTTCAGGTCCTTGTATGCCCAACATTGGATAGACTAGAATATGGAGTTGCAGTGAGGCTGTAAGCATTTTCAGAGCACATGTTAATATCAAAATCATGTTAGTTTGTGATGATAATAGATTTCATTTTTCTTAAGAATGAAAGAGCGCATTTACATCATCAAATAATGAATCAGAGCACTTCAATGCTTCTATGCCGAGAAATGTGATGGATTTTTGAAGAAAGGAAATTATTTCTTTTTGTAGATTGGATGGTTACTTACTTGTAACTGTACTCTGCCGAGGAAAAAGTAATGGCATAAAGATAGAAATTAATTGCAATTGGTTTATTGGATAAAAACTTGTTATTGAAGGAATAAAGAGTAGCTACCTCCTTGTTCTTTATTGTTCTGTTAACAGATATTTTCTTTACACTATTCAGGAAATGCCTTTTATCCACGACAAAGAAATCTGGCTAGGAATCTCCACAAAGGGTTCTGTAAATTCCTTGAAATGTAAAATCAGAAATATTTTATGCCTGTTTAATGCTGTTACTTGGATGATATATGGTTCATATATGTGCTGGTGGACTGACAATAACAAATGCATGATTTCTGTACTTAGATTTTCATTTGGTTTTGTTTCATATGATTGTTCTTTAAAGTTCAAGTATTACTACTCACAGGATAAAAGACTTAAGGAGCATTTTGACACTATTCCTACCTTGGAAGAGCTTCAGACATTGGGTGGAGAAGGTTATAGAGCTGATATTATTCTTGTGGATGCTGAGAAAGATAAAAAGCTATCTAAGCTGAAGCAGTTGATTGTGCAACTGGTTAAAGGATTTAATTCAAATCCAGCTGCAATGATTAAAAAGATTGCCGGACTGGTGAGAATAGTTTTATTATTTCCTTTCTTCTTTAGCCGATCTTCCTCTGGCCCACAACACCAAGTGTTCTCATTGACTGTATTTCAGATTGTTTTGTTGCCTTGTCAATAGAAATATATGGCTAGATGCATCTATTTAATGTTGTTCTTGTTATCAGATAAATTTTCTTTTCTTTTCTTTTGAAAATCAAGTTTCATTATGGAAGCACACTATGTCAGTCATTCATGAATGACCTTTATCTTGTGAGCTTTTAAGGTGCATGCTAGTTAACATATTATGTACAAAAGTTCCCTACTGTACCACTTTTAACATATTTCAGCTTCTTCTAGTGATATTGGTAACAAAAAGAAGTGTTATATCCCTTTCACTGCAGGCAGTTTGCTACTGATATTTGCTAAATGTTAAGTAGTATTTATTTCACATAGAATGCAGGCAATTTAAGAAGTCTGAAATAAATATGGCCTGTAACATACATGAAAGATTTTGTAAGGGAATTTTGTAGGCTAGAAGGTACATAACAAAATGCCTGTTTCTGTTTGTGCTTGCCCATGGAATAAAATTTCTAAATTTGAAATTTCAGTAATTCCAGATGTTGATAAAGTACCTTCGTAGGTCTTTGTATAGTTTAATTTCGGTTCTCTGCATTAACATGAGAAATAAATAGGATAAAACCTACAGTCAATGCTGGTTAGTTTTGCCCTTGAACAATGGGACAAGGCAAAAATGTCTTGTTCTTTGTCAATCTGTCTTTCGTACTCATATTCCCTATGTTACTTCGACTTGGAGGTGAATGTCGGATATGGGTATGCATCTGTTACAAATATGCTTTTTTTTTCTAAGTTTCTCCACATAGTTGGAGAATCATACCCATACGCATGTCCAGATATGTGTCAGATATGGATGTTGGATGTGTATATATGTGTGAAGAGTTAGAGCAACATAGCGTATTCCTATTGGAGGTCCTTTGTAAGCATTTATTTCATCTTTTCAGTTCTAATTTGGTTGTTTATAATGATTCCTGCTATATACCTAGGTTTCTGATTTTTATAAACGTACCACTGCGGATAGTCCAGCAAAAGCTGTACTAGATGAAACCTCCCACATGCTTGAAAATCAAGGCGTCCAGTTGCTGGGGCAAATAAAACATGGTTTGTGTCGCCCACGAGCCATTTTGTTTAAAGTTTTAGCAGATACTGTAGGGCTTGAAAGTAAGCTCATGATGGTAAGCTTTTCTCTTTCCTCCATCTCAATTGTCTGGTTAGATTAAATGATTTATTTCCTCTTCCATATATACCATATACCAGTTTCAAGTTTCAGACCGTGTGAAATTAGGTTGAATAAAATTGAAGATTTTCCAAGGCATTCTTTATTGTTGGTTGACAAATCTTTGACTGAAAGGCTGTGCCAATTTCCTGTGTCATTCTTTCAGGGTTTGCCAAATGATGGGGTTATTGAGTGCGCAGATTCTTATAAACACATGTCTGTGATAGTTGTGTTAAATTCTGTGGAGCTATTAGTTGATCTTATGCGGTTTCCGGGTCAGTTGATACCTAGATCAACAAAGGCTATTTTTATGACCCATATTTCAGCAGCAGGGGAGAGTGATTCTGCTGAAAATGATTCCTGTGATTCACCATTGGAGCCAAATAGTCCTCTCTATGGACTTTCTGACAAAGTTGAGGACAGGTCAGCAGATGACATTTGACACATTCCAATATTGCATATACTATCCTTTTGAGCGTGTTTGACATAATGTACTAGGTCAGAAGTGTTTGTGAGATGTTTAGAAAGAATATATTTTGATAAGTAAAATGTATAATTCTAGTTTGGGTTGCTGCAGTGCTGAAAAATTGAGAACCTTCAGTTCCATTCAAAATTAGATCAGGTCTTGTGACATCTCACAATCTATGAAGCACAGACACTTCTGTCAAGTGAGCATCCAAGTATCAGACATATTGTCAACAGCATGATAGAATACATATCTGATGCGAGGACACATCAAAAAATAAAAATAAAATAAATGGAAGAAACATGTCAGCATACAATTGGACTTGTTTGGACTTGGCTTGACATGCTTAGAAATGTGATGTTCTTTTTCTTTTTTCAAAATTCCCAAATTTGGAACTACAATGAGCAAATTTTTCTGAAGGAATTTAATTTAAAATTTTTGAAAAGCTATTTGCATATTAATGTTTTATTGAAAAATATCAATTTTACTATTTTGTTGTATAATATTAGATGAAAAAATTTATTTCTGAGACTTGTCATTCCTGTGTCTTAAATTTTTAGAAATTGCAATATTGCTGTTTCTGTGTTGTGTCATGTCATACCTGTTTTATCTGTGTGCCGGTGCTTCCTAGCTCACAAGATAAAATACCTGCTTGATTGAATATTTTATATGCCATAGCATTTCTGATAATTTCTAATTTTATATATTTACTTATTTTGCTTCCTTAGTCTGTCACATAGTGAACCGAACATTGCTACTACTTTCTGGCGTCGAAGCCGAAGAAAGGTTATTGCTGAACAGCGGACCGCCAGTTCCAGGTTCCTTTCATGCCCTTTTGTGTTTTGGATTTGATATATGCTAGAAGTGAATGGTGTAATCTTATTATTATATGGTTTGTGTTTTATTATGACTGGATATTCTTGTTTGTCCCTGCACTTTTTATTAAATAGTTATAGATGGGATGCCATAGCAATGCAGTGATCTAGAACAGGTTAGAGAAAGAGAATACAATAGTAATTTATAGGGAAAATCAGAGGCATGTGGCAACAATTCAGGTGAAATGAATGGAATGGGAGAGAAATAGAAGAATTAGAGAATAGGGAAGAAACTCAATAGGAGAATATCTCAACATTGGTCTTGGTAAACCTAATTGACTGTATTACAATGCAGAACACCAATATCACCCTAAAATCCTGATACTTGGAAAATAATTAAAACTACTAACTATATAAATAGACAAGGTAACCTAAATCTATATTGAGGCTAATTCATTTCTTTTCTTCTGCATCATGTTGGCAGTAAGTTGTATTAGAGTATGTGTTAAGTAATTCTTGCTCTTTTAAAATTTTTAATGGCTTTGCAGTCCAGAGCATCCATCTTTTCGAGCACGTGCAAGGTCCAAGCTAAGCGGTGATAGGAATTCACATAGAGATTTTGGTGATGATATTGCTGCATCAAGGTTCTTTTTGATTGGATTCTTTTTCATTAAATATAAACTACTTTTTTCATTTAGAAATTGGTTCTCATGTTTCCTGAAAAACATATATTTGCCATGAGTAGTGATGAATGGAATTTTTTGTAATCTCTGATGATAAGGCTGCAGTATGATTGTGTCTTTGATGTCAAAACATGCAAATCTCCATACTCCATCCTCCATCCTCCCTCCCCCAAACTCTTCTGTTGCTGCAAAACTTCTTTCATTTGGGTATTAGAGTTGGATGTAGAGAGGATGTGAAGCTGAGTTTGGAGATTCCTTCAAACAGATTTCTTACCATAACTGTTATTTTATTCATCATCTTTACCAGTATTTCAAGATAAATAATTGTGCTCTGTGTATAGGCATTTGTTCAGGTAATCTGGTAGTGTTATCTTGCCTTGCAAGCTGGTGATGTTCTGAAATCTAATGTCTGTTTTTAGTTTAATATGCTTACGTTGGCTTTAATGAAAAGAATGTTCTGGTCTAATGTTAATCTCTTTTCATTCCCTTTCGCATGTTCTGTTAATTAACTTTAGAATTAAAAGTCAAATTGTTGACAAATTTTAGTGTTTGAACTGTAGATCTAGCTATAGATCAGATGGTGCATCAACAACTGAAGCTCGTAGGATAAGAAGACGAAGCATTAGCATGACTCCAGAGATTAGTGATGATATCGTAAGGTTGATTACTTTTCTTGTTAAGAGTTATGACTTCGTCTTATGCTTGACTAGTCTGGCTTTCTTTCTCCCACTCATTTTCCTAGCATTTCTGTTTTTCTTCTGGTTCTAGTATTAAGATAACTCATTTCTATTTCCAAGGTGCCTTCTCAGGTTTTCTTTTTAGTTTAGCTCAACCATTCTGGGCCTTAATTAAAATGGATTTTTAATTTACAATGCACTAAAAAGAAGGGCCAACGGATAGAAGTTTCTTTGGAACCTTGAATATCAATAACTTCCTTAAAGGTACTAATATGTTGAAAATCTTTTAAATGAACTTTATCTTAAGTGCATAAATTGATGTACTCAGGATACTTGCTGTGAGTAATTAGATGTGATTAAGGTTGTCAGGTTCTAACATGTACCCTAGAGTTTCTGGGTCATATAGTTTGTTCAAATTGGAAATCTCTTGGACATTTTTCGTACAGCCAAAAAGGTGGGGAGGGTACAAAAAATGTGGATATACAATTCTTTTGTTAGTGGGGAGGGAGCACAAATTTCCTTAACTCTGGTTTGCTTGTCTACAATTGTGAGAGATGGTTCAGTGATAAATCTTAAAATTTAAGCCATCTTTGACCCTTCTTTCTTTTTTCTCCAAAATGAAGAAAAAGAAAAATAGTATGTATCCATTTGATCAAATAAAAATCTAATTGATTGCTGATTTCTTGCAGTCTTAAACCAGTTTATAGGGAACATATTTGCTTTGCGTATTGCATTAGCTCAGGCTTATGTTACAATCAAAATTAGTAGTATAATGAGGCACATGGGTCTTGCTGTTAATGGCCTACGTAATTATCATGCAAGTTACACAGTTTTATTTTTATGTAAGGTGTCTACTAAGTATTAAATCTAGTGCTACCAATCTCTTTTAGATTGACCCTTCGATTTGCATAAATTTTACTTTCTACAGCTAGAATTGTTGTTTCGTTTGACTTGCTATTTTAATAAGCATAATGTTTACTTTCTTCAGCTAGCATTTATTTATAATTCTTTTAAGTTATGCCAGTTAAACAAGTTATTCTCCAACTTTTGAGCCCTTGAAAATATTCAACCAATTTAATGCTATGAACTTGGATTTATCTCTTCATGTTTTCCAGTTTGCTCTCGTCCTAAACCTTCTTACCTTAGGGTTCCTTTAGCTTTAGAAAGTGTTTTCTACTTTCTGTTTCCCATTACACTAAATATGATCATTGGTCAACAAGATAAGGTAAATAACTACATTTGACAAATTGGAACATTGGTTTTCCAACATGGTTGAATAGTTGGAGCAAATTTATGTAAATCTTCTCTTTTGCAGAAAATTGGTAAACAAATATTTTCATATTTGGTTATTATACCCTTATTTGATTTATTTCTCGAGTAAAACTGGAGATTTCAAAGGGAAAACATTTTCTAAACAGACTCCAATCTTCCTGTTTTTTTTTCTCCTTTATTCTCTTTCTTTATATAGAAGATATTAATTTGTCAATTGCATCAACTATTTTTATTGCTTTGAACCCTATGTAATGGATAGAAAAATATAGTTTATCTTTTTCTTTTAAAATGTTATTCATGGGTAATAGCTTTGGAATTAATCATAATTATCCTTGTCAACAACCTTTTGTTCTAGTAGCAAGAGGCTTGTGTGGGATGAGAGCTTGGGTAACCCTTGCATCCCTAACCCCAATTATCAAATGAACCAAAAAACTAGTCTCTTATATGCTGCATATGAAGTTGGCTTCATGCTTTTGTTCATATTAATTTTAGATATTGAACTGCACAATCAATATTTAAAATGACATTGTCTAGCTGTTTACCTTAGTAGACTTTAGTTTTCAATCCACTGATATATTTTGATAAAGCATACCAAGTAATGCCTACATTTATTTGTTTGCTCCTTGGTGTTACCTGAACGTGCATTTTGCTGCATATTTTCTGAAACTTTTGGGATATTTTTTGTGGCAGGGCATGCATTTTGTTATGTATTTATTTAACTTGAATTATGTCTGTATCGTTTCAGGGCTGTAAGAGCTATGAATGAAACATTGAAGCAAAATCGTCTTTTGCAAGAGCGCAAGGAAGATAGATCTTTTTCCCATTCTTCAACTGATAGGAGTCCAGATCTTCAGGAAAATGTACTACTCTTTTACAAAAATGTGCTACTGGTTTTAAAATAAGAAAGTTGTACACTGTTCTGTTAGCATTTGCATAGTGCAAATATTCCATAAAAGAAGTGATTGCATAGAACTAATCTATGCACAGATTATATGCAAATTGCCATCAAATAGTTACATTAACGTTTGTTATTTTCTTCTTTTTTGTCTTAATTCCACAAAATCTTTGTTTAGTGGCAAGGCCTTAAAACAGAAAACTGGAACATGCTTTCCTTTTGAGAGGATGTTGTTGCCTAATACAATTAATAGGTCATTGAAGTTTTCTTCTTGTTCTTTTAGGCATCAAACTTCCATCTTGATGGCCACAATAAAATTGCTGGCGGGAGCTCTACATTGTATAACCTTTCTAGGGACGAAATAGATTCTCAAAGAGCTATATCACTGCCATCATCTCCACATGGCTATAGGAGTCGAACTTCAGAGAGAATTGGAGTTTCAGGCTATGTAGCAAATGATGAAATGGTAGCAACATGGAATAAAATTCTTGAATCTCCGATGTTCAACAATAACCCTTTATTACCTTACACTGAATGGAATATTGATTTCTCTGAATTAACTGTCGGAACTCGTGTTGGGATAGGTAAGCACTCTTCTCAACTTTCTATGGTATAATTGCTATGAACTTATCTGCGCTTGCTTTATTTAGATCAATGCATTACATTTTCTTTCTCATATTTTGCAGCACAGTTGCCTCTTTTTTTTTTTTTCTTCTGTTGGGTTGTTTTTTTGGGGGGGGGGGGACTGTTATAGAACAAAATGCTAAAGCACTGCCTGTCCTAAACCCAAAACTTATCAAAATCAAAATCAATTTCACGAGAATGGTCAGGAATTAAACTTATAAATACTAGGCAGTTGAATCAGATGAATATTAGAGAAACCGCTAGATTGTTGGTTTTATCATGTTTCAGAGTTATAGCTTAAATGCTGTTACCTCACTTTAATGAAGTTTAATCTTTTTGCCTTATATTTATATAGGGCATCTCCACTCTTCATTTTAGGTTGGATGCTTAGTATGATATTGAAGAACATGGTCTTTTTTAACCTCTCAATTGTTTAATATGTGACCTGTTTTGTTTTTTCACTAGTTAGGTTAGTTGTTCTATTGGTATTGCACTTGTACTTGAATCTTATGTGGTGGTCTCCAGAGTCCTAAACCTCTTCTTTTCAGAGTTTCTGGTTGCTTTTTTTATGCAAGTTGGGCCTTCTCATCTATTGTCAATTGTTTTCTCCAGTTGAATGCATAAGAGAGGCTAGTTTGTACATCATTAATATTCAAATTGGGTTTTTATGTCTTTGTACATTTATGCATGTATATATTTTTAATTTTTGTATGCTTTTGGACATAATAGAGGAAGTGTCATCTAGTTTTTTCTGTTCAATTTGTTTACCCCCATTTTTTAGGTGTCAGTTGTGAAGGTTAGACCATATAAACAGAAAATTTTAATCATATGCTTTAATAGCCTCTGCAAACTTTTTCAGAAAACCATGTGAAAAGCCGTTGGACACTGCTTTTACTGATTTGCCTGACAGAGCATTAATATTTTGTGCTTCATTATGCATAGAAGTACCATCTTTCTAGAAAACTCTAACCAAGCAGGTTGTTTTTCTATCAACATTTTGTTGTGTTTATTGTCCAGGGTTTTTTGGAGAAGTCTTTCGGGGTGTATGGAATGGAATAGATGTTGCAATCAAGGTGTTTTTGGAGCAAGATCTTACTGCAGAAAACATGGAAGATTTCTGCAATGAGATATCCATTCTTAGGTATCCTTTTTGTCCATATGTTCAAAGTTATTAATGTTTTCCTGTTTAAATATCTTTCTGATAATCCTTGATTCAACTTTGTGTTTCTACATGTTTTTGATTCCAGCCGACTTCGACATCCCAATGGTACATTTCTACGGCCTTCTCTAGAATTTTAATTTTTAGGTTTGTGTGGGATTGTCTTGTAGTCCAACCAGAAATAAAACAAACGGAAAATGAAGCAAAATAAATAAATAAACACTGACAGTGTGTCTTTAGTAAGTTATCTCATATATACAAGATTCCTATACAACATTGGCAAGTTTGCTTTGTTTCATCATTTAGTAAATCAAGGAGTTCTGCTTTTTGCAGTTATCTTGTTTCTGGGTGCATGCACAAAGCCACCACAGTTGTCGATGATTACTGAATACATGGAGATAGGATCGTTGTACTTTTTGATCCATCTGAGTGGTCACAAAAAACGATTGAGCTGGCGGAGGAGACTGAAAATGTTGCGTGATATCTGCAGGTTTGTTAGGCCTGTGCATCAATTGCAAAGTGCATATCTTTCTTTGCCTTCATATTTGAAAGGAATATAGTGCAATTAAGAACATTTTTTCAGAAAGTTTATATTTACACCTAGAGTCCATCAGTAGGTCCTTGATCCAGGAGGAATCAGGATACAGTTGGTTTAGGGTTATATCAATTCTGCCTTTCCTCAAGTTTTGGGTAAAATTTTTCTTCCTCTGAAACCATCAACATGTGGGGCACCTTAACGTGAACATTTGAGTACTCAAGCTTGTTGATTTTGTTGCAAAACAATGTATTTTCAAGTATATTTGGACCTGTATAATTAGGTTAATTGGTTGTGTTGGGATGAATGAACTGATGGTATGTGCATGAATAAATTTTTTAAGTAAAACAAAAAATGTGATGCTGACTAGATTTTTCTCTTTGTTTATGTAGGGGGTTGATGTGCATGCATCGGATGAAAATTGTTCATCGTGATCTGAAAAGTGCAAATTGCCTTGTGAACAAGCACTGGACTGTTAAGATATGTGATTTTGGTCTGTCCAGAATAATGACTAGCTGGCCTATGAGAGATGCCGCATCTGCTGGAACGCCTGAATGGATGGCTCCTGAACTCATTCGAAACGAACCTTTCACTGAAAAATGTGATATTTTTAGCCTTGGAGTGATAATGTGGGAACTTTGTACTTTAAATAGGCCATGGGAAGGTGTACCACCAGAAAGGGTATGATGCTGTATGCTTGTTACTCGGTCATTCTCAAAGTATTAGTTTACCTTTTATATATTTATTTCCAATATTGGAAGATATATACATATTCATTTTGCTATACTGGTTCAGGTAGTTTATGCTGTTGCAAACGAAGGATCACGGTTGGAGATTCCTGAAGGTCCACTAGGCAGGCTAATTTCAGGTACACAAGACAATGTTTTCATACATTTTTACTGGATTTTTTATACTTATTGATTTCATGGACCACATTTGGGGGATGGTTGAATTTGTTGGGTACACAGATTGTTGGGCAGAACCGGAAGAGCGGCCGAGTTGTGGGGAAATACTATCGCACTTGCTGGATTGCGAGTACTCTCTCTGCTGATACCATTACCATTCCGTTTGTATAGAAAAACCTGGTAGAGGTGTTAACAGTGTTGTCGGCTTTTCGGGTTGTATTATACTTTTTTTTTTCTTTTTATAATTTTCCCGGTCATTCTAAAAACAAGATTTTCTTTTTAGAGTTTTTCATTCTCATGTGGTGTGGTCCGTGACTCGCAAAAAAGAGGAAAGCCAAAAACTTGTAATTTACATCTTCTCCTGCTGGTAGAGAGGGTTGGCAGTATACAAAGATGAAATCCAGACCAGCTATGAATCTCTGCTTCTGTTTTTTTTTTTTTTGTTCTTATTATTTGCTTTGCGCCAACTGTTGAAAATAATTCTACTGGTCAGTTTCTCATCCTTATATTATTTCAATGGCGCAGTTGAGTATTATTTTTATGAGGATTAGTATTGAAGTTTTACTCGGTATCCAAATGTCATGTGAGGCTTCTATTTTAAATTTTTAGTTTGGGTTTTATCATCTTTATTTTGATAATAATTATTTAAATATGTATTGCAGTTGCAACTCTTTTAATTACAAAAATCAATTTTAAAATTTATGAACTTGAAAGATCACAATTCTACTTGATATCTTATAACTAAGTTATAATGAATCATCCTCCACTTGCACCCGCGGAACAACCCCACACTACACTATTACTGTAACAACAACAATTCTCCCACCGAATCACATGTAACAACCAGAGAATGAGAACTGTGTCTATGACTATGCTGTTCATGCTTCCGACTTTCAATCCCAATCCATTACCAGCACCAATAAGATTACCGGTGGTTCAAGTCTCTGAATTCACTCTCCAATTCTGCCACTTCATATATTAAGGTCGCCCCATTACCTATATTTCATGGCAGTTCCGAGCATTGCTCAGTGACTCATTTAAGCAGGTTTCCCGGGCAAATGATGCATCTTCTGTTGAAATGAGGATGAGGATCTTCCCATTCACCCTACACGACGAGGCTGGTCTTTGGTATGATCTACACATAGAACCATACCCTTCACTGGGTTGGAAAGAAACCAAGGCATCTTTTCTGCAGGCGTATCGTAAAAACCCAAGTGAAAGAGCAGTTGAGGAATGAACTTGCCATGATGAATGAAGGCAGTGAGGAGTGTCTTCGCTCGTATTTCCTGAGACTGCAATGGCATGGCTTTTGCAGAGATGGCCTGACCATGGGATCTCAGAAAATTTGATGAAAGACATATTTGTTGATGGACTGAGGGAGGAATTTCAGAAGTGGATAATTCCTCGAAAACCTGAATCAGTGGGGGAGGCGTTGAGGCTTGCATTTGCTTGTGAGCAACTCAAAAGCATCAAAGTTGATTGGAGGAAGAAGGAATGCATGGAGGGTCAGGGTGGTGTTAAAGAAGAGGAAAATGATGAAAGAGAGTGTCAGTGTTGGAAGAAGCAGCTTCATACAACCAAACCAATAGCCTCATTTTCTTTTCTTCTTACAATTTAGCAGTTGCTTATTTTATAATATATATACTGCAATTGTATCTCCTGTTTATTTATTTTATAATTTAATTTATTTAAGGATTATTATTTTATATAACTTCACAAATAGGTCAAGGAAAACACCATGATTCTTATGGGTAAGATTTACTTCGTTACTTTTTCATCTATATCTAACACAATGATATATTCAAATGTGGTGTGAGTCAACTTTTGGATCATCCATTAAATGTAAAAGTCAACTTGCGAATGGCAGTTAAACATGCATGGATTAATAATATATAAAAAAGTAATTGAGTGAAATCAAACTCGATTCTCATTTACATATTATTATTATTTTAGATCCGATACTCAATCTCATTTATAAAATTAAAAAAATCATAATTATGGAGGATTGTGTATTCTTGTTGTGTCAAATGGTAAGAAATTCAGTGCTCTTAAGCAATAATTTATTCTGATTTAAAGTTGGACTCAACTTGATTATGAATTTGATCGACTATTAGAAAAAAAAGGGTTAATAGGAAGAATGTTAAACTTTAAAAATGTATAGTGAAAGAATAGGCCCAGACCCTAAAAGAAATAACACTTGTTCTCCTACAAAAGAGGTTGAAAATAAAACAATGGGTTCATAAAAGACAGATGATTCACATAAAAAAAGGAGAGGGATTTCACAAGCATAAGGCAACAGAGAAAGCTAATATCAATATTCTTTTTTGAAAGTAGACATCAATTGTTAACATTTTTCAGGATAGTAATTTAAGAAAAATCTATGAAGGAATTAGAAAAATCAATCCTCGATCGAAATGATGACGAGGATCGAACGAGCCTGGCCTTGGTTGGGAAGAAACCTTTCTGCTGTGAGAGATGGCCTGTTTGTTGTTGATGTACCCTGGACAACCAGAATCTAAGGCTTGCATGAGCAACTGAAATGCATTCAATGAACTAGTAACCCAGAAACCGAAAGGATTTTCCATTCACCTTCTGCATACAAAGTATATCAGCCAACTATAGCATTCCATTCTGCATTTCTCTAACTAATAACTTACCCAGCAGACGATAGCTATACAATATTAATATGCTAATTGCTTTACAATTTCAAAACTGATGATACAAGCAATTTTCAATGTAAATGTCATATAGGAAATAGCTCCAAGGCTTCTATCATGGAATGAAGAAAAAATATATATATATATTTCATGTGTGCTGATGGCATGCAGTTCAACTGCCCCTCAGATTCATTCCATGCATGTAAACATCATTCCTTCAACAAAGAATTGAAGAAAGAAATTGAAGTTAGCAACTCATGTTTAATTAAAAAATCAGGATAATGTTGAAGTATTTCCCAGATAGACGATCTCTGTATGCTTGTCATCATTCTAAGCTGTACACATCAAAATAAAAAAGAGACAAGTAAGACAAGTAATATCTAATCTGTGGGAATCCATGAATAAAATTTCGGATCTTGACTACCACCCTTTGAAGTTATGTCTTTGTGCCAATAATACAAGGATCTTGATGTCATCTTCAACGCCAATAAGTTTTCCCACAATCCAGAAGAGATGAGGGCCATAATTCTTTCATTGATCTCATTTACAATAAAGAAACCAATTCAGCATCCAAAATGCTTCTACCATATTCTGGCACCGCTTCTTATCTAATTTGCAGAAAGGCTTCAATTTGAGCGACTTTTGCTTTCCTTTGAGGTTCAATCCAGATTGTAAAGCACTGAATCATATTTTTTTGGTTCCATGGACACCTGAATCATGAACTGTGGATTGTATAACTCTTTTCCAGCATCACCATAATTTAAGGCAGTGAACTTGAGCAGAGAGGCTTTTATAGGTCTTGCAGAGAAGCAACCGATAAAGCATAACCAGTCGATCAATCCTTAACACCATCATGGTTTCATGATTGGCTTCATTGCCATGTGCCTCTCAATCAATTTGTCTACAAAGGGACGAATCTGCATGTCAAAGGCATACAAAATTAAGTTTATTTAAGAATGATGCATCAAGCTTAGCTATCTAAAAGAGGGGAAGCAAGAACTATTTAGTTTAGCAACTTTGTTAGGAAGTAAAAATCATAATAAGAATCATAAATCAAAGTTAATGTACAAACGAAGCCTAACAAAAGTAATAGATCCCTGGTTGTATCATCTCAATAGCCATTATAAAGCCAGTAGCGTGTCTCAGAGAATCTTTAAAATTGGGGAGGAAAACAAAAAAGAAAAGATGAACCAACAGGTCTATAGGTAGACTGGGTAAATAATAAACCTAATACAGAACATTTGAAATGCATATGCATACCTTATTTTTGCGCTTGAAATCAAGAAATTCAGAAACAGCCATGTCTTTCTCTGCGTCTGTTGCCTGCTCCATTACCTGATACAAGAACAAAAGCCTATGACCAGACTGGAAATAGAGGCAAAAAAAGTTGAGAACTAATGAGTTGAAAGAAAAGAGAAGAAAAACCTTTGTTGCAGTTTTCTTCATTATCGATTTGTATCCCTCTTTATCAATTTTTCTTGCCTTATAAAGGGGCATTAGCAATGATGCAACATAATCAACAACAGCCTGCTTAATACGATCAGTACCATGGGGATGATTTTCAAATCGCTCCTTGTTTACAGAAACTTGGGAGATGGAGCTCTCATTTGCTCGTCCATCATGCTTCCAGGTTGTTTGCCTTGAACTAGCATTTGAATCTTCCTCATCCTTGAAATTTGTAGGATGGAAGAAATCTGGATCAGCAGCAGCTGCTTGAGACTGCCATCTCTCAATGGCATGACAATCCTTAATCCCCCCACTACCAGCAGTGTCAACCCATGCTTTTGTGAAGATACTGCTGTTGACAGCCAAACTTTCTCCAGAGTGTTCTCTAAGTTTCAAGTGGCTCCTCTGAGACAGGTTATCTACTGACATTCTGGAACTGTCAAGGTTAACACAAGCAGCAGAGAAATCAACAGACCAGTCCCTAACTCTGCAGTTCCTAGAGTCTATTTCTGATATACAATCTTGTCTTCCTAAAACACCACCAGGCCATTTCCCTTCATCCATTTGTGCGTATTGCTCCCTTCTGGCAAATTTGTGAAAAGAAGGAATCTTAGGAAGCTGCAGCAATTTGTTGCAGTTGGCTTCTGTGGATGCAAGTGCCTGCGAAGTACAATAGTTAATCTCTTTATGAGCACAAGTCCATGAACACAGTATGAAAGAAAGAAGGAACTTTTTTTTTTTAATTGAAGATGAAAATCAAAATTTACATGAATAATATGAATATACTACACCGCTGGGCAACTCTTAGCATGTTCAAATTGATGTCAAATACTATCACAAGTTATCCCATATTTTATCAGTCTATCAACTTTTGTTATCAACTTGATCAAAAATGAAAAAAACGCGTTCATTCAATTCTTTAACAATAGAAAAGCCTTCATGACATACTCTTAAAAGATTATATGAGTAGGCTGATGCTGAAAAAGCTAACACCAAAACAGGTATAAGCTCTATAAATCTTTTGGTGTTGAAGAGAAACAAGATAAAACCAAACATCCAAAAACACAGATGAGCCTTCTAAAAGGTGGAATCAAGTAACAGTTGTTTAAGGAGAATGCATCAATATCAATATGCCACTGTAGAAAGGGTACAAGAAAGACCTACCTCTGCAGCTGCTTTTGCCGCAGCTCGGGCTGCTGCTTCGGCAGCAAAGGCAGCCTGCTCTTCCTCTGACATCCCTTGGTTGACAGATTCCACCTCCAAATCAACTGATTTGCCATTCTCTTTCACATAGAAAGGATACTGCTTTCCAGCAGGAAATGGATCCTGCAAGCTTGCTTTACTCTCAAAAGCACCATGTTGTGAGTGTAGAGGTGGCTTTCCTGAAGCAGAATCTTTAAGGGATTTTCTCTTTGAAGAAGCTTTTGCCTTACGGAAGACTTCAAGCCAAACACTAACCAGCTGGCTTGCTATAGCACGTATATCACGACTTGTATGCACACAAATTTTTTCCTTCACAGTTTTCCCTATGCCTAAAAAAATTATTAATAAAAAAGTCATTGTAGCCACTTTTATTTAACATACAAACAAAAACTTCACATACTGTGCAAGTACATTATGCAAAAATATATAGGGTAGCACAATATAAACAAGTACCTGATGAACGAACTGCAAGTAGATCAGTTGAAACAAGCACAAGAAGACGAACACAATGGCGCAACAGTTGAGTCCCATCTTTCCCCATTGAATCCTATAAATTTCAATATGAACACAATAAACATCAAAATTTAATGCCACTAAATATATGCATTAGTAAAAGAAATACATATTAGAACCCAAGGATGGATAATAAATCATGAAAAGCAATAATACCAGCATCCATGAGTTGAGTGTGCTAAGCCCTTCCTTTGTCCCAGCAAAGGATTTCAAGGATTCAACTGGGAGACCCAACAACTTTTTGGTTAGATGCAATCGTCCTGAAGTGGTTTTCACATTGAAGAACATGTCCCGTAGTAAAGCTTCCCTGCTCAAAACCCAAGCACGATCCAAAGAGTTTTTGTACAAGACATTAGAAAGTTCAACTGCTTCAAGTCTCTTAATTATGTCCCTAACTTCATCCCTTCCTGAATCTGATCGTCTCTGTGCAGCCTCCATTGCCTCTACTTCAGCTGTATAATCATTTCCAGTGGTAAATATGTCAATTAATCGCACAGCCTCCCGAAGTCCACTCAACATTGCACCACCAACTGTGTCAGGATGCTCCTTGCAGGTAGCTTCTCCAGCAAAAAACAAGCAGTTCTCAACAGGCCAGCCCAACATATCATAGTCTTCTCCAGATGCTCCAATGGCAACATAGGAGTAAGCACCGTAACTGAAAGGATCCCTTCCCCAATCAGTCACAACTGAGGCAACAGGATCAGAAACTGAAGCCTCACCAAAAAGTTTACGGAGAACAAGTACAGCATGGTTTACATGATCGGATGAGCTCATAGTTTGACCATCAATAGCTGCCTTACCAGCCACTAAGGCTATAAGAACAGGAGCCCCAACAGTTTTTTGGACATTCCAAAACATAAAGCAATGACCTCTACTATCTGTTTCCTCAGCAGTCACTCCAAAGTAATCCACAGTATCATCCCAAAAAACTTCTGGAAATTCCAAAACAACTTTATTAAGTACTCCAAAACCAAGCTGATGTATGGAAGAAAGCTTCCATTGGGGCAATGGAGGAGAAAACTTTATGGCTCCTGCTTTCAAGCAACCAAGTGGCACAGTGATCAGCACAGCATCTCCTGAAAACTCATTGCCATTTGATGTGGAAATTTTGACCTGCCTATGATGGCTATTATCAATCCCAGGGTCCTTTGGGCCATATGAAATATTTGTGACTGCATGGTTCAAGTGGATCAGAAGTCCTTCTCCAAGAGACTCAACAACCTTACTGTAACCCCCTTTAATCATACAATGGGCTCCTCCAAAGCCACCATAAACATCATCTTGATTCCAATTGGGAAGAGACACTTCCTTAAGTGGAGCAGCACAGCCATACTCCAAGTGGGCGTAGTGCCAATTCATAACCCTTCTCTCAAGAGGACTTAAAATCTCCCCTTCAGAACATTTTTTTCCATTGCTTGCTTTCAAGTCATAGACAGCATCCACTGAAGAATGTGATTCTATTTCTTCAATATCAGCTCCTATTTCTTCCATCCGATGCCTTTTTAGGGCATATTCTAAACCATCCTCAAGAGAAATTGTCATTGCTTTTTGACCTTTTTGAGCAACAAGAAACACCATATCATCAAGAAGACTATTGTATTCAGCTTCCAGAGCATCGTCCAGATCAGTAGGAACCTTTTGACCAGATACAATGTCATAAAGAGGACAGGAACTATTCAACACAGTCAACTCTAGCCCCAACTGTGCACAAATCAACGAGGATGGATCTGGTCTTCTATTAGTTGACACATCAGCCTCAACTCCAGTAATAATGCTAGCCCCAAGATCCACGGGTACTGAAAGAGAGGAGCAATCAGTATAAACACGACCTCCTATCCTATCCCTAGCCTCAAGTACAACTACAGAAAATCCCTGACGTTTCAAGTGGCGTGCAGCAGTCAATCCAGCAGGACCAGCTCCAACAACTATGATGTTCTTTCTGACCTTTGAATCACCCTGCAGTTGATGATTCCCATCAGGTTTATCGTAAGTTGCAGACTGAACATAATGTGAGTCATTTCTTTCTTCTGGAGTTACTACAGGGGCCATTCCCATGTCAATAGCATCACAAGATAGACCTGCACTTGGAATCTGCGAACTAATCAATAAAGGGTTTAAGTTTGCACTGATGCTGCCATTTTGCTGGCAATTATCACTTGGGTTTTCCTTTTGTTCTTTTCCGCAAGGTAATTCTGATGTGATCGAATCAACCAACACTTCAGGTATTGTTGCTTCAGATGCCTGGTTTTCATCATCAACTCTAACACAGATCTTTGCATCCATAGAGGCTTCAGAATTCTTGACCTGGCCAAGGATGAAGGCAACTCCATCCTCTGAATCAGCAACAGAGGCCACAGAATTACCTTCATTTTTTCTTTCCTTGAGAAGCTTGTGGTTATCCTTAACCCTAAGCTCAGCTTTTTCTTTCTTTGAAGCAATTCCAAAGTTTATGTAACCCTGCAAAGAGAGGTTATCCAAACTTCAAGATCAACATAATTTACAAAGGTACTAAGATAAGAGAAATTCAAAAAAAAAAGTATCCATTAACAAACATATGGATAAATTTTCACTCATTCAAGAGCAAAAACTTACACCCTGATCAAGAAATGCATATATCTCCCTGATTAGGGAAGCTCGGGGTGGTTCACCCTCTGAAGGAGTGTCACTAACACCGCACTCAGCAAGAGGCAAAATGCGGTTAACATCTTTACTCCAAAGACCTAAGACATGATTCCTGCAGCACCAAGAAGTTAAATTCCATTGAAGAAATCATAATTTTTTAAAACAGAATCTGAATGCAGAACACTGGAAACTAGAGAACATATCAACTCCTATCAAAGAAAGTGACTGGTACAAATCCTTAAATTTTATGAATATTATAGATGCCAAACCACAGATCACAAAAATAAAATTACTACAAAAAGATGCTACCTGGCACACAAGCACCCAAGGTCTCAAAGTAATTAATAGCTATAGTTTAAAACAAAAACAGAATGATAGCATAAAAAGGAATCCATACTCGTAAACATTCATAACAATTACAAACAACAAACGAAATTATATACATATTCACAAACCTGCATTCCAAGTATTCCTGTAGCCCACCTCTACCCTTCAAGACCTCCTTAAATTTGATCTTCTCAACTGGTCCCACAGCACGAGCTTTCAGTCCAGATGATACTGCTGCCTCATCAAACTTCTCTCTTGCTCTAAAGGAACGATCACTGTCTGCAAACAGTTGATTTCCGAAAAAACCTTGCTCATTTAGCAAATTCTCCCAATCAGCATCCCCTTCATAAGCCATATCTCCATGTCTACGCCTTTTAATACTGCGCCCACCTCGCTGGACAGCTGATGACATACTGTCTTTGATTTCAGAACTGGGGAGAGAGACTGCATCTTCATTGAAACTTTCATTTTCATCAGGTGTTGATGTGGGAGAATCAACATTGGCCTCTTTGCTGATGAAAAGAGTATCATGGCTGGGACCACAAGCACCATGGCATGCATCTTCAGAAGGTTGATGGAGAGCAGAGTTGCACCTCTGAATGGAGGCAATGAATTCATTGGGATGAACAGAGTTTTCTAAAGAGTTTTCCTCAGTGCAAGCATTTGGAACATCAGTGCAAGTCTCTTCCATCTTCAGTGAATCAACGACAGACGGTAACAGATTATGTTTAGTTTGTCGAGAACCTTCACTTTCTGGCTTATTCCTCTGGTCAACTGCTGAACAATTGTCCTTGAGCTCAATGTTGGAATGCCCATATTTTTCTTTGTCACAAACTTTAGGTGACCTACATGGATCCTCTGTAGGACCCTTTTGAACATTTAAGTCACCTGGTTCCAAAATGCTTTCTTGTTGACACACACTATGGTCAAATCCTTGATTTTCAGCTGTGTTGCATTCTTTGGAGGATGAATGTGAGAAGCTTGAACTAGAACCTGAATGAGACCTATCACCATAATTTCTACTAGGATTCTTTGAAGCAGAAGCATGATGGGCAGCCTTGCAATTATGTTTCAAACTTGAAATTGGGCAAGATTTCCTTACTGAACCAGATTGTGCCTCGTGAGAATGTTGATTCAAACTACCCTCAGGCGACAAACCTCCCTCATGCTGATCTTCCTCTAGCTTAGCTCTGGATTCATTATCAACCTCGATGGGCTTGGATTTTGAATCAAACTTGGCTCTCCTTACTTTCCCTGCATGCTTTCTTTCGACAACAGTATCAGTAACCACATCAGACCTGTCTTCACCAATATCCTGACCTTTCACACCAGTGTTCGACACAGATTTCCCATCCAAAACTCCACCACCCTCCACAGACTTATTCAAAGAATAATCCCTTTCCCTCTTTGCTCCTGGATCAACATCTTTCTTGGGATCCTTTAGCTTCTTTCTAAAGCTGGCCAACGTATCATTCATTCCCCCCAAATCCTCCTCATTCTTTCCCTCAGTTTTAACTGCTTTAACTTCAACCTTCTTGCACTTCCCGGCGCTGCCTTCCAATCCAGCCTTGTCCTTTTTAGGATTCTTGGGTTTTTTAAACTTTAACAAAGACAAAATAGGCTCATCATCATCTGAATCAACACCAACCTCCACCGCTGTTACTTTTAATCTTTTCTTAGAGCCCCCACCATCATCCATTTTTTTGTTCCTAAGTTTCAAAGAATTCTGTAATGTAACCTTTTCTAGCCCTAGCTCAACATTATTCCCCAAATCAAATTGCAATTGTGGACCTGCCTTGGAGTTTGAACCGTCATCACTTCCCATCTCTCAATAACCAAAAGCCCGAAGCTCATAATTTCGAATAAAAATTCCTTCATTCAAGAAACAAAAGCCATAAGCCAAAAGTCCCGAAGCCAAAACCAAAAAGTTCCAAGCCTCAGCAAATCCTTAAATATTCACCAAAATGTTCTATTTACAGCTAAATATGGATAGAGTTTTCTCCGATTAAGGAGTTTTCCACAAAGTATCCTCAATGCCTAGGTCCTACTCTCCCTCCAGAGCACGTAACCATTGAGGAAATAAGATTTCAAAGAAAATAAAAGAAAAAGGAAAATTTAGGGTTTTCAAAATAACTAATATGGCCTGAAGAAATATGTAAAGATACAGAGATTGGAGAATAAACCAGACCTGAGGGACGAATAGCAGTGAAAATGTTGGCGATAATGGAATTTGTCGAGGAGACTGAGAGGCGCACGTTAGCGGTCGCTGTTGTTGGAATTAGAATTTTAGACACCCATGCTCACTCCTTTATAACTTTACACATTCATCGCTGAATTCTGAAAAGTTACAATTTAGTCATGTAACTATTCAAAATTAATCATTTGCGTCACATATCTCTAAACTTGTTCATGGACCTGCTACCAACCTAGATCCGAATATTCATCCGAAATTTGGGAGGATTTGGACAAAAATATTAAGCTTGAAAAAATGACTTGGGCAAAAAAATTAGGTCTGTTTAAAATATAGATCGAGCTCAAGTTTGAATTTTCAAGCTTGAACCTAGATCGACCTAACCCGTTTTAAGTTTATGATACTTTATATTATGTTATTTTTATATATTATATAATTTAAAAGACATTAAAAAATAAACATATACTAAATATATAATATTATTCTAATGTAAATATTAAAATAATGACTATAAAAAATTTCAAAAAATAAAAATATATAAAATTATTAAATATTAAAATAAAATATTTTTTTAAAATAATAATAAATAATATATGCAAGACTAAAATGGGCTTGGGTTAGTATTTTGCAAATATGGTGAGTTTGAACAAAATTTTAGGCCTAGATTTTGGGTTGAATCGCGCTTGGGCAAACATAAAGTTTATTAATATCATGCTTAGGATCGCCCTAAACTCGGCTCGACCTAGCCCATGAACATTTCTACATATCTCTTAAGTTGTAAATACACAGGTAAAAGTATGAGGGAAGCCGTTGTACTTAGGGGTAGATTGCATTTCGGCCTCTTAATTAAAGAAATAGGCAAATTAACTCTCATACATTTCAAAATTGCAAACTAACCATTCCATTAAAATTTTATCATAAATGAGTACCTTGAACGTTAATTTTAATGGTTAATTATTAATTTGGTACTTAAACTATAATTAAAATATCATTTTGATTTTTTTTTTAAAAATTTAATAATAATTCTAAAAAATTAAAAAAAATTTAAATCATTAAAATTATATTAAAAATTATGTGGTGACTAATTATATAACTTCAAAAAAGTTAGAAGTTGGTTGTGATTAGAGCTGATCGTGGGTCGGGTCAGGTCGAGTTTGGGTCGGGTTTCAATAAAAATTTTAGATCCAATTGCTAAGCCCAAGCTTGGCCCGGCCCGAAAAATGGGCCTAAAATTTTGTCCAAACCCGAACCGAATTATAATAGTCAAACCCAAGCCCGACCAGACCTAACCCATATTAATTTTTTATATTATTTTATTACATACAACAAATTTAAAAAATATATAATATATCAAATACACTTAAAAACATTAAAACAAACATTAAAAAATAAATAAATTTAAAATACATTAAAAAATTATATTAAGATAGTTGTAACTAAATTAGTAAAAAAAATTAACAATAAAACATAAGTTCTACAATATTCAAATAATATTAAAAAGACAGTGAAACAATAGTAAAAATACATAAAAAATAACATCCAAACAACAAAAATAAAAACCAAAACAGCAACAAAAATAACAGTAAAACAACATTAAAAATAACAAAAATAACAATAAAACAACAACAAAAATAACAGCAAAAATTACACGAAAATAACAATCAAAACAATAAAAAACAACTTAAAAACATCAACCAAAACAGTAAAAAATGCACCAAAACAACAATATAAATTTTTTTATTAAAAATGGTTAATTTATTCAGGCCGGGCCGAGCTGGGTTAGGTTCGGGCCAAAAAATCATACTCGAGGCCCGGTCCGTTTAGAAAATGGACCTCATTTTTTGTCCAAACCTATTTTTTGAGCTTATATTTTTTGTCCAAACCCTCCCATTTTTCGGGCGGACCTTCGATTCGGGGCGGGTGGCCCGACCCATGATTAGGTCTAGTTGTGATTAGATGAATTAATTATTAGCTTCCTTAGTATAGTAGGAAAAGCTCTCAAGTGACAATTACAACTGCAAAAAGTTTTTAATGTGGATTTGGATACACGGTGCAGTGCGTTTAGTTTATTTTTTGTCTTACGTTACAATATCGTTACAGTATTTAATTTCATCATTTTTATATTAACTGCAGATAAACACACCGTCCATCCAAATCTAGACCGAAGCATATGTAGTATCCTCTAAATCCAAACATCTGTATATCTACGAGGTAAGAAAACAATTAGAATATCCTACTCTACTTTCAATATTATTTTGATTCTTATAAAACCCTATCTATCTTATTGTGCTAGAAATGACAAATTTAAATCATATTATCGAATTTAAAACTTGAAAGAATTTATCGAAGAGCTTTTATTTAAAGTGGTCTCAATAATGATTTTCTGTCACGTCCGAAGATAAAAAAAATTAACCAAAATTAAGAATAAATAAATTAATAATAAAATTAAATATAGATAAATCATATCGTCAATATGCAAGAATGTTAGAATGCTTACAGCTACACCACCCATAATTCCAATTCCCATATCATCCAAATTGTTATGGTCAGATGAACCATATATTATTTAGTTGTAAGTGCATATAATAACCAACATATTCATACACACTAAAAGATATTGTATTTTCAATAGGTTCCCTTAAAAAATTTTTAGAACCGCCACAAAAGGTGCATGTAACCGAAAATGTTTTCTATTCAATATTTTAATTTTTATTTTTATCTTAAGATTTTTTTAAAATTTTTTAAAAATTTTTGTTAAGAATTTTTAAAAAAAATCAAAACGATATTTTAATTATAATTAAGGAATCAAATTAATAATTAACTATTTAAATTAGCATTCTGTATCATTATTTAACAAAAAAAAATTAACGAAAAATTAATTTACACTTTTCAAAATATAAAAATTAATTAAAAAAATTTTCAATAAAAAAATCGAAATGGAAACCACCCCTAATTACAAAGAATTCTCTAAACTTTTACCTAAATACAAATCTGCATGAACCATTTTGGTTTCTTTTAAAGTGGATAACGACTCATAAATACATTTATATATCAATAATTATCCAATTATTAGTGAGCTTTTTTCTTGTCATTCAACTATGAAAAATTACAAATTACTTACTAACGAGTTGAACACATAATGTATTAACTCATAGGTTTAATAACTAATTTGATCCCAAAATTGTAATTAAATTTTAGATTTTTAATAATAAGTCTAGAAAAATCTTAAAATTATCAGAATTTTTTAAAAGAAAATTTAAAATTCATAATTTATTTTTTATATTATCAAAAATCTTTTTCAAATTATAATTATATGTAAAAAATATTAAATGTTCATAAATTTCTAAAAAAAAAAAATGCCTAAAATCTCATTGTGCAAAGACACAACTTTTCACTGTATAATCCATTCATACTTTTAGTGGACGAAAACAAAGTAAATCTAAGTTCGTTTTCTATACATATTTTTTTGGCAAATTTACCTATATATGCTAAAAAATTTTGAGTAATTATATTGTTTTTTTTTTTTAAATTTATTGACTTACGCTGTAATTTAAATTATACTTTTGAGAAAACTTAACTATAAATAAAAATATTCTCCCTCATTTTTAATCATCCCATTGCATCTTATTCATGAGTAATTATAAAATATATTTGAGATCATTTACTTAAACATTTGCTGTATTGAGACAATCCAATCGAACATGATAAATCATATTTATCAGTTTGAGTTTAGAGGTTCACAAAAAAAATCAAATTGAAAAATTCAAATCAAAATTTGAAACAATAATAACCCCAAGCCCACAATAGCTAAACTTGTGATAATGTCCAAACAGAAAACAAAAATAGCACAATCCCTAAGGGCAACATCAAATCATAATTATTAATTTTCATTTGATGCATGCTTACTACTTTTGAATTACAAGGCCCTGTTTCTTTCTTCCCGTATAATAACATCAAATCAAAGAATCTGCCCATCACAAAGCATAAACACAATAAACAAAGTTCCATGAAACTAGGGTGAGTTGAGTAGCACTTGTTAAATTAGCAATGTACACACGTGCTTCCAATTTTTCCTATTTCTAATCCCTACCCATTCAGCACCACATTCTACCCATCCTAATTATAATTATACAAATACTCCACAAATTATCAAGTGCTGCAGAAGCCTTGTTCCCAATTCAAACAACAGCATCTCGGCGGTGGCTCAACCGCCTGGAGGGAGCCCTTCAGGTCCGAGGTACCGAACTCTTCACTATACACCCAAATGCTACATCAAACTCATAGAGGCCAATCTGCAAAACTTCAGGGTCACAATGGCTCAGCACCTACTCTAAATTCTTAGACCAGCAACCCACACACTACCAACTATTTTAAAGAAATTTAATCTTGTTAACCATAGTATCAAGAAAGGAAGTAGAAATTTATCAAATGGCAACAGTAAGAAGTTGAGAAAATCCTATTTGCAATGTTGTTGTTCATTCTCCGAAAAATTAGCTTTTCACCAAATATAGCATCACATTACAGAAAAACACACCAGAACACTTAATGAAGCATCTTAAATCCACATAAGCATGCTTAAAAATCAAAGAGAGAGTGATATCTGTAGTAGTATATGTTTGTGCCCACCATCTTCATCATAACAGATACAGTATCACAACAGCTAAATCACATCATAACATACATGTTTAGTTAAATGCACAATACGTTTATTTCATCTTTTTACCTTCAAATACCTCTCCTACTCTATTACAATTGACCCTTCAAATCCCTTATCTTTAAGCATACCTAAATTGACCTTTCAATTGAAACAAGGGCTTATTTTGTAGCAAATCAAAAGATACACTTTATTTTAGTACAGTATAAGTTTAAGGGCTTATTTCATAGAAGTGAAAGAATTCAAGAACATTTTAAGAGATTCATTTCTCCAATAAAGAACAGTATACAAAAATAGGTGCTTAATCTCATTGGTTTTCGTGGTAAAGTGGACAACTAGAATACTTTCATGTTTCAACCAATTTTTGTATCGCACAATAAACCAAATGACACAACTGAGACACCAACCTGAAAGTCCAGACAAAGTTAAATTCTCCTCCAAAGAATCAGGATGTATCAAAACCACAGGTCTGTCAGAATTTTTTAGTCTTAACAAATGCCACAAATTAACCGATTTGAAGAGAACCACAACAACTATAAAGTTTTATATTTAATAGACCAACATCTATAAGCCAAATATCAGATAACAGTTCATCTAAGCAGTTGCCACAGAATGAATAAACATTTATAACCAAGAACTTAAAATACAACAGCACTCTTTCCTTAAATAACTGAAATCTCCTTTCCTTCATGGCTGAGTTAAACATGCAACTATACCAGCATATACAGTCAAAAGTCATAACATAGTTAGACATCCCACATGTCAAAAGGAAAACATTCTTTTCAACATAAACAGTTGGATATTTGGCTTATATAGTTTGCAATCATCAAATGCTGAAACTATACATCTTCAACTTACAATGATATTAATTCGCCAAGACATGTAAGGTCCGCAGATTTTTTTCTTTTTCCTTACACATGGAGGTCCACTGGTATCAAATAGGAAGGGAGTTAACTCTCTTAAATAAACTCAGAAACTCACTCTCCCCTCAGTATTTGCATCTGAGACCTACAAGTTGAAATCTCACTGAAGAGTCGACTCAGGGTCTCAAGACCCACAATTATTTAAAAATCCAAATTTTAACAGAAGTTATGCACGCTCACTTACATAGTGATGCTACCAGGCAAAAATATTCACCACCATTTACATCATATCACTAAACATCAATCACACTACTTGAAAGAACCACAATACAAATAAAACTGATAACAATTCTACAGCTAAAGTGGTAACTTAAAAATGAACACATACACCTGAGAAACTTTAAGAAATCAAATCATTAATGCCTGTAAGATACAGGGACATAGCATACCTGAATAAGAAACACTCAAGCTCTAGGTGAATGTCCAGCATCAGAACCAGAGGCTGAGGAACTTTCACTATCAGAGTCTACAACAAACAATTATATATGTTAGAACAATAAAACACAATTTAGATCCACTAAAAATCAAGTAAGAAATAAATCATCATACCACTTGAAGAAGACCCAGAATCACTGCTAGAGCTACTTGAACTACTCGACCTACTAGCAGCATCTCCCTGTTTTTCTTCTTCAACAAGTGATCTGGAGACATTCTGTTCATCTGCAGGTACATATATATATGATCATTTAGATATCAGTCCAACCGAGCAAGTAGCAAACATCTTATAACTCCTTAACATGAAAACTTACTAGTTGTGGCTTCCTTGGGCACTTCCACCAAAACAGGAGCCACGGTCTGCAACTAAATACAATAAATGCATGAAATTAGCAACCCTCAGGAAAATATTATTTAATAAGAAACTATGGTTTTTTTTTAAACATAACCCTTACTTTCTCAGGTACAATCTGCACAGCTTCTGCTCTGGCTTGAATGGAAAGTTCAGCCTTTCTCTTGTTTTTGCTCAAACTTTTCTTGTAGTTGGTAACAAATCTATCCAGCTCCCAAAGAGTCTCGGTATCCACACTGTCAATGTCTACTTCTATTTCATCGTCATGTTGAAGGACAGCTGAATTCCTTTTTTTAATAATCTGTACAATGTTGTCCAGCTTCTCTGAAGGCAAACTTTGAAGGTTAGTGCTAAGCTTCTGTTTCTCTTCATAAGTCATATCCCTCTTGTAAGGATCCTTTGCTTTAGGCTTTTTTGGAGCAGGAGTCCTACCTAAAGGAGTAGTAGCAATAAGCTTTGGTCTTGGATCAACAGGGTGTGTCATTGACTCTGATCTATCCAATATCCTTCTTGTATCAAGCGGAGGTGGTAGCATTGAATGTGCCTTTCTTGGAGTTGGCATCCGAAGACTCGATTCATATTCTACTGCAAGTCTCATATCTCGAATATAATCTGCCTCTATAGAAGCCCATTTGCCCTCAAATATCTTTGATAATTGCTCTGCCATTACATGAACATCTTGTCCCTTAGGATTATATGTCATGGCATTCTGAAACGTCAATCTCACATCCTCTGCAAACTCTCTAGGTGACTTGTACCAGTTTTTACCAAGCCTCGTTTTCACAGTGCCCAAATCCATGGGATGCTTAATGACACTATAGTAATCATGCAAACCAAGACCTTTGACATCAACAGGAGAATTAAAGACCCAACCATGCTTGTGCTTCATTAGTCTTTCAAGCAAAGAACTACAGCTCTTAAAGAACTTATTACCCATGCCAAATCCATGTGTGAATTCACCTCCTCCTTGCTTCTTCCCATTTAATTTCAACTTCTTGTTACTCTCAGCTGGTGGAAACTTATCTTTTGCAAGCAAAAACTCAGAATTACGATAAAACTGATTTGCCTTAGGCGTCCTTTTCTCCTTCTCCAAATTTTCATTTGCACCCTGACTATTTTCCAAGGCAGAAATATTCAACTGATTCAAAGGCCTTGATTTCTTAGCAGGTTCATTAGAAATGCCCACTGAGGCCAGCTCTGGTTGAACCCTATTGAAACCATAATCGACAGCATCATTCAAAGGAACAGGGGCATTACTAGACCCTCTTATTTGTGCTTCTTTAGCTTCAATCCTCTTCACCAAACTCCTTACCAAATCAAGCTCACTTACCAACTTCCTCCTCAGTTTCCCCATCTCCTGCTTTGACCTTGAAGCCAAATTGATCTTCACCTGGTTCTCGGAAATAGGCTTCAATGCTCCAGCCAAAGCAGCCTGCTTATTAAGGCTTGAACAGTCATCAGACACAGCAATATCAACGCGAGGACCAGGCTGTTGGTGAGCTGAATCCCCAAACTCCAAAGGAAGAGGCTGAGCAGGTCTTTCAACAGGGTGGTTGCTGTCGTCGTTGGTGTTAGGGACAGCTGTTGTAGTGAAATCAGTGTCTTCCACAGCAGCCCTATCCATGTTGCTGTTGTTTTTGTTGTTGTTGCTGTTGTGGTTGTTGTTGTTGCTGTTGTGGTTGTTGTTGTTGTTGGAGGTGGTGGTGGTGGTGGTGGCGGTGTCGTGGTGGTTGAGGTTGCTACTGTTAACACTGGAGTTGAGAAGATCGTTTTTCTTAGAACCCTTGAACGCTTTCCTGGTATAAACCTTGCTCTCACTGTACCTCTGTTTTTCTCTCTCACCATCTTTTCCTTCTCCAGCTACTATCCCCGAAGCCATACACATATATTAGGGTTTTAAACCCTAATTCCTTTTTCCAGTCTCCAACCAAAACAATTCTGCACCCGCAACCAAGTCCGAAATAGGGTTCAACGACCTCTACACCAGAAACCCTAAATTTCACCTCCCAAACTTGAGAGTTCCCCGAAGTTTCAACCAACGGATCCAAAGAAACACAACAAATCTACAGAAGAAAAACCCAATACTCGATCTACAAAATTAAAACTACAACCATCTGTGTAAAACCCTAAAACCAAATTTAAAGATAACACACATAATAAAGAATTAAAACAAGAAAGGCAGATTTCTCAGCTCCTCACCTTGGATTGTTCGATTTCAGATCTCCTCACGAGTCCTCCTCTCTCAACGCCGCTCTCTTTCTCTCTCTAAAAAGTGCTTTCGACTTTTTTCCCTCTCAAATTTTTTTACCTGCATCTTATCTTTACAGGTGTACGGTGGTGAATGCCCTCGTGGACATAAGCGACTGAGAAGAAGCGTGTGGGTGCATCAAAAGTGCCGTGCTCGGGAAGAATCATACGGACGAGTACAGTGTTTTACCTACGCGCTGTTTGTTTTGCGTGTTGTGCATGCGACTGTTGATGCTATAAATTTTGGGAGTTGAAGGCAACGTCAAGTTGAAGTCGTAGGTCTGGATTATGAGGGGAGCTTTAATTGTGGGTTTTGGTAAAAAATTTCCACGCCCAAGAGAGGGAGCGTGTGATTTAGTCAGGGGTTTCATGAGCCTAGTCACTAGTTATAGTTTTTGATTGGTCAGAATTATATTCTATTCGGATGATTTTTTTCAGTTATTACTATGATATTTGGTAGTTGGTAATATTGTCTGTTTAATAACTCTTAAAAAGGAAATTTTTTAAAAAAAAAAAATAGGTTTTTGGTCATTTTCTTTAAAAATTAAGGAAATGGGATGATTTTGAGACAAATGACAAAAATGTTTATTGTAGGAAGCGTTTTTGTGTGATGTGACAAGAAGAGAGAGTGAAAATGCATATTGTCGAACTTGTTTTCAGTGAAAAGCTTTTTATGTGATGTGTTTTCATTCTCTCTTTTTATCACATCATTCGAAAACATTTTTAATAAAAAAAATAATTAATAGTTATATTGAATTTTGAAAATCCAAAAATTTCAGGATAAAATTTTCAAAAATTTGAAAATCTCAAGATAAAATTTTTAAAAATCTCAAGATAAAATTTACTTATCATCTTTTACGTGGAATGATAAAAAATATTACCTTTAAAAACTTTTCAAAAAAAAAAACATTTATTGTCAGAAGCATTTTTTTGACTTATCATATCCGATCTTTTTCAACATTTTGAAATATGTTCTATATTCGGTGGTAGAGTTTTTTATAAAATGAAAATTGATATGGAAAGGTTTTCGTAATTAAATTTCGAGCGAAAGATTTGCATAAGAAGAATATTGTTGATGTTAAAAATCTGAAGTTCAAAAATCGACCTAACAAAATAAATTAGTTCAAGTAAGTGAAGTTGTTTAAATTTGGTTAATGTATATTTATTTTTCTGTATAATTTTTAGTTTTAGTTTTAAAAATTGGTTTAGATATTGCGATTCGTCAAAAATTCGATCGTAATGTATTCTTAATTTTCGGATCAAAGTATGACATTCATTCAAATTGCAATACGAAATTATAAATTTTATTACGTATTTAATATTAAATTTCAAATTCTTACGTAATTATTGTGTAATTGAAAATTTCAAAAATTAACCTGAACTTTTAACCGTTGATGTAACAATAACTGGATCTCTTTAAGCACATTTGATATACATACATGACTTTGTCATTGTTCTACCTATTCAAATAATATGTATTTCAAAAATATAATAATGAAAAAAATAATATGATAACTATATTATTAAATGAATCTTATCTTATTACGAGTGAGAATTTATAGCGGAAGTTTACTCGTAAACGTAAAAATGGTAAGTGATATCATGTTCATGAGTGAAGAAGCATATAACTATTGATTTTAGGTTTATGTGCTTCAGTTCCCCAACACATCTCTCAGTACAATGTAACCAAGACAGTTGATCTCCAACTGAGTCGTTCAACTTCTTTTAAATAATTGAAATGTTTTTGCATTTTAAATAATTTTAAAATTTTTAAAATGATTTTTTAGAAAGTATTTTTATTTTTTAAATTTGAATTTTAAAGATTTTTTTTCATAATTTTTATTCTTTTTAAAATAATTTTTATATAAAATACGAAAACTATGATTTTTAAGATTTTTATGTAGTTTTAAAGCATAGGACCAAATTAACAAAAATTGTAAACATCAAGGGTTGAGAAAATATTTTACCATTTGTAAATGTTAAATTAATAATTTTAATGAAAAAATTAGGTGAAGGGTCAATATTTTCAAATCAGAAAAGTGCAGGGGGACTCAATGTGTCGAAATTGAATGATAGGAACTAAATTTTAAATTTCAAAAGAGTAGAGGGGTCTCTAAAAATTTAAACTAAAAAAAGAGCACCATTCCATTCTCTAAGTCGGTTTAACTAAAGAGCCGTAGGGGGCGTGGTGGCGTTTATAAAAGCAGAAGCAGGGGTTCTTGATTTCTCAGTTTGAGTTTTACTCCCCTCGCTGAAATTGAGATAACCCCGCTCATACTTGCTTCCAAACTTTTTCTTCAATGGCTTCACTCTACGTTAGATTCCATCGTCTTCATTTAGTTAGCATCATATCCTAAACCCAGAGCCATTCAATTCCTCCCCGTTTGACGAAAATCTTGTTAACCATCAGCGTTGGCTATTGTTCCACTTTCGCCCCGACTAGTCCTTTTTTCCCACAATGAACCCTTTGTTTCCGTCTCACCCATATCCAACACCGTGGCATGCTTCGCTAAGTTCTGGCTCCCACGCTCGCGGGGCTCGGAATCAACCCATCCTCTACTGATTTTCAAAAAGTCCGTCAAGAAATCATGGAACTTGTACTCAGATTTGTGAATGTGACTTTGAGCAGGGATATCACTGTAAAGCCTTGTATCTGTGATACTTGTGGTACCTAGGACGACCAGCCAGGAGTCCTTGATGACCCTAACTCTTTGGCCATATCTGAGTCGGAGTTCGAAAACAATAACTACGGCATGGTAGCCGTTACCGAGTCATCTGTTAAAAGAGATGCTGAAGAGGTTCAAAGTAGAAGATGGTGAACAACAAGACTGCATGATTGTTTGGAGGAATTAGGGGATGGGTTTGAAGCGTATCGGGTGCCTTGTTTATGACAATTGCATCGGTAAATGGTTGCAGCAAAGCCATTACTGCCCTATTTGTAGATGACTACTCTGTTTAATGTTTAACTTCTTTATTCATTCGTTTATTTGTTTCTTGTAGAAGCTCGTATTTGTTCTGTAAATTAATATAGCAAATTCTTTTGGGTAAATTACACCAACTATTATTCAATTTTTATATAGAAAAACAAACATTCACTTAATTTATATTTCAGTCATTCAACTTTAAAAATGTGATAAAATAATATTTTTAACCATTTTTCATTACAGTCGTAACGAAAAAATGACATGACATTTAACGTAAACTAACTATAATTCAAGTATTCCTTCCCTGAAAAGTGGATACACAAAAGATTCAAACAGAAATCACACATTCAATGGCTTTTTAGTAGCTGCAACATTGTTTTACACACAAAATATTACCCATGTCATTGCATCCACCAATGAAAATGGAGCATGCAAAAGAACCCTAAAAATTTTAATGGGTATTTTGGAGGGGAAGTGGATACTAAGTATAAATTGTTAGCACTTTTCACGGAAAAAATTCTTGAATTTAGAGTTTTAAGATTTTTAGGAGCCTATTATTATAACTGCTTAAATGCGAGCACCGATTGTAGCTGCATCTTGTATTCTGAACTTCTGTAAAACATGTGCTATAGCTTGCATAAATGCATGTGCTAATTATAATTGCACCTAGTAATCTGAATTCCTATTTGTGTAGGGGTCAAAGCTTGCATCAAAGCCATGAAACTTGTTGATGAGTTGCAATATGAAATAACTATTGGCGTTCCTGGAATCAGGGATGGTCCCCGACTTGGAAGGCTGAGACTCCAGAATAAGTTCTCTGTTCCTTTTGGTCTTGGTCTTCAAAATTTTATATTTTCGAAACCTTAGAATGTAGCTGTTACGATGCTCTTGATCTGTCCTAAACTATTATTTCAGTTCATTATTTTGATTCTATTTCTAAAATATAATATATAGATCAGGTTTCTCGGAAAACTGTTGAAAATCTTGCATGTGTATTTAATATGATCATACTGGTTTATCTAATTTTGTTTTGATCGTTTTTGTTTTTACTGACCTCAATGATCTTTGCAGCAACCAAAGCTTTTTGATGGGTGTAAGTTCTATATAATTGGAGATTTTGAACCTTCTTATAAGAGAGATCTAGAGGATGTTCTAATCGCAGCAGCAGGTACCATTCTGCATAGAAAACCCATATCAGGTGATCGGTAAAGCTGTGATACAAAGCCAAGAAGATGATGAGAACACAGAGAAAGAAAAAAGAAAAAAAAGAGGCGGAGATGGTAAAAGACGAGGTTGAGGGAGAAAAAGATGAAAAGAAAGGAGAGAATAAAAAAAAAAAAAATGAAAAGAAGCATAAGGAGCAAGAGGTTGAGGGAGAAGAAGATTAAGAGAAAGATGAGAAAGACCAATCATATTTTTTTTTCTTTTTGACCTTTTGACTATATGTCTTACGTGGCAAGTTAACTGTCACATTAATTAGTTAAGTTGTTATATAAGCGATTCCGTTAAGTTTTTAACAGAAATTGTTAATCAATTATTATTTTATCACTTTTTGATAACGTTAGTGATTGTTTTGTCACATTTTCAAAGTTGAATGACTGAAATATGAACCAAATGACTGTTTATTTAACCATATCAAAATTGATTGACTGTTAGTGTAATTTACCTAATTTTTTTAACCATATCAAAAAGGATAGTAATATAAATGAACAGAGAAATCTTCATTCACAATGTTGACACTGTTAGTCAAAATTTCCAACAAATCATCCTATCAGTTAAATTTAAACTTTGTTATTGCCTTGATTTGTTAAGTTTTAATATTTACAAGGGTTAGTAATATTTACAAATATGAAAAACCGTAAACTAATAAAGGAATAACTTGATAGGTCTACTTAGTGGAAAAATAAATGCTTTTTTTTTTCTTTTGATGATGTGAAAAATATAAATAAATGTAGTAAGTTTAGCTCAATTTTCAATAAAAAAATTTACATTATGTTTGGTTTAATGTAATAGCATAACTATTATAAATTTATTCCGCGGGTTCACCGTACACAGCTATTTGATTCAATAGAATGCCTATTACAGGCTTATGCAATAAAATGGTTTGATTTCTATTTCGTTTCCTCAGCATCGATTACTGATTCGGTGCTTAAGGAGGCCATCACCACAAAAAGGGTCCCCACTTTACCCTCTCCCACTTTCTCACCTCAAAAAACCTCTCACGTAGCCAGACAGTCTCTGCCTTACTTGCTTCGACTCCGGCCATAGCACTTCTCACCTTCATCGCAGCGTCCTTCAGGTAAACATTTTCTCCCTTCGTTCCTTCCATTTTCTCTCTTCCAATTTTTTTGCCCTCTTTCTTTGCTCTTTTTTTGCTTTCTTTTTCCTTCTCTCAATTGAGTTGTCATAGCCTCTATTTGAATCGAAATAAACATCTCTATTGATTTGTCCTTTTTTAGGTTCCTTTTAACCATTTTTAGGTTCGTTTTTTCCTTTTATTTGTTTCATTTTTCTAGAAAGTTGAAGGTTTTGGATTTTGAAATTCTGGCATTTTGACTTTGTTTGATTCGAGATAAGAATTGAGTTTTTTCTTTTTCATCTCTATTATAATTTTGTTTTGTTAAAATAAAGTAATAAAATAGCTGTTTAGATTACTTTAGTTTATGGTTATTTGGTTTTCAATGTTCATTCTTGGTAATGAGTTTTAAAGTAAAAAAATCCTAATTTGATAGTTAAGTGAAACACTGTGTAATTAAGAATATAGTATTAAAATGATATGCAGTGAAGCTGTCATATTTGTTTTTTAGCTAAATGAAGGAAATAAATTTTTTTCAATCTTTCCAGTATTAGGCAAATTTTCAGATGCAATTCAGTTGTGCCTTAATATATTTTCCTACTTTTTTGGTTAATGAGTTGATTCTTTAACTTGGATTATGAAGTTGGTAAGTTTTAGTTTGAGAGTTTAGGAAAAGAATCCAAATTCTGATTGCAACAAACATCTATTGAAGAAGCTAAAATTGTGTGTTGTGATATTAGATGATTCACAATTTTTGGAGGATGAGAGCACCATCCTTCAATGCTTGCAGAAACTTGTAATCTATGAGTGTAAAAGGCTGGTAGTTTCAATTTCATGTTTTTTGTCTATATGTGAATTAAGCATTGAAGGGTGTGAAGAATTGGTGGATGAAGGCTCTTCTTCTGCAGAGGAGGTTACCTCTTTGAAAAGGGTGTCTCTTAAAAACATTTCAAAGTTTGATATTTCAGCAGAGAAGGCATTGTTGGTGGTAATGTTTTGACTGGTAGTGTTTTGAGTGGTTGAACCTTAGGTGTAATAGGATCTCTGTATTGCTTGTTTAAGAGCAAAGATAGGAGACCTTGGTTATTGTTGGATGCATTTTCAGTCATGGATAGAAGACATACATGTGTGGGCGAGGTTGCATTTTCATTTGTAGATCAGAGTAGAGCAATGTATCTGGCGTATGCAGGGGTTAATAGTAAGGCTTAAGGCATGGTGGTGATACCTGAGTGGTAAATCTGTTTTATTTGGTTTGTATTGTTGCTTTGCATTTCGTGGCTGCTACAATGGAATGCTTTTGTTCTGTTTTGTTCTTTTTGTGTGGATCTGCTTTGCATTTCCATCAACAGTTCTACTGCTTCTGTTTTGTTATCAGAACTTATTGAATGTAGCAAAAAAAAAAAGAAAAAAAAAGAAGGCATTGTTGAGATTTACAAACTTAGTAAATTTTGACATCTCTGGTTGGAGAGAGTTGGAATCTTTATCGCAAAATGGGTTAAGCTTCGGCATCGTTTTATTATGATTGTGAATTGTCCCCAATTGGTCTCTTTGGAAACAGAGGGAATATTGCAACTTGACAAGATTTCGAGTGTTGAATATCTGGACATAAAATGTTCGTGCCTTTTTCTTTTCGATGCTTCAGTGATCCTAATACCAATGGACGAGTAGAAAAATAAAAATTTCAAACTATTTTATATAGTTTTATTATGTTGGTACCAAATTTCAGACTATTTACATAGTTTTATTATGTTGGTACCAAATTTTAGACTATTTATATAAATGTTGCAGCAATACTAATACCGATGGCGCCGTGTCTTTTGATGAGCAACATGCAGCAATTGGAGGGGTACTACGGGATGACAAAGCAAAATGGTTATGGGGATTTACCATGAGTTTTGATAGTGAGTCCATCTTTAAGGTGGAAGCAAGGGCTATGTTGGAAGGATTGTTCTTAGCATGAGACAAAGGCTATAGGAAGATTGAAGTTGAAAGTGATAATGCACTATTGATTGATCTTCTTCAGTCAGGGGTAGGAGACAAGAGCAATTTGGGAGAGGTGCGACTCATTCAACAAGTTTTGTGAAGAAAATGGGAGACTCGTCTTAGTCATGTCCCGAGGAATAGCAATGAAGCTGCTGATGCCATAACTAAGCTTAAGGATTTTGGGGATTCAATACTACATACCTTTTCAATATCACCAATTGCAGTTATTAGGATATTACAAAAAGATAACGACCATGTTAGTTTCAATTTATCTTAATTTTCTATTTGTAATCTCTTAAGGTTATCTTTTTCTACCAAAAAAATATGGACAAGTAGAAAAATAAAAAAGATGCATTTTTTCTTTTTGATGCTTTGTGCTTTTTTTCTTTAATAAAAATTTTGTGTTTAATACAATTCATCAATTTTATATTATAACAGAGGTAAAAATTTTTATATAAAAAGTTATGTAAATAACAAATAAAACTTTAGTTAGAAAGCATAAAATTGAGATTAATTTATAGAAAGATAATTAAATTATTTTTTCGTTAATGATATTCTAACACGTTAAATATGCATTGCAATTTAAAAATAATAAAGTAGTTATATATTATTTTTTTAATATTATATATTATGATTTTTATTACATTGTATTTAATAATGGTTATATTTAAATATGATTAATTAATAAAAAAATTTTTGAATTATATTTAATAATAATCCTATTATAAATTAATAATAATAACAATAATCATTTATTTAAAATAATGAACAATGATTCCATTAATGGTACTCTGGTCATTTAAATATTTTTTCTTATACTATTACATCATCTATTCCATTTAACCAAACACAAAAATATTATTATATTTAATAATTTATTACTTCTATTTAATAACTGGTTTTTGCTTATATATAATATATTTATATATACATGGCATATATTTTTCGAGAGCCTAAAAGGGCTTTACTTGCTTTATTTTTGAGACGCCGATATAACAATTTATGACATATTTTAACTTTTTAAGACATGTATAATCTAATACAACACCAACTGCATTGAATTTTCGCTTAAGCTTTTGTGTGCTAGGAAAGTCCAGTCCAACGTAATAAATCACATATATCAATTTGATTTATTTGATAGATTCACAAAAAAAAAAAAAAATCAAATTGAAAAAATAGGATCAATAATAACCCTAAACCCTAGAATAGCTAAAGTTGTGATAATGTCCAAACAGAAAACAGAAATAGCACAATCCCTAAGGGCAACATCAAATCATAATTATTATTTTTCATTTGAAGCATGCTTACTACTTCTGAATTACAATGCCATGTTTCTGTCTTTCTGTATAATAACATCGAATCAAAGAACCATCAGAAAGAATAAACACAATAAAACGAAGTCCCCTGAAACTAGGGTGAGTTGAGTAGCACTTGTTAAATTAGAAATGTACACACGTGCTTCCAGTTTTTCCTATTCCTAATCTCTACCCATTCAACACCACAATCAACCCATCCAAATTATAATTATACAGATACTCCACATATTGTCCAGTGCTGCTGAAGCCTTGTTCCTAGTTCCAACAACCACATCTCAGCGGTGGCGCAACCGCCTGGAGGGAGCCCTTCAGGTCCGAGGTATCAAAATCTTCACTATACACCCAAATGCTACATCAAACTCATAGAGGCCAATCTGCAAAACTTGAGGATCACAATGGATCAGCACCTACCCTAAATTCTTAGATCAGCCACCCCACACACTACCAATTATTTTAAAGAAATTTAGTCTTGTCAACCATAGTATCAAGAATGGCTGTAGAAATTTGTCAAATGGCAACAGTAGAAATTTGAGAAAATCCTTTTTGCAATTTTGTTGTCATTCTCCAAATAATCAGCTTTTCACCAAATACGGTATCACATTACAGAAAAACACACCAGGACACTTAATGAAGCATCTTAAATCCCCTTAGCATGCGTAAAAATCATAGAGGAGAGAGTCACATATGTAGCAATATATGTTTATGACCACCATCTTCATCGTAACAGATACAGTAGCACAACAGCTAAATTACATCATAACATACATGTTTAGTTATATGCACAATATGGTTCTTGCTTCTTTTTACCTTCAAACTCAATTACAATTACAATTACAATTACAATTGACCCTTCAAATCCCTTATCTTTAAGTATACCTAAATAAACCCTTAACATAAATTGACCTTTCAATTGAAACAAGAGCTTATTTTGTAGCAAATCAAAATATAAACTTATTTTAGTACAATAAAAGTTTAAGGCCTTATTTAATAGAAGTGAAAGAATTCAAGAACATTCTAAGTGATTTATTTCTCCAATAAAGAACAGTTATACTAAATAGGTGCTTAATCTCATTGATTTTCGTGGTAAAGTGGACAATCAACCAATGTTTGTATTGTACAATAAACAAAATGACACACACGGACCCACCAACCTGAAATAAGGATATTAATTCGCCAAGACATGTAAGGTCCGCAGATTCTTTTTCTTTTTCCTTACACATCAAAGTCCACTGATTTCTAATAGACTCAGAAACTCACTCTCCCCTCTCAGTATTTGCATCTGAGACCTACAAGTTGAAATCTCGTTGAAGAGTCGACTCAGGGTCTCAAGACCCACAATTGTTTACAAATCAAAATTTTAACGGAAGTTATGTGCGCTCACTACTTAGTGATGCTACCAGGCAAAAATATTCACCACCATTTACATCATCACTAAACATCAATCACATCACTCGAAAGAACCACAATAGAAAGAAAACTGTTAATAATTCTACAGCTAAAGAGGTAATTTAAAAATGAGCACATACAGCTGAGCAACTTTAAGAAATCAAATCATGAATGCCTGTAAGATACAGGGACATTTCAGCATACCTGAATGAGAAACACTCAAGCTCTAGGTGAATGTCCAGAATCAGATCCAGAGGCAGAGGAACTTTCACTATCAGAGTCTACAACAAACAATTATATATGTTAGAACAAAAAACACAATTTACTCCCACTAAAAATCAAGAAATAAATCATCATACCACTTGAAGAAGACCCAGAGTCACTGCTAGAGCTACTTGAACTACTCGACCTATTAGCAGCATCTCCCTGTTTTTCTTCAACAAGTGATCTGGACACATTCTTTTCATCTGCAGGTATATATATAATCACTTAGATATCAGTACAACCAAGCAAGTAGCAAACATCTTATAACTCCTTAACGTGAAAACTTACTAGTTGTGGTTTCCTTGGGCACTTCCACCAAAACAGGAGCCACGGTCTGCAAGTAAATACAATAAATGCATGAAATTAGCAACCCTCAGGAAAATATTATTCCATAAGAAGCTGTGATTTTTTTATATATATAAAAAAGAAAACCTTTACTTTCTCATGTACAATCTGCACAGCTTCAGCTCTGGCTTGAATGGAAAGTTCAGCCTTTCTCTTGTTTTTGCTTAAACTTTTCTTGTAGTTGGTAACAAATCTATCCAGCTCCCAAAGAGTCTCAGTATCCACACTGTCAATGTCTACTTCTATTTCATCGTCATGTTGAAGGACAGCTGAATTCCTTTTCTTAATAATCTGTACAATGTTGTCCAGCTTCTCTGAAGGCAAACTTTGAAGGTTAGTGCTAAGCTTCCGCTTCTCTTCATAAGTCATATCCCTCTTGTAAGGATCCTTTGCTTTAGGCTTTTTTGGAGCAGGAGTCCTACCCAAAGGAGTAGTAGCAATTAATTTTGGTCTTGGATCAATAGGGCGTGTCATTGACTCTGATCTATCCAAGATCCTACTTGTATCAAGCGGAAGTGGTAGCAATGAGTGTGCCTTTCTTGCTGTTGGCATACGAAGACTCACTTCATATTCTACTGCAAGTCTCATATCTCGAATATAATCTGCCTCTATAGAAGTCCATTTGCCCTCAAATATCTTTGATAGCTGCTCTGCCATTACATGAACATCTTGTCCCTTAGGATTATATGTCATGGCATTCTGAAACGTCAATCTCACATCCTCTGCAAACTCTCTAGGTGACTTGTACCAGTTTTTACCAAGCCTCGTTTTCACAGTGCCCAAATCCATGGGATGCTTAATGACACTATAGTAATCATGCAAACCAAGACCTTTGACATCAACAGGAGAATTAAAGACCCAACCATGCTTGTGCTTCATTAGTCTTTCAAGCAAAGAACTACAGCTCTTAAAGAACTTATTACCCATGCCAAATCCATGTGTGAATTGACCTCCATCTTGCTTCTTCCCATTTAATTTCAACTTCTTGTTACTCTCAGCTGGTGGAAACTTATCTTTTGCAAGCAAAAACTCAGAATTAGAATAAAACTTATTTGCCTTTGGTGTCCTTTTCTCCTTCTCCAAATTTTCATTTGCACCTTGACTATTTTCCAAGGCAGAAATATTCAACTGATTCAAAGGCCTTGATTTCTTAACAGGTTCCTGAGAAATGCCTACTGAGGCCAGCTCTGGTTGAACCCTATTGAAACCATAATCAACAGCATTATTCAAAGGAACATGAGCATTACTAAACCCCCTTATTTGCGCTTCTTTAGCTTCAATCCTCTTCACCAAACTCCTTACCAAATCAAGCTCACTTAACAACTTCCTCCTTAGTTCCCCCATCTCCTGCTTTGACCTTGAAGCCAAATTGATCTTCTCCTGGTTCTCAGAACTAGGCTTCAATTCTCCTGTCACAGCCGCCAGCTTATTAAAACTTGAACAGTCATCAGACACAGCAGTATCTACGCGAGGACCAGGCTGTTGGTGAGCTGAATCCCCAAACTCCAAAGGAAGAGGCTGAGCAGGTATTTCAACAGGGTGGTTGCTGTTGCCGTTGGTGTTAGGGACAGCTGTTGCGGTGACATCAGTGTTGTTCACAGCAGCCCTATCCAGGTTGTTGTTGTTGTGGTGGTGGTGGTCGTTGGTGTTAGGGACAGCTGTTGCAGTGACATCAGTGTCGTTCTCAGCAGCCCTATCCACATTGTTGTCGTTTTTTTTGTTGTTGTTGTCGTGGTTGTTGCTGGTGGTGTTGTTGTTGTTGACGTTGCGGTTGGGGTTGGAGTTGGGGTTGCTACTGTTAACAGTGGAGTTGAGAAGATTGTTTTTCTTGGAACCCTTGAACGCTTTCCTGGTATAAACCTTGCTCTCACTGTACCTCTGTTTCTCTCTCTCACCATCTTTTCCTTCTCCAGCTACTATCCCCGAAGCCATACACATATATTAGGGTTTTAAACCCTAATTCCTTTTTTTCCAGTCTCCAACCAAAACAATTCTGCACCCGCAACAAAATCCAAAATAGGGTTTAACTACCTCTGCACCAAAAACCCTAAATTTCACCTCCCAAACTTGAGAGTTCCCCCAAGTTTCAACCACCGGATCCAAATAAACATAACAAATCTACAGAAGAAAAACCCAAGCCTCGATCTGCAAAATTAAAATTACAACCATCTATGTAAAACCCTAAAACCGAATTTTAAGATAACACAGGAAAAAAGAATTAAAACAAGAAAGGCAGATTTCTCAGCTCCTCACCTTGGATTGTTCGATTTCAGATCTCCTCACGAGTCCACCTCTCTCAACGTCGCTCTCTTTCTCTCTCTAAAAAGTGCTTTCGACTTTCTTCCCTCTCAATTTTTCTTTACATGTATCTTATCTTTACAGGTGTACGGTGGCGAATGCGCTCGTACATAAGCGTGTGCGTGCATCAAAATGATGCGGCCCAATTCTCGTAATACAAATCAGAAGAAGAACAAGAATTATTGAGGAAGAGAAAGAATCAGAGAAAAGAGGAAAGGAAGAAGAGAGAAAAGAGAGGAATCAGAGAACCGTTCCCTCCATTTATAACAGCTATTAACCACCAGGTCTGTTGAGACCGTTATGAAAGAAACAGAATGAAAACGCACCGTTTCATTTAATATCAACATTTCAGGAAAAATACTAAAACGTTACCGTTTAAACCCAACAATTACCAGTTTATTTAACAAAATGGTGCCGTGCTGGGGAAGAATCATACGGATTTGTAGAGTGTTTTACACACGCTCTGTTTATTTTGCTTGTTATGCAGGCGCCTGTTGATGCTAGAAAATAGAAATTTTGGAAGGTGAAGGCAATGTCAAGTTGATTTCATAATTTGGGGTGGGTAATATTTTATTCGATTAAAAAAAATTTAAAAATTAAATTTTAAGTTAATTGAATAAAGTTATTTAAATTATTTGATTTAACTTGAATAATCGATTTGAGTTTCGAGTTTGAATCGAGTTAAATTTTATAATTCGAACAATAGATTTGTGTAAATATTTTTTTTTGTTCATGTTAACTTAGAAAATAAACAAATTCATCTTCCTTTCAACAAAAATTACAAAATAATTCAAAATATTTATAAAAATTTCAATTTTTATATTTTTAAAATTATAAAATTCTAAAAATATATAATAAAAAAAATTAAAAATTCAAAAATTTCTAAAATAATAATTTTGGACCTAATTAATTATTCAAAATTATAATATTCAATTATTTTTTTATTATTTTACCTTAAAAAGTTCCCAAATATATATGATTTTAAATTTATATGCTCTAATATTAAATTAATTATGCTGTAACTATATATTTATTTGACATGTTTAGTTTTTTTATTTTAATTCTAATAATTTCACTCGTTTCAATTAAATTCGTTGACTCAAATTAAAAAAAATTTAAATTAAATTAAGATAATAAAATAAAATTTATAAACTTAATTAATTTAAATTTTTTTCATTCAATTCACTAATCGCATTAACTCTTAATCTTACATTACGATTATTAGAGGGAGCTTATATTGTGGGTTTTGATAGATTTTTTTTCCACGCCCAAGATAGGGAGCGTGTGGTTTAGACTGGGGTTTTATAAGCCTAATTTCTAGACTCTATTACAGTGTTTGATTGGTCGGAAATTCAGTTATTTGGTACTTGCGAGGACTGTCTGTTTAATAAGTTGTAGGCTAAACTCCTTTTTGGATGGACGAAGCATTAAAAATGTTTATGATTAATTAGTGTATGAATGGCTTAATATAATATATGGTATTTGAATTTGATATTTTTTAATTTAGTATTTAAATTTTTTTTGTTTAATTTGATATTCAAACTTGACAATTTTTTTAATTTTGTACTTAAATTTGACACTTTTCTTTTAAGTTGGTACTTAAATTTTTTGGGATCCAATTTGGTATTTAAACTTGATTCTTTTTTCTAATTTGGTATCTAATTTTTTTAATATTAATTCATTAAACATAGCTTAATACTTATTTTTAACATGAATTTTCTTTAAAATTGACAATACTTTTGTAGCATAACAAAAAGTTTTTCAATATCGTTATTATTTTGCCTAATTTTTATAATATTTAATAAATTTAGGTACCAAAAGAATCTAAAAAAAAAGCTTAGGTGCTAAATTAGGGAAAAAATGCAAAGTTTAAGTACCAAATTGGGTCAAAAAAGTTTAGATATCAAATTAGGAAAAAAATATCAAGTTCAGGTATCAAATTGAGTAAAAAAGATTTAATTATCAAATTAAGTAAAAGTGTCAAGTTCAGATACCAAATATTATATTAATCATGTATAAATAAGATAAAATTTTTATTACATAATAATATATGTATGAATTTAAAAGTAATGATTATAATTTTGAATTAAAATGTATATATATAATTGAAATATCAACATATCTTACAAATTATTAGAAATTATATTTTACGTGTATGCGTGGTTCTAAAAAATAAATCTATGTTTAAAAGTAATATCTAATAAATAATGAAATGTATAGTTTGAAACTAAAAACGTACGAAAAACATTACAATGAAACTTTGGTTGAGTGATAAATTTAATATTTTACTAGTATAATTGGTGTGAGTTAAGATTCCACAATATACATATTTTTTTAAATTTCGTTAAAATAAAAATACTAAAATATCCTCAAATAATAAAACATATCTTAATTACGAAAATATATTTTTGTAATTTCTCTAATCGAATTGGTGCGCGGTTGACTCTTGATATCAACTCAATTAGGGGTTTAAATAATATTATAGATAAATACAATTTATGGATGTAATAAAGTATGCATGATTAAATTAAAATGATTATAAACATTAGAATAAAACTTTAATTGAGTAGTAAAGTTGTAACACCCCCTAACCCTAAACCATCGTCGGAACAGGGTTACAGGGTATTACCAAACATATCGGATAATTTACAAATAATAAATAAATAATTAATGAACATACTATAAAATAATCATAAAGTCTCTAAATTGAACCCTCAAGGCTCAAAATACGTATTAGAGGGGAATTGGGACTTGTTCTGGTGCTCTGTAGATTTTTTGTAAATTTTTTTGTCAAACGCGATATAACCCCTTTATAAACATCTAACCTTCCCTGCAATTTCAACCCGCAACCAAAACAATTTATACTCAAATTCACCTAAATCATAATCATTTCATTAATATATTAATTCAATAATTAAACATTCTTAATATTATTCAAAATTTACTAATAACTTTACTCATTTTTCATTCAAAAATAATGACAAATTTTATAATATACTCTTTACCATTTTATTAAATAATATCAAAATATAGTGTGTGTGTGTGTATATATATATATATATTTATATTTACAACCAACATTACAAGCATATACATGTAACCTATACAACACTTAGTACATGCCACTTTTACCAAAAGAGGAGAATTACATCACCGAATTTATACTGAGGTCGGGATAGATCTGGATGCTGAACCAGGACCTTAATTTCTACTAACCTGCACACGGAAACAACCGTATGCTGAGTATTTCATACTCAGTGGTATTACTATAATTCAAATTATAAATAACCAAATAAATTTCACATAATCAATCATATAATACACGAACACACATTATCTTAATTTATACATCACTTTCATTCCGTATCAATATCAAATCAATTTAACCATTTCATTCTCATTTCTCAATTTCATCACATATCACTTTATATGCCTCAATTTTTCATTTCTATTCAATTTTTATTTTTCACATTGTTTACCCCTATTAACGAGACTCAGATCTTGGCGGATACACGGATCCAACCAAACACACCAGAATGGCACCCAGTGCCTCACCGGATAGTTCGAAGCAATAAAGTGACACCCAATGTCTCATTGACCTAGTCGAAGTAAAGTGATACCCAGTACCTCATCGAATCTATCCGAAGTAAAATAATGACACCCAGTGTCTCATTGACTCAAGGTCGAAGTATCCTTGAACTCTTCCAATCCTATGGCATGCCAACTATATCTGACTCAGCCCGACTAGTTAATAGGGACTTTCAATTTACAATTCATATCACTTTAAATTTCAATTTCACTTATTAAATATAAATATCGAAATAAACATTAAATATTGAATAATTTAAGTTATAGTGATACAAACCCGGATTTCGCGATTACTCCTCAATAACTTTCTCCTTTCCTTTTTGTGCCGATGCTTCGTAATACATTGGTAATTACTCGTAGTATATCAGAATCATCTTTATCATTTCTTCTATCTACTCTAGGAGGTGGATTTCTTACTGGGTTTACGCTAAGTGTTACTGACTCCGTTTCATCTAACCCATATGACTCTTCGTCTCCAGTGTACATTTCTTGGTCAATATCATCTATTTTTTCATCTGACATCTTTAATCTATAAAACAAAAACAAACAAATAGGTCAGCATCCAAAGATCCCGACTTAGTTTCGACCCAACAGTGGCATGTACTTCTAAACTTAATTTTCGAGCTTGATTTAGTTTGAAAATCGACTAAACTTGATAGCTCTAATACCAATAATTATAACACCCCTAACCCTAAACCTTCATCGAAACAGAGTTATCGGATATTACCAGACATATCGGATAATTTACAAATAATAAATAAATAAATAATGAACATACTATAAAATAATCATAAAGTCCCTTAATTGGACCCTCGAGGCTCAAAATACGTATTAGAGGGGAATTGAGACTTGTTCTGGTGCTCTGCAGATTTTTCATAATTTTTTTTCGAATGCGATATAACCTCCTTTATAAACATCTAACCTTCCCTACAATTTCAACCCGCAACCAAAAGAATTTATACTCAAATTCACCTAAATCATAATCATTTCATTAACATATTAATTCAATAATTAAACATTTTTAATATTATTCAAAATTTAATAATAACTTTATTCATTTTTCATTCAAACATAATGCCAAATTTTATAATATACTCTTTACCATTTTATTAAACTAATATCAAAATATAGTGTATATATATATTTACAACCAACATTACAAGCATATACATGTGACCTATACAACACTTAGTACATGCCACTTTTACCAAAAGAGGAGAATTGCATCACCGAGTTTATACTAAGGTCGGGATCGATCTGGATGTTGAACTAGGACCTTAATTTCTACTAACCTGCACACGGAAACAACCGTACGCTGAGTATTTCATACTCAGAGGTATTACTATAATTCAAATTATAAATGACCAAATAAATTTCACATAATCAATCATATAATACATGAACACATATTATCTTAATTTATACATCACTTTCATTCCATATCAATATCAAATCAATTTAACCATTTCATTCTCATTTCTCAATTTCATCACATATCACTTTATATGCCTCAATTTTTCATTTCTATTCAATTTTTCTTTTTCACATTGTTTACCCCTATTAACGAGACTCAAACCTTAGCGGATACACAGATCCAATCAAACACACCAGAATGGCACCCAGTGCCTCATCGGATAGTTCGAAGCAATAAAGTGACACCAGTGTCTCATCGGCCTAGCCGAAGTAAAGTGGTACCCAATCTATCCGAAGTAAAATAATGACACCTAGTGTCTCATCAACTCAAGGTCGAAGTATCCCTGAACTCTTCCAATCCTATGGCATGCCAACTATATCCGACTCAGTCCGACTAGTTAATAGGGACTTTCAATTTACAATTCATATCACTTTAAATTTCAATTTCACTTATTAAATATAAATATCGAAATAAACATTAAACAATGAATAATTTAAATTATAGTAATACAAACCCGAATTTCGCAATTACTCCTCAATAACTTTCTCCTTTCCTTTTTGTGCCGATGCTTCGGGTTCTTTGCTAGCTACAAAAATAATAATATTAATTTACACTATTAATTACATCACTAATTTATAATAATAATTGAATTTCTATCCAATTTATACCTTAATTCCAATTTAATCCTAATTAACTCATTTTTTTTTCTCAATTCATACTTTATTTTTATTCAATTTCCTTCCATATTCTACTTAACTATCTAATGTTCATAATAAAACCCTAATTTAAAATTTCTTTCAATTTAATCCCTCTATCACAAAACTTATAGCTTCTTTTACAATTTAATCCCTTTATCAATGCTAACTTGGAATTCATTCAATTAAATCCCTAATTCACTATTTTGTTCAACATGAACTATGTTCAAAAACCTTAAAACATCCAAGACCTCAACTTAATTTCATCAAAACTTTATTCTAAAGTTTCTAAAACATCTAATTTAAGAGAAAAGAGCTTAATTGATTTACCAATTAAAGATTAAAGCTTCAAAATCCTAGGTTTTTTTTTTTTTTTTTTCTTTCCCTTTTCTCCCTTCTATTTTCGTTTGAGCTTCTGTTCTGTTCTTCTATTCTTTTTTTTTTCTTTTCTTTATTCTTTTATATTATATATATAAATTAGTAATAATATTAATAAATTATAAATATCTATTTATTTAAATAATAAGTAAATTAATATTTATTTTACAAATGTACAAATATAATTTTTACACATGTATATTTTACTACCATACATTTGACTTTAATTTATATATATATATATTTCATTAATCTAATAAAATAATACCAATTAAATATTAATTTATATTATTATATTATAATATTAATTAATAATAACTTAAATTATGAAAAATCTTTAGATTTTTCTCATTGTTTGTGGCCTCAAATTATGCAATAGACATAATTGTCATTTTAGTCTCTCTTTATTTCTTTTAATCTATAATTAGGCTTTTACCTCTTATTCAATTTAGTCATTTTTACTAATTACTCTAAATTAAACTAAATTCACCTAATCAAAGCCTAATTAAACACATTACTAAACTCATAATTACTCCTAATAATTATTTACGAACTCGGTTTACTAAGACGGAGGCCCTATAACTCACTTTTCCGGTGCTCGTGAATTTAGGTCATTACAAAAGTTAAGGTTTTGGTAATCTAATTGGTATGAGTTCAAATCCAATTATATATATATATATATTTATTTATTTATTTTTTTTAAAATAAAAAGACAAATACTTTCAAATAATATAATTCATTTTAAATGTGAAGAGATATTGAAATAATTTTCCTAATTGAGTTGGAACCCGATTAATGGATGACACTAACTCAATAAATTTTTTTTTATAAATAATATAGATTTAAATTAAATGCTACAATATAAATTAAAATAATATTTACACTAAAATAAATTATAAAATTTTATTTTTATTAAAATTAAATTATAAAAATATTTATATTATATTAGATAATAATATATTAAATTTATGTTATGTATATTAAACAAAAGAAAATTTATATTACAAATAAAATACATAATAACCCTTTTTTATGGACTTCCACTACACTCATCTAAGCCTTGGGTAGCATTATACATTATCAATTTTTTATAAAAATTATATTTAAATTTTAAAACCTGAATATAAAAAATCTAAATTCTAAATTGACGAGTATTTTTTAAAATAAAAATCAAATATTAACCTTCTTTAAGATATGCGTAGGTCAGTACGCTACCAACTGCAATGAGTTTTTCCCCTAGGCTTTCGTGTCTTGGGACAGTAAGATCCATTCCAACATGATAAACCACATAATTTAATTTAAAGATTCAAAAAAAGATCAAAATTTTGATCTATAATAACCCTAAAGCCTACAATAGCTAAACTTGAGATTATGTCCAAACAGGAAACAGAAATGGCACAATCCCTAGGGGCAACATCATATCATAATTATTAATTTTCATTTGAAGCATACTTACTACTTTGAATTACAATGCCTTGTTTCTTTCTTGCTGTATAACAACATCAAATCAAAGAATCTGCTCCCCATCAGAAAGCTTAAACACAATAAAACAAAGTCCCCTGAAACTAGGGTGAGTTGAGTAGCACTTGTTAAATTAGCAATGTACACACGTGCATCCACTTTTTCCTATTCCTAATCCCTACCCATTCAACACCACATTCTATCCATCCTAATTATAATTATACAGATACTCCACAAATTGTCAAGTGCTGCTGAAGCCTTGTTTCCAATTCCAACAACAGCATCTTGGTGGTGGGTCAACCGCCTCGAAGTAGCCCTTCAGGTCCGAAGTACCAAAATCTTCACTATACACCCAAATCCTACATCAAACTCGTCGAAGCCAATCTGCAAAACTTCAGGATCACAATGGATCAGCACCAACTCTAAATTCTTAGATCAGCCACCCCACACACTACCAATTATTTTAAAGAAATTTAACCTTGTCAACCATAGTATCCAGAATGGCTGTAGAAATTTGTCAAATGGAAACAGTAAAAAGTTGAGAAAATCCTTTTTGCATTATTGTTGTCATTCTCCAAATAATCAGCTTTTCACCGAATATGGTATCACATTACAGAAAAACACACCAGGACACTTAATGAAGCATCTTAAATCCACTTAGCATGCGTAAAAATCAAAGAGGAGAGAGTGACATCTGTAGCAGTATATGTTTATGACCACCATCTTCATCGTAACAGAAACAGTAGCACAACAGCTAAATCACATCATAACATACATGTTTAGTTTTATGCACAATATGGTTCTTGCATCTTTTTACCTTCAAATACCTCTCCTACTCAATTACAATTAAAATTACAATTGACCCTTCAAATCCCTTATCTTTAAGTATACCTAAATAAACCCTTAACATAAACTGACCTTTCAATTGAAACAAGAGCTTATTTTGTAGCAAATCAAAAGATAAACTTATTTAAGTATATGCATCTACGACCTACAAGTTGAAATCTCGTTGAGGAGTTGACTCAGGGCTCAAGGCCCACAACTGTTTATGAATCCAAATTTGAACTGAAGTTATTGTGCGCTCACTTACATAGTGATGCTACCAGGCAAAAGTATTCACCACCATTTACATCATAACTAAACATCAATCACACCACTTGAAAGAACCACAATGCAAATAAAACTATTAACAATTCTACAGCTAAAGAGGTAATTTAAAAATGAGCACATACACCTAAGCAACTTTAAGAAATCAAATCATGAATGCCTGTAAGATACAGAGACATTTCAGCATACCTGAATGAGAAACACTCAAGCTCTAGGTGAATGTCCAGCATCAGATCCAGAGGCCGAGGAACTTTCACTACCAGAGTCTACAGAAAACATTTATATACGTTATACAACAATAAAACACAATTTACTCCCACTAAAAATAAAGTAAGAAATAAATCATCATACCACTTGAAGAAGACCCAGAATCACTGCTAGAGCTACTTGAACCACTCGACCTATTAGCAGCATCTCCCTGTTTTTCTTCTTCAACAAGTGATCTGGACATATTCTGTTCATCTGCAGGTATATATACAATCATTTAGAAATCAGTCCAACCAAGCAAGTAGGAAACATCTTATAACTACTTAACGTGAAAGCTTACTAGTTGTGGTATCCTTGGGCACTTCCACCAAAACAGGAGCCACAGTCTGCAACTAAATACAACAAATGCATGAAATTAGCAACTCTCAGGAAAAGATTATTTCATAAGAAACTATGATTTTTTTATATAAAAAAAAAACCTTTACTTTCTCGGATTCAATATGTGCAGCTTCTGCTCGGGCTTGAATGGAAAGTTCAGCCTTCCTCTTGTTTTTGCTCAAACTTTTCTTGTAGTTGGTAACAAATCTATCCAGCTCCCAAAGAGTCTCAGTATCCACACTGTCAATGTCTACTTCTATTTCATCGTCATGTTGAAGGACAGCTGAATTCCTTTTCTTAATAATCTGTACAATGTTGTCCAGCTTCTCTGAAGGCAAACTTTGAAGGTTAGTGCTAAGCTTCTGCTTCTCTTCATAAGTCATATCCCTCTTGTAAGGATCCTTTGCTTTAGGCTTTTTCGGTGCAGGAGTCCTACCCAAAGGAGTAGTAGCAATTAGTTTTGCTCTTGGATCAACAGGGCGTGTCATTGACTCTGATCTATCCAAGATCCTTCTTGTATCAAGCGGAGGTGGTAGCATTGAATGTGCCTTTCTTGGTGTTGGCATACGTAGACTCACTTCATATTCTACTGCAAGTCGCATATCTCGAATATAATCTGCCTCTATAGAAGCCCATTTGCCCTCAAATATCTTTGATAACTGCTCTGCCATTACATGAACATCTTGTCCCTTAGGATTATATGTCATGGCATTCTGAAACGTCAATCTCACATCCTCTGCAAACTCTCTAGGAGACTTGTACCAGTTTTTGCTAAGCCTCGTTTTCACAGTGCCCAAATCCATGGGATGCTTAATGACGCTATAGTAATCATGCAAACCAAGACCTTTGACATCAACAGGAGAATTGAAGACCCAACCATGCTTGTGCTTCATTAATCTTTCAAGCAAAGAACTACAGCTCTTAAACAACTTATTACCCATGCCAAATCCGTGTGTGAATTCACCTCCACCTTGCTTCTTCCCGTTTAATTTCAACTTCTTGTTACTCTCAGCTGGTGGAAACTTATCTTTTGCAAGCAAAAACTCAGAATTATGATAAAACTGATTTGCCTTAGGCGTCCTTTTCTCCTTCTCCAAATTTTCATTTGCACCCTGACTATTTTCCAAGGCAGAAATATTCAACTGATTCAAAGGCCTTGATTTCTTAACAGGCTCCTGACAAATGCCTACTGAGTCCAGCTCTGGTTGAACCCTATTGAAACCATAATCAACAGCATTATTCAAAGGAACAGGAGCAATACTAAACCCCCTTATTTGCGCTTCTTTAGCTTCAATCCTCTTCACCAAACTCCTTACCAAATCAAGCTCACTTACCAACTTCCTCCTCAGTTCCGCCATCTCCTGCTTTGACCTTGAAGCCAAATTAATCTTCACCTGGTTCTCGGAACTAGGCTTCAATGCTCCGGCAACAGCCGCCTGCTTATTAAGGCTTGAACAGTCATCAGACACAGCAGTATCCACGCGAGGACCAGGCTGTTGGTGAACTGAATCCCCAAGCTCCAAAGGAAGAGGCTGAGCAGGTATTTCAACAGGGTGGTTGCTGTAGTCGTCGGTGTTAGGGACAGCTGTTGTGGTGACATCAGTGTCGTTCACAGCAGCCCTATCCACGTTGCTGTCTTTTTTGTTGTTGTCGTGGTTGTTGTTGGAGGTGGTGGTGGCGCCCTCGTGGTGGTGGTGTTGGTTGGGGTTGCTACTGTTAACAGTGGAGTTGAGAATATTGTTTTTCTTAGAACCCTTGAACGCTTTCCTCGTATAAACCTTGCTCTCACTGTACCTATGTTTTTCTCTATCACCATCTTTTCCTTCTCCAACTACTATCCCCGAAGCCATACACATATATCAGGGTTTTAAACCCTAATTCTTTTTTTTCCAGTCTCCAACCAAAACAATTATGCACCCGCGACCAAATCCAAAATAGGGTTTAACTACCTGTGCGCCAAAAACCCTAAATTTGCCCTCTCAAACTTGAGAGTTCCCCCGAGGTTCAACCACCGGATCCTAAGAAAAACAACAAATCTACAGAAGAAAAAACCCAAGCCTCGATCTACAAAATTAAAACTAGAACCATCTATGTAAAACCCTAAAACCGAATTAAAGATAACACACAAAAAATTGAAAGAAGAAAGGCAGATTTCTCAGCTCCTCCTCTTTGATTGTTCGATTTCAGATCTCCTCACGAATCCTCATCTCTCAACGCCACTCGCTTTCTCTCTCTAAAAAGTGCTTTCGATTTTTTCCCCCTCAAATTTTTTTACCCGTATCTTATCTTTACAGGTGTACGGTGGTGAATGCCCTCGTGAAAATAAGCGACTGGGAAGAAGCGTGTGGGTGCATCAAAAGTGCCGTGCTCGGGAAGAATCATACGGATGTGTAGAGTGTTTTACCTACGCTCTGTTTATTTTGCGTGTTATGCATGCGCCTGTTGATGGTAGAATTTTTGGGTGGTGAAGGCAACGTCAAGTTGAGGTAATAGGTTTGGAATATGACAGGGAGCTTTAATTGTGGGCTTTGGTAAATTTTTTCCACGCCCAAGAGAGGGAGCGTGTGGTTTACTCAGGGGTGCCTAGTCTTTATTATAGTTTTTGATTTGTCGGAATTATTTTCCATTCCGATTATTTTCTTTTGGACGAATATTCCGATGATTGTTTTTTTTGGTAAAAAAGGTTGCAGAATCAACTACATCACCATAGTTATAATAAAAAATTCTTTTGGTTTTGAGTTGCTGAAGATCAATTACGTTGGAAACCATTAGTTGGAACATTTGAGGATTAAGAAAATTTTGAAATGTTCGTAAGCTTTGATTCCTATTGAGGCATTATAATTAGGGTTTTTCGAATCGAATGAAAAAATTTTAAATTAATTAAGTTGACGAATCATATTTTATAATTTTAACTCGATTTGAAATTTTTTCGAATCGAGTCGAGTGTGATGAAATTCGAATCAAATATATTTGTTCAAGTTAAATATAAAAAAAAAACTTTGGATCCTTATAACCACTATCACCTAGTGTAATTAAATTTATCAACCATAATCAAATTTGTTATTAACTTTAATCATCTTATAATTTATTTATTAATCTTTTAATTATCTTCTTTGTTTAGCTTCTTTGTTTGCTTAATTATTTCAATTATTTTCTAATAATTGTCATTATGTATTTTGAAATTAAAAAATATATTAAATGTCAAAATGTGATTTTTTAATAAAATTTATTTTAAAAATAAAATGTGAAATTGATATTAACATAAAATTTTAACACGAATATTTTATGATATCATTAATAATTTAATTTTAATATAAATATTCAATATGATTAAAAAATTCAATAATATAAATAGTATAAAATGTGAGTTTTAATTAAATAATATAAATAATAGATATAAATAAAATTATAATATTTTAAAAAAATTGAGAGGGGGAGGGGAGAGGGGGAATGGATTTAGGATAGATAAAAAATTTTAGAAGGAAAATGAGAGGGAGTAAAAGTTTTGAAGGGAAATAAAAAGTTTTGAGAGTTTTTGGAGAAAGTAATTAGAGAAAGTAAAATTTTGAAGGAAAAATATTTAAAAAATTAGGGAGAAATAGGTTTGGGGTTGATGGGGTAAAAGTTTTGGGAGAAATGTGGGAATGAGTAAAAGTTTTTAGGAGTTTGGGATAAAAAATGTAAAATATTATAATTTGATATTTGATTTATTTGAGTAATACGAATTTGAAAACTCAACTCGATTCGAACTCGATATTTGAAAAAAAAATATTCAAGTTGACTCGAATAACTCGATTCATTTAACTCGAATCCGAATTTTTTTTCGAATTTTTCAACTTGAATTGAGTTTTACTCGCCCCTAATTATAATCCTTTATAATTTTTCTAGTGGTGGCCAAATTACACGCTACAAGAATGGAGAAGATTTGTAGAAGAATGAGACACAATTGCGTTATAAATGTGATTTTTATGGGTACATGTGGTGGTTTATCGCTAATATGGAATCAGGTTTATAGGTTAGAATTGAAAAGCTTTTTGAATTATCATATAGATGTTGATGAGTACAAGGAAAAATTGGGAAACCATTAGAGATTAACAGGTTTTGATAGGAAACCCGGATGAGCAAAGAAGATTGAGTCGATTTGTGATATTTATAGTAATAAACATTCTATTGAAAAGAACCTGTGTTTTGTGTGAGACGGATCCGAAACGTTTCCAACTTTGAATCAAACGGCCTTTTCCATTATCCTCGTACCCCAAATTGAATCGAGTGAGGGCTTGAACAACAAGACACAAACACAAAATCAAAAATGATTTATTACTTTTAGTAATAAAATAATTGTATCAATAGAATCCGATAGAAATTATTATTCTCAAAAAATATAATTTATTTTAAGAAATTAAATTTCTACTATTTTCTAGCAGAATAACAATATATGGAACTTATATGTCAATAGCTCTATCAGTGCCATCATTGAATAAGTATAACGTAAATAATATTTATTTATGATAAAATTAAATGTCGATAATGAAGAAATATCACAAAGAAAACGAAAAGAAAGAAAAACACACAGATTTTACGTGGAAACCCTTTCGAGAAAAAACCACAGGCAGAGAGAAGAAGATTCACTAATGTCGAAAATCGAACAATTACAAGAGGAGATGACTATGCCTATTTATAGGTTGAAAAACCTTATTTCAATAAACAACTAATAGAAGTAACGTAGTAAAGTTAAAACATCTTATTCTAATTAAAATAAAATAGATGACCTATTCTAATTAAAATAAAATAAAAGAAGTCTAGTTTATTTGGACTTTACTTTTATTTTATTTTATCACTGAATTTTATTTTATCAAGAATTCTAGTCTTCCAATTCTAACAATCTCCACCTTAACAAGAATTCTAGTCACCCAATTCTAACAATCTCCACCTTGACAAGAATTCTCTACGAATAAGAACTCTCAACGAACAAGTTCTCCACCTCTTTCACAAAACCTCTTGAGGGGTATTCTTCAACAATGAACACCAATCAAGTCCAACCAATACTCAAACTTGGTTATGGGAAGTGACTCAGTTATCATAACTGCAGGATTTTCATGAGTACTAACTTTGCTCACAACAATATCCCCTCGAGCAATAATATCACGCAGAAAATGATATCGAACATTAATGTGCTCTCATGAAACATTTGATCTTTTGTAAGAAAAATGGCTCTTTGACTGTCACAAAATATTGTACCAATATCTTCAGCCACGTTTAAAGCATAAGCCACTAGATTAGCCTCGGCATAAATCTTCGGAGGTTTAATTTCTCTTCTAGATCTATTCTTGGCAATAGAATATTATGGTGAAGAAGTGGCTCTATTATGAACTTCTGTACTAACTTGAGAAGTTGACTCTATTGTAGATACTAGATCAATCTGAAACTCCACCTGTTTTTGTTGTTCTTTACTAGAAGAGTCTTTAAGAGATAAGTTAGGTAACATAGCATTTTCATCAAAAACAACATTTCTGCTAAGCACAATTTTTTTTATTTTCATGACACCATAACTTATACCCTTTTACACCAGCTTTAAAACCAAGAAAAACACATTTAATGGATCTTGGTTCCAATTTTCCATTGTCAACATGAGCATATGCAAGACACCTAAAAATCTTTATATCAGAATAATTAGCAGGCTTACCAGACTATATCTCTTGTGGAGTCTTTTTCTCAATGGCAACGAATGGAGATCGGTTGATCAAAAAACATGCAGTAGAGGTTGCTTCAGCCCAAAACAACTTCGGTAAATTAGCATTAGACAACATACATCGAACCTTCTCCATGATCGTTCTATTCATTCGTTCTGCAACGCTGTTTTGCTGTGGAGTATGACGAATTGTCAAATGTCTCACGATCCCTTTTGATTTGCATAATTCATTAAACTCATCAGAACAGAATTCCAAGTCATTATCTGTCCGGAGGTGTTTTATCTATTTTTCTGTCTGTTTTTCAACCATAGTTTTTCAAGACTTGAATGCGGAAAACACATCGCTTTTCTGCTTCAAAAAGAATTCCCAAACTTTTTTGGAAAAATCATCAATAAGAGTTAGCATATAATTAGCTCCACCTCTCGAAGGCACTCTAGAGGGTCCCCAAATATTAGAATGAATATAATCCAATATTCCATTCGTGTTATGGATTCCTCTGGTGAATCGAACTCTTTTTTGCTTCCTAAAAATGCAATGCTCACAGAACTTCAGTTTGCTAATGCCTTGCCCATCAAGAAGTCCTCTTTTACTCAATTCTGCCATTCCATTTTCAGTCATATGCCCTAGACGTATATGCCAAAGTCCAGTAATATCATCATCTGACAAGGAAGAGGAAGCGACTGCAGCATTACCAGTAATAGTTGAACATTGCAAAACATATAATTTGGCAGTGTTTCTCTGCCTTTTCATCTAACGAGAGAACCCTTGCTAATCTTTAGAACCCCACTTTCAACTATGTACCTGTGTCTTTTTGAATCAAGAGTACTCAACGAAATCAAATTCCTTTTCAACTCTTGTACATGTCGCACGCCACTAAGAGTTCTAACGACTCTATCAAACATCTTTATTTTGATTGTGTCAACACCTACGATTTTACATGAAGCATTATTTCCCATCAAAACAACACCTTCAGACACAACTTCATATGTTGTAAACCAATCCCTATTGGGACTCATATGGAAGGTGCAACCAGAATCGATGATCCACTCCTTGTTCACTTTAGAATTATCGACAGAAGCAATTAGGAGTTTACCATCACTGTAGTATTCTACTACATCAGCTTCACCGGATTGTTCTAGTTGTTTTCCCTTTTGATTCTCTGCCTTCCTTTTGATCTTATTTTGTAACTTGTAGCATTCTTTCTTAATGTGCCCTTTCTTCTTGCAGAAGTTACAAGTTTTACCTATATTTGAAGATGTCGATCTACGTTTAGATTTATTGCGGGGATTTCATTCTTGTGTCCTCCCACGATTATCATCACTATTTCGATCTTGTCTTCTACGAACAATGAGACCCTTTCTCTGAGAGTCAGATCCAACCACAATATGCTTCATCTTGTCATACGAGGCTAAGGAAGCATAAACTTCATCAACTGTAAGAGATTCACGACTATACAAAATTGTATCTTTGAAAGTTGAATACGATGGTGGTAACGAACTAAAGAGAATTAACCCTAAATCCTATTTATCATACTAAACCTCCAGGGCCTCCAAATCTGAGACAATTTCTTTAAACACATTCAAGTGTTCGTGCACAGACGCACCTTCTTCCAAACGATGAGAATACAGACGCTACTTCATATGCAATTTACTGGTTAGGGTTTTCGACATACATAACTGCTCCAATTTTGCCTATAATGCAACAGCAGTCTTCTCTTTTAACACATCTTGTAGAATTTCATTCGATAGATGCAATTGTAATTACACCAAAGCCTTTCGATCTTTATGCTTCTTCTCTTCATCTGTCAAATTTGAAGGCGTCTTATCTAACCCTAACAAGGCATCCTCCAAATCCATCCGCTCAAGAACTACTTGCATCTTTACCTGCCACAACGCGAATCTGGTGTTGCGATCCAACAACGGAATATCATACTTCAATTTTGCCATTATCGTGATCAAGACTAGTAACCCGAAAAGCTTTGATACCAATTTGATAAAATTAAATGTCGACAATGAATAAATATTGCAAAGAAAATGAAAAGAAAGAAAAACACACAGATTTTACGTGGAAACCCTTTCGAGAAAAAACCACGGGCAGAGGAGAAGAAGATTCACTAATGTCGAAAATTGAACAATTACAAGAGGAGATGACTATGCCTAATTATAGGTTGAAAAACTTTATTCCAATCAACAACTAATAGAAGTAACGTAGTAAGGTTGAAACACCTTATTCTAATTAAAATAAAATAGATGAACTATTCTAATTAAAATAAAATAAAAGAAGTCTAGTTTATTTGGACTTTACTTTTATTTTATTTTACCATTAAATTTTATTTTAACAAGAATTCTAGTCACCTAATTCTAACAATTTAATATAAAAATACTCTCTTAGTCTAACTAGAAGAAGGGGACGGTGTAGTCTACATAAAAAAACTAGGGTTGTCGCCATTCGCATGTAAAATAAGGGGTTTTGAGCTTCTTCTATATTAGGTCCAATTGTATGTGATTTTTGAACTAAAACAATGTGACTAACACAATTCGAATCCAAATCACACCTGAGATAATGAACACTCTTAACCATCAGGCCAACACAATATTTGTTTTCAATTCCCAAAATAAATATTAATTAATTAATTTAACTAAATTAATTTTCCAATTAAATATTTTTCTCAACGCAATTCTAATTATGTTAAACTCATGACAACTTTATTGTAAAAGAATTTAAGAAGAAATATATTTAATTTCCATATTCAATGGATTCATAATGACAAATTAATTTAATGTCATTTTCAAAATTCAAATATTTAATTATAATAATTTGAAAATCTTAAATTACTTCTCAAGTCATTTTTATACTTGGTGAGAAAACATTCATTTGTGAATGCGACTCATTTCTCTAACTTCATCCTTTCTATTCACTTAATGCTACATACAGTTCATTTTTGGTTTCAACATTTTAATGTCATTTATATACTCAATAAACACTAAATCAATTCAATATCACATCCATATCATTTTACATACATATACACTCAAATCCAGATTCTCATTTCAACAATTTTTGAATCTATGAACATCTTTTGTATCCAGTTAGCCCTCGGGGCTCATTTTTAACTCATTTCAAATATCATTTATCTAATTTACATTTTATATCTCTATTAACTTGAATTGGATTCGGACAAATACACAAATCCAACCAAACACACAAATTTGACACCTAGTGTGTTATCAAACAATGCTAGAGTAAATAGTTTCCGCTTAGTGCTCATCAATGTGTTTGACACCAAGTGCCTCATCGATATTGTTGGAGCCCAATTTTGATCGGGCCCAATTTGAAAAAAATTACCCAAAAATAAAATTTTAAATTAAATTTATTTAATTAAAAAAATGTCTATATTATAAACCCATTTTCATGACCCAAAATACCTAAACTACCTAAAACCCAAAATACACCCAAAAGCCCAAACCACTAAGCTTAAGCCCACTCTAGACCTAGCCCACAACCTTAACTCTCTGTTGAGAGTTTGGAGGCTCGTACTAAGGCTCAGAGGGTTCAAGACAAAGAGCGTAGTAGAAAGCCAGTGGGCACATTAGCTCAACTTGTTACGGGTGGTCTTTCTGTTAAGAGGCCTAGAGAAGAGACAGCTCAGCCTAGTTATCCGAGAGTGAGGCCTGCGGTTTCAACAGCTCTAGTGGGTAGTGTTGGTGGTTCTACTGGATCTCGTCTTATGCATCTTTGTTCTTACTGTAATAAAAGGCATGGGGGTGAGTGTTGGAGAAAGATCGAGGCTTATTTTAGATAAGGATTGCAGGAACACTTCTTTAGAGATTGTCCACATCTTTCTACTATATCGTTTGTACAGAGTCAGTCTCAGGCTTTGGTTCAGGCTCTTATTGGGAGTAGAGGGTAGGTTAGACCTGTTGCTTCAGGTTCAACTACTAGAGGTAGGTCGGTTCAAAGTGGTGGAGCTTTTAAATCTGGGGCGAGACAGTCTGGGTTGGTATATGCTATTAGGAGGCATGAGGATCGTGATGAGCCTGACGTCATAGCAAGTACTTTCTCTGTTCATTCTATTACTCATTTTGCTTTGCTCGATAATGGTTCGACACATTCCTATGTGGCGAGTGCTGTGTCTTGGGGTCTTGAGATTACTGTTGAAATTGTTGAGTCTGCGATAACTGTTCAAAGTTCGATGGACAACTCTGTGGAGGTTAATAGAATATACTGCAACTGTCCTTTAGAGATCCAAGGGGAAATTATTTCTGCCAATTTACTGGAGTTAGTATTCAGTGAATTTGACCTTATACTTTGTATGGATTGGCTTTTGAAGCACCGAGTTAATCTGGATTATGAGAAGAAAAGGGCAACTCTGAGAACTTCTGATGATCGACAGATAATTAATTGGTGAATGTAGAGGGTTTTTGTCTAATGTGGTCTCAGCCCTTAAAGTTGAAAAGTTGATTAGAAAGGGATACATGGCTTATTTGGCTTACATTCTAGATCCAAGGTAATCTGATTCTGGGATTGACAAGATTCGAGTGGTGAAGGACTTCCCTGATATGTTTCTAGAAGAATTGCTTGGGGTGTCACTTAAGTGTGATGAGGTTGGGTTTGGCATAGAAGTCTATCCCGGTACGACTCTTGTGTCTATGACACCTAAAGAACTCAAAGAGTTGAAGGTGCAGTTACAAGAACTGTTGGATAAGGGTTTTATTCGACCAAATGTTTCACCTTGGGGAGCTCTAGTTCTATTTGTAAAGAAGAATGATGGAACAATTCCGTTGTGCATTGACTATCTAAAGCTGAATAAGCTTACGGTTAAGAATAAATACCCTTTACCTCGAATTGATGACTTCTTTGACCAGTTTTGAGGAGCTAAGGTATTCTCCAAAATTGACTTGAGATCGGGGTACTATCAGCTTAAGGTGAAAGATTCTGATGTGTTCAAGACAGCTTTTCGAACTCGTTATGGGCACAATGAGTTCTTGGTAGTGCCCTTTGGATTAACTAATGCCCTTGCTGCTTTTATGTACATGATGAATAGGATGTTCTACCCCTACTTGGATCAATTTGTGGTGGTATTTATAGACGACATTCTGGTCTACTCTAAATATGAGGCTGAGCATGAGGAGCATCTAAAGGTTGTTCTACAAACTTTGAGAGAAAAACAGCTTTATGCTAAGTTTAGCATGTGCGAATTTTGGCTATCTGAGGTGATATTTTTGGGTCATATAGTTTCTACTGAGGGTATTCGTGTGGATCTGAAGAAGATTGAGGCTATTATAGACTTGAAGCAACCTAAGAATGTTTTTTAGATTTGTAGCTTCTTGGATTTAGTTAGTTATTATCGGAGGTTTGTTGAAGGGTTTTCGATTACTGCGACACCTCTGACAAAGCTTCTGAGGAAGAGTGTTCCATTTGTTTGGATCGAGGCTCAAGAGGCTAGTTTCGAGAAATTAAAGTCTGTGTTGAATCAAGTACCAATTTTGATCCAACCTAAACCTAGGAAAGCTTATACTGTCTACAGTGATGCTTCTTACACTGGATTGAGATGTGTGCTAATGCAAGAGGGAAAGGTTGTGGTTTATGCCTCTCGACAGTTAAAACCGCATGAGATTAATTACCTTACTCATGACCTTGAGCTTGCTGCGGTAATCTTTGCTCTTAAAATTTGGTGACACTATCTCTATGAAGAGAAGTGTTATTTCTCCACTGATCATAAGAGCTTGAAGTATTTGCTTACTCAGAAGGAGCTTAATTTGAGGTAGCGTGTTGGTTAAAACTCTTTAAGTACTATGATTGTGAGATTGAGTATCACCCTAGTAAGGCTAATGTGGTTATAGACGTCTTAAGACATAGTGCTGTGATTGAGTTAAGGGCGTTGTTTACCAGAATGAGCTTGTTTGAGAATGGCAGTTTATTACCTGAACTCCGACTTATTCCCACTTTACTCTCAGAGATTAAGGCTGAACAAACTAATGATCTTTATTTAGAGCACCGTATGAAGGAGGTAGAGGAATGTACATCTGTGGATTTCTCCGTGGATCAAAATGGTTTACTATGTTTTCGTGGTCGATACTTTGTTCCGAGGGATTCTGAGATTAAGCAGACTATTCTCCTTGAGGCACATGATAGCCTTTATTCCATGCATCCTGACGGAGATAAGATGTATAAGAATCTTCGTGATAGGTATTGGTGGAAGGGTTTGAAGAGGGATGTTGTGGATTTTGTGTCGAAGTGTCTGACTTGCCAGAAAGTTAAGGCCGAGCATCATGTCCTTCGGGGTTACTACAACCGATTGAGATTCTTCAGTGGAAATGGGAAAGGGTGACTATGGTTTTTTTAGTGGTTTTCCTTTAACACCGTCCAAGAAAGATTCAGTGTGGGTGATTGTGGATCGACTCACTAAGTCCGCACATTTCATTCCAGTGAGGGTCGATTATCCTTTAAGTAAGTTAGCTCGACTCTATATCTCGGAGATAGTTCGTCTTTATGGGGTACCGTTATCTATCATCACTGATTGAGATCCGAGGTTTACTTCGATATTTTATGAACCCTTGCACCGTGCTTTGGGTACTCGGTTAAACTTCAGTACTGCTTACCATCCGCAGACTGATGGTCAATCCGAACTGGTGATTCAGGTCTTGAAGGACATGTTGAGGGGTTGTGTGATTGAGTATCAAGGGAGTTGAGAGGATTTCTTACCACTAGCTGAATTCGCTTATAATAACAGTTATCAAGCCAGTATTAAGATGGCTCCTTATGAGGCTTTGTATAGGGGCAAATGTCGTACCCCTATCGGTTGGACTGAGTTGATTGAACATCGATTGTTGGGACCAGATCTTGTTCATGAGTCTGAGGAGACTATTAAGTTGAATCATTAGAGGTTTTCTTGAAAGTTGCTTTTGACAGACAAAAGTCTTACGCCAACCTGAAGCGTCGGGATATTGAGTTCAGTGTGGGTGATGAGGTTTTCTTGAAAGTGTCTCCGTGGAAAAAGGTGCTTAGATTTGGATGAAAGAGCAAGTTGAGTCCTCGCTTAATCGACCCTTATCGGGTACTTCGTCGCGTAGGACCAGTTGCCTATCAGCTTGAGTTACCGTCAGAGCTTGAGAGGATTCATGATGTCTTCCATGTTTCCATGTTGAGACGTTACCGATCGGACCCGTCTCACATTGTGCCTATTGAGGAGATTGAGGTTCATTCAGACTTGAGTTTTAAGGAGGAACCGATTAAGATCATTGCTCAGGATGAAAAGGTTCTTAGGAGGAAAACCATTAAGATGACTAAGGTCTTGTGGTGCAACCATGGTTATAAGGAGGCTACTTGGGAGCCCAAATTCGTTATCATGGCCTAGTATCCACATCTTTTTGGTCCAGGTAAATTTCAAGGACGAATTTTTTTTTAAGGGGGGAGAGTTGTAACACTCTAAAATTTTTAGGAATTAAAAACAGAAAGTTTAGGAAATCTTGGAGGCTTTTTGGGTAAATTTCGTTAATTTGTGAAGTTAGGATTTAGGTGTAATGAGTGTGAAAGTTCAGGGTCAATTTAAAAACCCTAGTATACTCTAGGGACCTCTATGGAAATAACTCATGTTGTTTAGGTATAAAAACACCCTTAACTCCTTTTTAACCTTTCTTTTTCCATTTTGCTTCCTTGCCTGTCGTTTTTCCCCTTTTCTTTCATTCTTTTGTTTTTGTTCAACCTCCAAACTTTGATCATTTTCCATTTGTGCTAGGTACCGCCACCATAAATTTGTTCCTTGAGTGCGTACAAGTAAAATCGTGCATTTTTCTCCTTCCTTTCAACCACCGTTCGTGAGATTCAAGTACCAAACCCATTTGGCCGTTTGCTTTGATGGTTATTTTGTGTCTTCACTTGGATTTGAGTGTTGGTAAGTTGTATATTGTGGTTGTGGTTTGATTTTTTGAAATTGTTTGGGTGTTGTCAACGGCAGTCGGACGTTGGTTGTGGTGCTGTGTGGTTGCGGCGTTTATTTGGGGAAGAATGGGGGGTGCTAAAACCTAGAATTATGTTTGGTTTGGGTGGTGAAGTGGCCTGTTTTGTGTCAAGCCCAAATGACTAGCCTATACCCAATTGACCCACTAGCTCTTTTATCTTAACCCAAATTTTGAAGCCCAATTTGTTGACCTAAACCTTTAGCTAACATAACCCAAACATTTAAACCCAATAACCCAAACCCATTTGACCTAATAACCCAATTGAACCAAGTCAAACCGTTGATCGACTGTTGATCGTTGACTTTGATTATTGACCGTTGATTTTTCCAAGAAACCCTACCCTGCCATTTTTCGATGTCCTAAGTCCGTTTTGCCAAATTCGAACTCTAAAACCTCGTTTTGACTGTTTTATCTTTTGTGTAGTACTTTAAGTTATTTAGAGTTTTAATTTGAGTTTACTAATATAAAATATTCGTGTTTAGGTGATCACGATTTCGAGGCGGACGATTTACCTCCTCCACCTATGCAACCCGTTCCTGCATTGGTTCCGAGAGCTACACGTAAGTTACTTTAGTTTAGTCTTGTGTTAATGTGGTTGCTAGGATTGTAATAATATTTAGTTGTATTTGTAGGATCTAATTCCGTTAGACCAGGTACTCGTACAGCACGTGGCGGACGACCTCCTCGTCGTTCAAGTTTCCTTTTTGCTTGAGCTGTGTTTGTAATTGTAATCTACCTTAATGTACGTGATGTTGTTAAGATTATGTGATTTCATGCTGTTTGAAGTATGTTGATATTGAAATGATTATGTTGTGGTGAAAAAAATGGTATAATTGAAATTGAACTGTGAAAATGTATGTTGATAATGTCATGCATATATATATGTACATTGAGCATGTGACGAATAATTAGTGTGATTATTCTACTGTGATTATGGTATATGGGATATAAATTAAGATTGAGATTGAGGCAATATATATATTTATATGATAATCATGTGGTCATACCATTATGTGTTCATGGGGTGGGATTGTAAGGTGGAAGAAGTGATTATCATTCCTTTTAAGGTTGATACTAAAACCACACTGCGATTTGTGACGTTTGGTTGGGAAAGGATTTTGGGGAACCTTTTCACTGTGTTGGTGTGTTAGAGTATGGGTGCATTGCATTGTGCTTGTGATTGAAATATGATTTGTGGTTACCCTTCTGATATATAAATTGTTATGTAATATATAAATACATTAGGTTGTATTTACTTTAGAGATACACTGGGCTTTATAGCTCATATCTCTACAGTTTCCTTACAAGTATTCAGGAATTAGGTGACTTGGTACCCGGTGACTTAGTTACAAATTTACATTATTTTATATTATTATTATTATTATTTTGATTTTGGATTATTAATATTCTTTGTTGGCAACTATTCGTTTTGGGTTGTAAATACAATTTATTTTGGGACTTTTGGTATTTTATTTTTGGGAGTTCAATTAACTTATTTTATTTTTAATTATAGTTTTAATACTATATATATATGTATATTTATGTTTGTCTTTGAGAATGAATGTGTATGGTTTTGGACTGTCGAGTTGTGTGTGGGTAAATTACTTAAATAACCTTCTAGATCCGGTCGTATCTTCTGGGTCGAGTATAAGGGGTTACAGTTTTGGACAACTAGACTGTGGAGGAGCTTCTTGTAGTTTTTAGGACTTTTCTAAGAAAATATTCAGAATACACTTATCACTCTAAGCTTGAGAGTAATAGGGATCTTTTTATAAAGGGCACATGATCACTATCTTTTATTTAAATAAAAAATGATGTATTGTTTTTGTCCCATTTGACAAACACCTTACCATTCTTCTCATTCGTTCATACCACAATTAATCATTTTTTACTTCAATTATTCTTTGGATCCCTTTTTGTCTTTATGCTGGGTCTCTTGATATCAAGGATACGAGCGACATTGCTATTGTCTCGGAGCCCTTTTAAGAAGGACATGTGTCTAGAAAAACCTCAAGACTTCGAAGGCAACCAAGAATGTAACTTGTCTCCCGATCTGCTACGAAAACTGGATCAAGAAGAAAATAAAAATTACCTCACAAAGAATCAACAAAAATTGGGATATGTATCTCTGCAAAAATAAAATGATATTTCGTAGAGTTGCTCTAAGAATTTGAAAAGGTCTTCGCATGGCCTTATCAAAGCATGTCGGGTAAGGAAGTGATGTCATGACATACAGACTCACATAAAAGAAGAACGAAATCCAGTTCAATGGAAACTTCGAAGAATGAGGCCTGACACACCATTAGAAGAAGAAGAAAAAAAAAAGAGAAAGAAAGTCAAGATGAAAACCCGCAAAGGGTATCTTTTTAAAAAAAAAAAGGGAAAAGAAAAGAAGAAGAAAAGAGAAAGGAAGAAAAAAGAAAGTCAAGATGAAAACCCGCAAAAGGCACCTTGAAAATTTATATATCCCCTTCACCTCTTCACGTCATGGCTTCTTTTTATGTAGGGCATGGACGTCATCGAGCCAAATTCGTCAAAAGCTTCCAATGGGCATCAATTCATTACTTCACCAAATGGGTAGAAGCTGCTTAATGTGCCAATTAGTAGTTAAGCAAATTCTTGAAAAAGAGATTATATGTCGATATGAAATGCCAAACAGGGTCATGTCTAACGGTAACTTGAAGAACGGCACGATAACGAAAGTTTACAGCTAATTCAAGATCAAGTATCACAACTCAGCACCACATCGCTAAGTGAATGAGACTGTGGAGGCAACCACAAGAACATCAAAGGATTGATTGGAAAATAGCAGAGACCTACAAAGGCTTAGCATGAGAAGTCAGTATTTACTCTCTACGCTTATTTGAACGTCCATCAAGGCCTACACCGAGGCAATATCTCTTTCAAAGGCAATTTTACCTCTTTGATCGAGGAAAGGAGGCTAAAAGCCATCTGTCATGATAAGATGAACCAAAAACGAGTAACAAGGGCTTATGACAAAGAAGGATCCACCCTAGAGAATTCCACAAGGGAGCTCTGGTTTTGAAAATGATCTTGCCTATAAAAGATCTTCGAGGAAAATGGATGCCAAATTGGGAAGGACCCTATGAGGTGAAGAAAGCATTTTTTGGAAGAGATTTGACTTTGACCAAGATGGAAGGCAAAGACATGCCTAACCCTGTGAACTCGGGTTCGATGAGGAAGAAATTTCAAAAAAATTATAATAATAAATTTAAAAAAAAAGAAGAAAAGAAAAAGAAAAAGAAAAGAGAAGAAAAAAGAAAAAAAGAAAAAAGAGAGGTCGAGGTGAAAACCCATAAAGGGCATCTCGAAACCTAAGGAGATTTGAGTTGAAAACCTGAAAAGGCGACTCAAATTTGAATAAAAAAGAGGGCATGAAACAGTCTTCTCTCTCAAAAGTAACAAGGTGGAGAAACTTTACATCTTGAGGCATCGACGAAGTATTCCAAGTTTTATGGATACATATCAAGCTCAGAGTGGTCCTCATCAAGTTTACTCAGTGAAGCTCAGACTTTGATATTTGGGGCACCTAACTCCATTCTTTGCTCACCTTATGTGGGTTATTTTTAATCTTTTCGTTTGTGAGAGTTTTACTTCCAATAAAATTTAATTTATCCGCCTTGCGAACCTGTTCAAGCATTTTTGCATTGAAATAATTGTAAGTGAACCAATGATTTTTAATTTTTTCATTCATTCTACCTTTGCCTCAAATACAGTTCAATTTTATCCACCTTACAACCTTGTTCAAGCACGTTTGCATTGAAATAACAGTCAGTGGACTAATAATTCTTTTCATTCACGCAAGCTCTACCTCCAATAAAATTCAATTTTATCCACCTTACAACCCTGTTCAAGCATTTTTTGCATTGAAATGACGGTTAGTGGTCAAATGATATAAGGAATAAAAGGATTTCTGTATATCGCTCTGGAAAATTTCTAAATAGTACAAGGACCGGAAACAGAACCACTAGTTAGAAATAACCAAACCCTAGGGTTAGAAGGGTCTTGAAATAAATAGTTCAAATTACGAATACCTCTTTAGGTTTCATGTCAAAGATACCATACAATAATGAAAACATGATAACACATCAAAGATAGGACTTAGACAAACGACGAACAATGTCGACCTAAGGACTAAAAATAAAATCATTCTCAGAGATGATATTTTTGCATCCATCATTCATACTCATGTGGTTAGGAGCATTTGACTCATTTCTAATCATTAATAAACTGGTCTACATAGAGGCCCATTAAAGCATAGCCTACAAGTTTCATTACCATATAATGGCGAAATGAACCAAGGAAACACAGAGATATGAAGGGAAAGGTTGAGGCTACAACGGTAAACCTAGAACCCTAGAAGGCATGACGGGAAAGATTGAAGTTATAACGATGAGTCTTATACCCTAAAGACGAAGAGGAGTAGATTAAAGCCGTAACCGTGAATCTTTTACCTTGAAGTTACAGTGGATTAGATCAAACTACAATACCAAGTATTTATCTCTCTGAAGTTGAAGTAAGAGCAAGATGAAGTTTCGACATTAAATCCTATCTTCTTGAAGTTATAGTGGAGTTAGATTCAAACTACATCATTCTGGTTTTTTACCCTTAATCAAGAAGGGTAGATTGAAGATTCTGATCTCTTACTCTGATCTCACATCCATCCAATCTTTTACCCCGAGCTTGGGGCAGATTACCATCAGCCAATCTCTTACCCCGAGCTTGGGGTAGATTGCAGCTATCCAATCTTTTACCTCGAGCTTGGGGCAGATCACCATTAACCAATCTTTTACCCCGAGCTTGGGGTAGATTGCAGCCATCCGATATTTTATCCCGAGCTTGAGACAGATCACAATCAGCCAATCTCCTTACCCAGAGCCTAGTGCAGATTGCAACCATCAGATCTTTTACCCCGAGCTTGGGGCAGATCACCATCAGTCAATCTTTTACCCCGAGCCTAGGGCAGATAGTAGTCATCCTATCTTTTACCCCGAGCTTGGGGCAGATCACCATTAACCAATCTTTTACCCCAAGCTTGGGGCAAATTGCAACCATCCGATCTTTTACCTCGAGCTCGAGGCAGATCACTATCAGCCAATCTCTTACCCCGAGCCTGAGGTAGATTGCAGTCATCTGATCTTTTACCCTAAGTTTGGGGCAAATTACCATCAACCAATCTATTACCCCGAGCTTGGGACAGATTGCAGCCATCCAATCTTTTACCTCGAGCTTGGGGCAGATCACCATCAACCAATCTCTTACCTCGAGCTTGGGGTAGATTGCAGCCATCAAATCTTTTACCCCGAGCCTGGGGCAGATCACTATTAGCCAATCACTTACCCTGAGCCTGGGACAGATTGTAGCCATCCAATCTTTTTCCTCGAGCTTGGGGCAGATCACCATCAACCAATCTCTTACCCCGAGCTTGGGGTAGGTTGCAGCCATTAGATCTTTTACCCCGAGCCTGGGGCAGATCACCATCAGCCAATCTCTTACCCCGAGCCTGGACCAGATTGCAGCTATCCGATCTTTTACCTTGAGCTTGGGGTAGATTGCAACCATCCGATCTTTTACCCTGATCATGAGGCAGATCATTGCCAGCCAATCTCTTACTCCACGATTAGGAGCAGATTGCAACCATCTGATCTTTTACCTCTAGCTTGGGGCAGATCATCATCAGCCAATCTCTTACCCCGAGCCTGAGGCAGATTACAGCCATTAGATCTTTTACCCCGAGCCTGGGCATATCACAATTAGTCAATCTCTTACCCTGAGCCTAGGGTAGATTGTAGCCATCCGATCTTTTACTCCGAGCTTGGGGCAGATCACCATCAACCAATCTCTTACCCCGAGCTTAAGGCAGATTACAACCATCAGATCTTTTACCCCGATCATGGGACAGATCACTGTCAGCCAATCTCTTACCTTGCGATAGGGGGCATATTGCAACCATCCGATTTTTACCTCGATCATGGGGCAGATTGAAACCATCCAATCTCTTACGCCGATCATGTGGCAGATTTAAACCATCCAATCTCTTACCCCGATCATGGGGCAGATTGAAACCATCAACTAATCTTTTACCCCTAAATCACGAGGGCATATTGAAGCCACCATCTCACAGAAGCGAATCTCAATCCCCTTGAAGTTGCAGTGGAATGGAGTGAAGCTACAGTAGCAAATTTTGTCATCTTGAAATTACCTTGGGATAGGGTGGTATCCCGACACTAATTTCCATCTTCCCAAAATTGTAGGGAAGTGGATGCAATGAAGTTAAACAACTAGTGAAGTAAACAACGGGTTACTTGAAGAAGAAGGGCTAAAGAGACCAGATCCAGTGGAACCGGACAAAATTGATCATCCTTTTAGTCTTTGCTCTGTTCCTGTTGCATAACAACGAGCAAAGAGGGGCAGCTGTTGGAACCCAATTTTGATTGGACCCAATTTGAAAAAAAATTACCCAAAAATAAAATTTTAAATTAAATTTATTTAATTAAAAAATGTCCATATTACAAATCCATTTTCATGACCCAAAATACCTAAACTACCTAAAACCCAAAATACACCCAAAAGCCCAAACCACTAAGCTTAAGCCCACTCTAAACCTAGCCCACAACCTTAACTCAAGAGGGGAAACCCTAATTTCCCCTCACTCTTTCTAGTCGTCCCTATTGTTGCTACCCATTCCTCCACTTATGTGCCCCACATCAACTCCAATCACCACTTGCCTCTGCCACCACCACGTGATCACCTGCAAAAACAAAGAGAAGAGACAGAAGCAAGAACAAAAAAATGCATGTATGCATTCGGTTATAAAAAGCCATGTAAAAATCGTAAAAGGGGGCTCCGCTTTCGATTTCACGAGCATTAAAAAAAAAGCATATTCAAGCAAAAAAATTCAATCGACCATCATCACAAGGTATATTAATACTTATCTACATATAGATATACATATATACCAATATATATATGTTTATTTATTTTTTATATACTGCATACATATATTTGTTTTTTTTCTATACGCATATATATACATATGGTTGTTCTATTTAATTTTCTTTTGTTTTTTCTATTTTTAAGCAAAATATATAGATAAAAATAAACAAAAATAATAATAATAAAAATTTAAAACCTTTGAAATTGGGTTTTCGAAAGAATAAAAAAAGAGGTTATTTTTTAAGTTTTTAAAGATTTGAGGGTTTAGATCGATAGATCTAATCCCGATCTACGATCTAAAAAAAATAAAAAAAATTACCTTGGTGCTACCGTGCACAATGGTAGACGACGACGACGACGAGCGATGGTCAGCAAGGAATGGCGACGACGACAACTGGAATGGCTCACCAAAAAAATAGAAAGAAGAGAGAAAGGAGAGAGAAGAGAGGATTTTGGTGTTTTTTGAAGAAAAGAATGAGGAAAATGAAAAAAAGGGGTTTTAAAGGGGGTTTATATAGACTCCCAAAACGACGTAGTTTTGGTAGTAATTTAAAACACTCTAAAACTACGTTGTTTTGATACTACATGAATAAATTTTTTTTAAAAAATAAGTTATTTATCCATTCGGTCCTTTCGCATTTTTTGATTTCTACAATTTAATCTTTTTCACATTTTTTAATTATTTCAAATTTACCCAGGGATTTTATTTTCTTTTCAATTTAGTCCTTTAACTTCAGAACGCATAAGAAGCTGCCACGTGACACTTTTTTGGATTATTTTCAAATTAAGAAGCTTCCTAAAACTTCTCTAAAATCACATTTTAATCCAAACTTTCTCAAAATTACATTTTTATCCCCAAACTTTTCTAAAATTATATTTTAACCCCATATTCTTCGAAACTTTATTTTTGACCTTGTTTTTTTTCCCTTTTTTTTTTCGATTTTTGTACATAAAATTTAACTATTTTTTTATTTTCTTCACCTTTTTAATTAATCCCATTTTCTGATTTAGTTTCACGTTCTTTTCGTACTTCGTATATTATTAATCCTATGCTTAATTTTTGCATTTACTTATCTACTTAATTATTATTTAAATTTTCCGTTATTTGCACATTCATGTTTAATTTATGCACTCATATTTAAATTAATTTTTTTTTTGATTTTTCTCTAAAATTACGAATATTTTAAAATAGAGGCAATATTCCTTTATTTCAAGTTTTGAAAAATTATGTCTTAACTTACTAGGTGCAATTTTTTTTTGAACTAGAATAATCAAATACCCTTTTCAAGGTTTGAAAACGAGGGAATGCCTATTATTTTCAGATCTCGAAACGTTATGTCCTAACTCACTGGGCATGACTTTCTTCCTCGATCATTTCGAAATAACGAGACTTCCTCACGAAATTCGATTTACCTTCTTAAAACGTGTACATCAAATAAATCATGCATTTAAGAATCGTATTTTAAATTTTACTTGAGTTTTCAAATTTTTAACAAATCAAAACCCGAAAATAATTGATGTGGTACCAATTTTGAGCGTGTGAGGGTGCTAATCCTTCCTCACACGTAATCGACTCCCGAACCCGTTTTCTGGATTTCGAAGACCAAAATATTTTTCAAAACGGATTTTAACGTTTTGTAGTGATCCAATCACACCGAATAAAAAGATTGGTGGCGACTCCATATTTCAATTTTAAAATATTTTCGAGAGTTTTTGTTTTTAAAAAAAAAAAACGTTTCGACATGTATAATTAACATAACAAATTATAATTAATTTAATATAAACCTATTTAATTAATAATGAACTTAACATTAAAATTATTAAACCAATTTCATGGTAATTAGCTTTTACCATTTTTACAATTTAATTTTTGTAACTTAATTAATTATCAATTTGGCAGAATAACCTATCCAAAATTTAATTCACCTATACAATAACTTTGTAAATATTGAATAAACATATTTACAAGCTCGATTTACAAAAATGAGTACTCGATACATCATTTTCCAAAACCATTGACTTTAGGGTTGATACATTTGTACCTTTATTAACTATTCATTCGATGAATTTAATGGACCAAAAAGTAATATAATACTATAATAAACTCGTAAATATTAATTAATAATATTTACGAACTCAATTGTTATAGAATGAGGTTCCGAAACTGCCATTTTCGACACCACTAACTTTCGAGTCATTACAATCCAGGGTGGTAGTTTCGATGCAGGTAATTGTTTCGACTATAACCAACTATTTTGCACAGACCACAATGTTTAAGGTCAATTATCTCCCTCAGGTCCATGTCACATTGAATCCAGGTAATGTGCGGGCGACTTTTTGGCTTCTTACGTATCCCAAAGTTTGGAACCAACTTGAAAGTCGACGAAGGGACTTTCAATGTCAACACATTCCGTAGGGTAGGGAACTCGCTTCTACAAATACGTAATGTGCATTCTAGTTTGTACACCTCATTGATATATTATCCAACATAGATCGAGGTGTCAACACAAGCTGCAATGATGTTCGCACACGGGTACCAAAGTGTATGAAACCTTCAGCAATCGCACCATCTATTTTGGAGATCAACTTTGTAAGACCTATACAGGATACCCGGTCGACGATCGATGGATAATTCTTCATTGATATAACCGCATTAATATATTCAAAAAGTTTCCAACTACCAAGAATATAATTCTACATGCATAGACTTTGCTCTCCGAGTGTTAACCTCCATTACTTTCTTAACCTCTTCGACATATACATGTCCTACCTCCATCTTCTTTACTTGTTTCAACCTCATTCTTGGCATCAAGGTTGTTAGCTTGTAGAATATAGCTGAGAAAATAGATGAAATTGGAAGCTGTCGTGTACGTTTCAAGATGAAGTTAATGACCTATACCAAGTTTGTAGTCATATGACAATATCGAGATTCGTCATCGAAACTTTGAGCCCATTTCCACGGCTTTATGGTCCCAAACCACTCCTGTAATGTATGATTCATTTCACCGTGTATATCAAGCTGAAGCCTTGCCAGCTTCTGTTTGAAACAATTTTATTCTATCTCGTACCTAGTGTATGTATTCTGTTAAGACATGTTATGTTTTGTTACACAATTTGTAAATGTATTAAAAAATAATAATAATAACTAAGAATTACCCATGTTCACAACTTGTTTGCGCCAATTTGCATGCTTGAAGTCCCTATGGAAGTTCACCTCAATGTGACAAATGCAATATACGGATCTCCACAGAACATTGGAATGCTTAATCGTGGCAACTAGCCCATTTGATCTACTAGAAATGATGCAAATATTGTCTTCTCTAACAAGATACATTCGTAAGTTCGTTAGAAAAAATTGTCAGGATTCCATGTTCTTCGACTCTATAATGGCAAACGCTATTGGTAGCACGTATAACCAAGTCCCATCAACATGCACAAATGGCTTGTAATGGGGAAAGACCAAATGAATGGATTGAATGTCCAAAACATCCGATGGAAAATTCTTCTCCCTAGTTGTAATTTCTCGTCCGGGCCGTAAGAAGGTATCGTTTGCAAGTCAATGACAGTCTCTATTATGTACTCTTGCATAGCGGTTATCCACCCTTGAAGTTCATTGTACGATGCAATCCAATCTCCATACAACTACTCCATTGCCATTTGTTTAGCCAACCATGCCTTCCAGTATGACATTTGGTATTGAAACTGTTCTTGCATTTTGGAAATCAAGACCGATACAAAAATGATGGACATGTCTTTAACCAGTGGCATGATACAGTTATAGATAGTTTTTTAATCAAGTTTTGAGATGATTTTGCGTCATACGTGCAAAACTGTATGTACGAGGCCTAACATTTTTCTAAATCTCCCACAATTGGGGCCTCCGGATAAATACAACTCGTACCTCCGACTTACACCCTTTTGTCAACCTTCAACACTCCTTAACATATATTATCAATTTAAAGTCAACGACTTTGTAGTTAATCGACATCTTCATGCTATACCACTTGATGGTAAATATGTAATCATCCTTGTTCGCGAATTGTTGGCCCACAAACAACTCTTCCGATTCGGGATCTGTTGTCCACCAGTGAACATGTATTATATCATGGTAATCTGGGAACTTGAACGTATGCACCACATCGGGATCTATGCTTGACATGTAGGCCCCAAGGTCATTGTGCATGACAATGCCACGACTCGGGTTCCCGATCAAAGGGACGTAAACATTTTCATCATTGTCCGCGCCTTCGTCATCATTATCATTAGATGCCTCATCTACATCTGGGTCACTAAAATCTTCACCCTCGTGATCAGAACGACTATGATTATTGGATTCATCTTCACCATCCACATCGGTCTCAATCACGATTGGATGTATCTGTAAATGAGGATTCAAATTAAGGTTGTCATACACTGTCCAAGCATGGTGTGGATTTTCGACCCATGTCGACGTCACTCCACCACCATACTGTTTTGTCTACCAACATTAAGATTGATGTCAAACCTGCGCATTGACGATCGCTTATCGACAGACACTCTCGAAACCTCCAATACACAGGTATTGAACTCCATATTATTGACTTAATGGAGTGACATCTTCAACGAGCTCCACATCCGCTAACTCAACAAACAACTGAACCGATTTTGTGTTTACCTTTCTAGTCGGGCAATACAATGCGACTATTGTCTTCACGTGTTTATTGTCTAAAAGTTTCATCTCGATAAATTTGATGGATCTAATGAAATTGGAAATTTGTAGAATAGTCTCGACATCCTCCTCCCACAACATCGAGCAATTTTTGATCAAATATTTTCTTTCATATCATTTATAGTCACATTCTTATTAAATCTCATTTCTATTTGTTGGCGAGATTCAAATATACAAGCAACAACTATTTCTAACATTACTCCATTGAAATAAATGTATAAAAAAAATGGATTATCCATTTTCGATACTAACTTCAACAAATTGCTATAAAAAACTTCTTTTCTTTCTTATTTTCTCCTCTAAAACTGCTACAAGAAACTTCAACAAAACACAAACTTTCAAAACTAACAGATTTTTGGTTGGGTTTAGGGTATATATAGTGCCCAATGGTGTCGTCTGACACGTCGGTGACCCCAATTAAAAAATATTATTATTTTTTAAACTGAAAAAAGGCTTCAAAATAAAACGAAAAAAATTAGAAAAAACCTTGGAAAGCAAAAAAAAGCAGGAAACTTGTTACTGTCCGATCATGTCCGCGGCAAGCCTTGAAATCGATGCTTTTTTTTACTTTTCAAGCTTTCTTTTTTTACCTAGTAAAATAAAATATTTAAAAATCTCACCACAATTTTTTTAAAACTAATGACGTCGCATTATTGGTGGAGGAACTGTTGAGTTTGCCTATTTTCTTAGTTTGTTTTGTGTCTATCTTATTTTGGTAATTATTTATTTTTATATTATTTGTTTAAAAAAATCGATACATATAGGTTAAAATATGTTGTTAGTCTCTTTATTTTAACAAAATTTAATATTTAATCTTTATACATAAAAAGTTAAAATTGATTCTGACTTTTATTTATTTATTTATAAATTTCAATCTAATCATTAGAATCGTAAATATTTTCTATTAAAATTTATCAATTTAACATGATTTATTCTCATGTGACATGATATATGATTGGTAAAAATAAATATATTAAGTTGACATTTTTTAACGAAAATTATCAGAGACAATAATAATTGAACAAAAAAATTTTAATTAAAAAATAAACAAAAATTTTAACTCTTTTAAGTACATAAATTAAATTTCAAATTCTATAAAGATATGGAGTTTGTATATATAAAATTTAATAATTTTTTTATAATTCTTAAATAATTTTTTGGAATATTGTATAATTATTCAATAATCATTTAACGAAATACGAACAAATATTAGCTTATAATTACATTAGTATATTAAAAAAATTATTTAACGAAGGATTGAAGTCCAAAATGAATCTTATTTTTTTTTTTGAAAATAAAGATTCCAATTTGAAAAAAAAACCACAAAATAAGCAAGAGAAAAAAAGATGTTTGGGCGGATTTACATGGTAATCATCCAAAGCTGTCTTTTTAATAAATTTCTATTAAAAGACATTTCTATATTTTAAAATTCAAAACAAAAACAAACGGGAGCGTCTTGCTTTCCCTCCCTCTTTTTATAAAGTTTGAAATTCAAACGAAGGGCCAGACCAAAGCAGATCAGATCCCTTCTCTTTTTCCTCTCTGAAACAACGTATCGATTTTGTGGATTGAAAAATCAAAATGGAAAAGTACGAGAAGCTGGAGAAGGTAGGGGAGGGTACCTACGGCAAGGTTTACAAGGCCAAAGACAAGGCAAGCGGCCAATTGGTGGCCCTCAAGAAGACTCGTCTTGAGATGGACGAGGAAGGCGTCCCTCCCACCGCTCTCCGTGAGGTCTCCCTCCTCCAGATGCTTTCCCAGTCTCTCTACATTGTCCGTCTCCTTTGCGTCGAGCACGTCGATACCAACAAGAACGGTGGCTCTAAGGCCAATCTCTACTTGGTTTTTGAGTACCTTGATACCGATCTCAAGAAGTTCATCGATTCCCATCGCAAGGGTCCTAACCCCAGGCCCCTTCCTCCTTCCCTCATTCAGTCCTTTCTCTTCCAGCTTTGCAAAGGTGTCGCTCACTGCCACAGCCACGGCGTCCTCCACCGTGATCTCAAGCCCCAGAATCTTCTCCTCGATAAGGAAAAGGGTATCCTAAAAATTGCAGATCTGGGTCTTGGCCGTGCTTTCACTGTTCCTCTCAAGAGCTATACTCATGAGATCGTAACGCTCTGGTACAGGGCCCCTGAGGTTCTGCTTGGCTCTACTCACTACTCCACCGCCGTCGACATGTGGTCTGTTGGATGCATCTTCGCCGAAATGGTTAGAAGGCAAGCATTGTTCCCGGGGGATTCTGAATTCCAGCAATTGCTTCACATTTTCAGGTATATTTGTTTCTTCCCAATGTATCTCTTCCTAGCAACCGCCCTTTTTCTCGTTTTTTTTTCTTAATTGGGTGAGAATTGAAAAGGTTACTGGGCACCCCAACTGAGAAGCAATGGCCTGGGGTTACCTCTCTAAGGGATTGGCACGTGTACCCACGGTGGGAGCCTCAGAACTTGGAACGCGCTGTTCCTTCCCTTTCTCCTGAAGGGGTTGATCTTCTCTCTGTAAGTCATCATTCTTTTACTAAAGATTAACAAACTGTTCAAATCAAAGCATCATAATATAGTCGTGTTTTCTAATGTAGATTTATTCTTCCTTTGTTTCAAACAAATACCTGTTGATGCAGTCTCATTTCAGTATCAACTATTCTACATATTATAGTTTAAGAAGAAAATTAAGTACTATTAAATTTTTTTGTACTTCTATATAGCTGCCAACAAGCAAACTCCCAAAAAGTTCAAATTATGTAGTCATGGATTAATTAAAAAAATCCAAAATGATTGTCAAAAAGTTTGTTAGTTTACAATCTTGGTAAAATAAATACATTAAAATAGTATGAATAATTCATATGATTCTCAAAATTCATGAAAGAAATTTAGAAAAAAAAAACTAAGCATATTTGGGTTGGAAAATACTTGTATTCGACATTTATCCAAGTGCAGGTCGTCTTCAACTCACAATTGCAGTCCTGCCACGGGGAAGAATTTTGAGAGAAAAAAAAAAAAGTCTAGCATAATCAACATTTAGGCCATGTGAATAGAACCAAAAGGGGGTAGAGAATACAGATAGAAAAAGCATCGAAGCAAATTAGAATTCACTTGGAAATTCGTTGCATGTTATACTAGGATTATAGCAATGGTCAGAGTGATTCAAGTCAATAAAAGCTTTTTAATCTAGGATCATGTGTTCAAAGTCAAATATTTAAAGAATAAAGGAACAGGTAGCGATATACATGAAATTTATTACTTCTATATGTCCACTGATCTTTATGCATAGGTATATGCACAGCAAAAGAAGGAACTGAAAATAGTCCTTTTGGTGCCTTTTACTCTTTTAATTCCTATTTCCTTAGCCTTTTTGCACGGATGCCAATTTCAAGTCATACACCATGATCGTTGCCAAATAATTTCGTAATGATATAACACATAAAAAGTGTTTACCGTCTATGACAATGACAACATCTAGTTCATGCTCACGATTTACTGATTTACTTCTGCATTTATTGCACATTTTGGAGGCTAATAGCTTTTTATTTTTGGTTATTGCAGAAGATGCTTCAATATGACCCTGCAGAGAGAATATCAGCAAAAGCAGCTATGGATCATCCTTATTTTGACAGCCTTGATAAGTCCCAATTCTGAATTTGCATTGCATGGTTATAGTATTAAATGAAATTTTCTTTTCTCGCTTAGAATGGTATTTCTTTTCACTAGGTGCTCGCTTCCTTGAGCCTAAACTCTAAAGCACCAGCTTCTGAGCTTCAAAATATGTGTCGGGAGATTAGTTGTCATCAACTAGGTGATCCAAACAGTCTTTGACAAGTTGCTTTTATATTCATGTGTAACCTTTTATAAGTTTGTAACGGTCCAGATATCAACCAGTTCACTTTGAAACTTCTCTTGATATATAATTTAATGCGGTTTTAATCTTTTCATTGAGCATCTTCGGGCAACTTCAAATGTCAGGCAGTGAATTGCTTTTATTCACTTTTGTTGCAGTGGAATGCTTTCAAGTTCTTGAATGAGAGTTTTGGTTCGATTGCATGTGTAGATGTCTAATTGATTAATACTAGTAAACTAGTGGCAGTGCTAAAGAACTGCCTTGTATTTATGATTCAGTGTTACCAACTGTCTGAATGTGTTTCAGTTGCCGATGGAGTAATTAATTGTGCAATTGCAGGCCATAGGACACCAGGCAGGTAGATGAGTTTATTTGAAGCTTGTTCTGTGTCACAGTAACATATGTGCCTTAAATGGCATGTTCAGTTTTGTTTGCTAGTGAATTTAAGATGAAACCTTCAAATTAAGTCGAGATAAATCTTTTTTGTATTTTAGGTGTTGGATCTTAAAGTTCAGAGAAGAATTGGTGTGGGATTCAAGTCTATGAAATACTGTATTGTTATGTGCCAATCTCTTGGTAATGGGTTTCATATATCCTTGTTCTTAGTGAGTACATTGTTGTGAGATCATTGGCGTTTCAACTTCAACGTGAATGCTTATTGCAAATCTTTACTCTCTTGGACTTTGCTACTTTGGTTAGAACTAGTCGGGTGTTAAAATGGGGGAAAATTAGTGATATATGCTAAATTTAAAACTAAAATAGGGATTTAAGTAATTTTTGTTGAAAGACATGAAAATATGCTGATTTTGGAGATATAAGATAAAACATGTCGTGTAGGACACATTTTCAAATGACACGACATAGGGTAGGGTAAAAATGTGATTTGTAAGATGTGTTTTCAGGTGATGTAAAGAAGAGTGAAAACAAGTCTTATAGGGTGCATTTTTGTATTGTCTCGTCCCATATTTTGTAAATTTACTTTTGAAAACTCGAGAAAATTTTTTAAAACCCAAGAATCTTGGGATAAAGTTTTTGAAATCTAAGAATCTCTAGATAAAATTTAATCTCATCTATTTGTGGCACAATAGGAATCTTTAAAATTTTTTTAGAAGAATGCTTCTTAGAAGTGTTTTTTTTATAGATCATGTTTAGACTTGATTATGGATCGGGTGACTCGATTAGATTCACTCAAAATGTAAAAAGTTTTGAGCAAATATATAAACTCGAAAAATAAACTTGAATAAAAAACGATACTTGTTTTCTAAAAAGATCGAGTCTCGAATAAAATGTTTTTTATTCGGGCTCGGTTCATCCCGAATAACAAGCCTATGCTTTCCCCTTTTTTTTCCTCAGTCGAATCAACCTTTTCCAACACTTCAATATCTAAATCCCTAAAAACCCTTAATTTCTAACAACCTTTTCCTCCTCTCCTCCACTATCATCATTCAAATAAGCTAACAAATAAAACATATTTGCCTTCTCCACTCCATCAACACCCATTGACCACCACCATCATTGTTCACCAGTCAACTAGTCGCCAACAATGACCATACACCCATTATCGCTTCCTTTAACACATGTTGCCTCCATCGATCACCACCATCATCAACAAACACTACCAATTGTGGTTCTCTAATATCCACCAGAGCAACTTCTCAGTCTGATTAAAACATATGATATTCTTATGCATGCAACTAGTTGGAGACGAAGATACTAAAAAACACTCTATCATACTCCATGATGTTCTTCTTTTCTTTCTTACGTATTTGGTTCCTCTTTTTTTTTTTTTTTTTTGTATTTTGAAATTTTTTTTCTAAATTTTCTTAATTGGTGATTGATCGATTTTTTTCTTATCTCGTCATTGACAAACTCCATTCTTTTTTTCATTTGTGCATGTCTCATTTTATACGAATTCTTAATCTGTATTTTCATCTTTTAAAGTTGTTTGTTTTTTGATTAATTTGGATTTTCAATCTGTTATTTTTGTTTGTTGCGAACTGATATGCTTAGCAGTTGTAATTGATTCCCATTTCTATTTTGAGATCCATAGTTAGAAATGTTCGCTCCTTGCATGTTCACACTAGTGTTATGGGTTGCAATTCAAAACTCGTGACCATAGCACAAAATGCATCTCATGGATGGTTATTGTTTAGATGAGAATCATTTGACCCACGAGAATTAGTTTGATTCAAAGAACTATTGGAAAAACCTGTTCGTTTGAAACTTGGGTGATCTAATGATGTAAATATGAAAAGTTAAGCTACTTTGGTAAATAGGAAAACCAGTCTTAGAAGATTGAGTAGAATAATATGTTGTAAGATTAGATATGATTTGATTACGTAAATCTTGTAAATCCTTTAATTGTAAGGATAGGCTTAATCTCGTCCGTTGATATAATTTAATTCATACCGTCGGTTTGAAGGGAGCTCAATTATAAATAGAGAGTCTTCTCAATTGTAAATCATCTATTCATCCATTATTTCATTGTATCTTGTATTCTTTGAGAAAGTGAATACAATTGAGAGCATTTACTCAAACACCTCTCGTGCATAGCTTTTCTATGGTTATTCTGTTCTTTTGAGCCTTCTTTGGATTTGTGTTGTTTCCCTTATATAATTTGGTTTCTTGAAGGACTTTCGTGTGAATCTTTAATTGTTGGTGGTTAAGCTGACTTAAACGTGTTTGAATTGATAGGATTGCTTAAGGCCGTACAGATTGTGAGACTAAAGTTTTAGCCCCATGACAATTGGTATCAAAGCCAAGTTGTGAAGGCATCGCTAAGATGTCAGAAGAAGTTGTCGATCAAAATGAGTCAAAGGAGACACGTTGGTAGGGCCAGAAAACTAGTCGTTGAGATATCTTGAAGGACTTTTGTGTGAATCTTTAATTATTGGTGGTTAGGCTGACTTAGACGTGTTTGAATCGATAGGATTGCTTAAGGCCGTATGGATTACGAGACTAAAGTTTTAGCCTCGTGACAATTGGTATCAAAGCCAAGTTGTGAAGACATCATTAAGATGTCGGAAGAAGTTGTCGATCAAAATGAGTCAAAGGAGACACGTTGGTAGGGCTAAAAAACTAGTCATTTTGAAGGATATGTTGTCGATGATAGAGGAATGAGTGGTTAATCTCAAGGATTCCATTTATCGAGGCATGCATAGACGATTGGAGGGAATGGTCCAAGGACTTTGTGCTAATGTCTCTCAATTTCAATGTGGAAATGGTACAAGAGTTGTTAAATTCCATTAGGAATAACCTGACAGAGAGGAGTGATGCTTTCCAGGCCATGGTGATAGCTTGGAAGGAGGAAACAATGGCCACGACGACGGCTTTGAGCACAATAATAGATTAGCTCGAAGGAAAGCTTGTCTTGTGTCGAGCAACCGTGGGTAATGGAGTATCGAGTGCAATACTCAATAGAAAGACAAATGTCTAGAAATCAAAACAATTTACCGGGACAAGGTCTACATGTGATGTGGATAATTTCTTGTGGAGGATGAAACACAAGTTCTGTGCCAATGACATCATAGATGATGCGATTTAGGTAAATAATGCTTCCATGTTTCTTATTGATATTGCACTTTTATAGTGGTGAAATAGGTCCATAAATAAAATACATAATGAGATTCGGACGTGAGAAGAGTTCCAACATGAGTTAAAGGGGTGATTTTATCCAAAATTTATCAAGGAGGAAGCTCGGCCAAAGTTGTAATAGCTTACGCAATGAGGCGCATTAGGGGAGTATGTTCGAGAGTTCAAGGAACTCATACTCTAAATTTCAGATCTGACGGATATTGAGACGTTTCTTGCTTTTAAGAATGGGTTAAAGTTGTGGGTCAAACAGGAATTGGAATGACGTGTCAAAGAGTTGTCGAAAGTCATGACGGTAGCAAAGTCCATGGTCAAAGCTAGGTTTAGGGAAAAACAAGCTTGAGTCTTTAGAGTCTAAGGAAAGGGGCGTATGTGAGGGGAATCACAAGGACAATAATGACAACGGTAACGATAATTGTGGTAATAGAAAACTATGAGTTGAGAAGAAGAAACCCAACAAAAAGATGGGCAAGATCAAATGCTTTATTTGTGACAATTCACATATGTTGAAGAAATGTTAGAAGAAATTTGTACTTTTTGATAAGGACAAGTTGAAAGGTAAGGTCATGAGACTTGGGTTGAACGCAAGGGATGTCGAAGCTAAGAAGGCTAAAAACGAGAAAAAGTCAGTGGAGTGCTTATTGTGTCATGGTCCGCATAAGTTGCAGAAATGTCTGAAGAAGTCTGTTGTCGAATGGCACAATGGATCAGACAAAATACCTATTATGCTTAGTTTGATCATGGGAAGAGTTGAAACTAAAAGGGCAAAGAGAAGCAAGAAGAAATGAGTGAAATGCTTTTTGTGTCGTATTTCGTATGAGTTACGAAACTGTCCAAAGCAATTCAAGTTGGTCGTGGTTAAGAGAAAGGCAACAATAAAACTTGTTGAGTCGTTGGAGGAGTTTTCACGCAAAGAAGAGTTGAGGTTTGCAACGGATTTAAAGGTAGAAGTAGAGATGCAAACATTAAAGCTAGGACCAATAAGGCTTAATTAGGAGAAAGTGACAGAGTTGACCTAGTCATCGGAGAGGTTTCCACCTAAGGAAGAGGTGAGTTGTGCATCAGACTTAGAGGAAGAAGTTGCGATGCAAACTTTGAAGTTAGAATCACTGAGACTCATTTCTGTTGGATCACTGGAGGAGCTACCACTTATGGAAAAGGTAGGTTGTGCATCAAACTTTGAGAAAGTGGTGATGCAAACTGGGTTGTTGACTCAAGTAAATGCTACGACTAAGGTACATTTCGAATAATTTTGTAATGTTTTGCATTCTAACTTGTTGGCTTGGCAAGAATGTAGAGAACCTTTCAAAGTTCTTAAGCGAAGCCAAGGGACTGTGGGCATGCCGAAGCCTATTTGTGTGAATCAAGAGGATTCCAACTGAAGTGAGTCAGAATGTGGGTAAGTGAGAGTTGTGGCTTCCTGCCAATGAGATGTATCAATGAGTGGATTGGATCGAGCTAAGAGGCGACGAAAGCCAAGGCGAAAGTTTCGAAGGGCTGTAAAACACGATTGTAAGACTAGTCAGGAAAAAGCTAAGGCGCCGAGAAAGTGTCGAGGGGAATCAAGTCGGTGTCATTCTGAAGGTGCAATGAGGGCGTTACGAGATTGGGTGGGGGAGAATGTCACAAATCGACTCGATTTTAAAATTTTAATTTTCTAATGTGCACGAAATTCAATTTTGAACTGGATTTTTTCCAACATGGAAAATATGGGGTTAGTAAAAGCACTAAAAAAATATAAACCATACTTATTGAGAGGTGGTGCATCCATCGGTATAGAATTCAGGGTTAGAGTTGATGATGATTAACTTAATGCATGTACTCCCGATCGCGGCCTCAATTGAGGTCGTAATGGCTTTCTATGACGAATTTGTCTACTCCATTCCTCCTCCGGTAATAGATATGGCTTATCGTGATGTTTAAATCGTGTCATGTAATCCGAAAATGTCACCAAATTCTATCTGACAATTGTTTTGTGCATAGGTATAAAATAGTACTTATGTTTCTAGATGTAGATATACTTGGCATGGGATTTTGACTAATCTTCATTGGTGTTCCCCCTTAAGTCAACCTTGTGAAGTTCATCGAGCTTTTGGGGTAAGGGTGGAATATTTTACATAACACCAAACTGGCGCATCACTCGATCAGATTCGTACATCTCAATCGCTGCAAAAACTATCAATGGAACTTTGATGTGCCAAATTTTACTATTCGTAAAAAATTCGACCGAGATGCATTCTCGAATTCTCGAATCAGAGCATGGTATCCATTCAAACTATAATACAAAACTATAAATTTTATTACGTACCTAATATTAAATTTCAAATCCTTACATAATTATTACATAATTGAAATTTTTGAAAACTAAAAATCAGCTTCTGATCGTTGATCTAGTAACTAGATATCTATTACGAGTAATTAGGGAAGTTAGGAGTAATTCGAGAAGTTAGGAGTAATTTGTGGGATTTGTATATATTATTTCATTATTGCAGAAGATAGCATAAGTCAATAGGTTGAATATTTATACGCTGGTTCTCTATTCAATAAAAAAATCTCTTGCCTGACTTTTACATGGCATCAGAGCTTTGACAATTCAAAACTTTGATCAATAGCAGGAGACGAAGACACGCCTCCACAACTACCACCTAAAATAGATATATCCTCACCTTTTTTTCTCAGTCCTCAAGACAGACCTAGAGATTTTCTTACTCTGACACGCCTCAACGACGACAATTACAATGATTGGGCGGCTGAAATAGAAACTGCTCTTCAAGCACGGAGGAAATTTAGATTTCTCGATGGCACGATCACAACACCCATTCCTTCATGTACAGATGCAGATTGGTCTGTCATTCATGCCATGCTTGTTTCATGGATTATGAACACCATTACTATCGAGGTAAAGCGTACTCTTTCGAAATATAAATATGCGAAACGTTTGTGGGATACTTTGAAAGAAAGATATGCTCTTGTAAATTGACAGAGAATTCAACAACTAAAATCAGAAATTGCTTCTTATTGTGGAAAACTAACCACTTTGTGGAAAGAATTGCATCACCATGAACCAATAATTACATATTCCTGTTGTTCTAATTGTACTGCCGGTAAAACCCACGAGAGTAGACGTGAAAATGACATGCTGTATCAATTTTTAATAAGATTAAATGCTGAGTACTATGGTCAGCTTTGTGGGAACTTACTTGCTCAAGATCCTTTACTTTCACTTAATAGTGCGTACCAATTGGCCATTCAAGATGAACGGGTGCGGACAGCTTCCGAAGTGAAAGATGAAAAGCCTGCAGTAATTGGTTTTACTGTGCGTTCGAGTGAAAAGGGTCGTGGGTGAATTGTATGTACTCATTGCAAGAATATCGGCCATTAGGTCAGTAACTGCTTCGAAAAAATAGGCTATTCGGAGTGGTGGGAGGAACGAATGAAATAATCTGGTGGAGTAGGCGTGGCCGATTTTTTGCTTCATCCTTGCAATCGACTGGTCATAACCGAGGGGGTACAGTGCATGCCAATGCAGCAGTTGCTACTGCTTTTGATAATGTTGCAGGACTGAGCAACAATAACACCACTTCAGCACCTCTTTCAACATTTACGACTGATCAATGTAAAGCCCTCGTAAGCGTGTTTGGTAATTTGATTATTTCCAATGATCGTCTGTATGGTATGTTCAGTGAAAGACTTTGGATTATCGACACTGGTGCATCCAATCATGTGACAGGCGATATTTCTTTTTTATTTGATATAAAAGACATTGTTGAATGTCCTGTGGGTTTTCTCGATGGTCAAAAGATTACTGCAACCAAGGAAGGATCTGTAAAATTATCTTCTGCCATCACTTTACAAAATTTCCCTTATGTTCCAAAATTCAACTTGTAACTTATTTTCGGTTTCATAGTTTTGTGACGATACTAACGGAATTATCCAATTTAACTCTTATATGTGTGTTATACAGGACCAAACGAGGAAGCTGATTGGAATGGGAAGTAAGCAAGATCGACTCTACTACTTCAAGGAGGAAACCAGTTCTATTCAAGCAATCACCGTTGATGGAGAGACATCTTCTCTTACTCTTTGGCACTGTAGAATGGGGCATCCTTCAGAGAAAATAGTGAAGTTACTTCCTCTTGTTCGTAATTGTAGGGGTAGTTTAAATAACGCTTGTAAAGTTTGTTTTCGGGCCAAGCACTCTAGAGAAAGGATTCCTTTAAGCGATAATAAAGCTAGTCGTATTTTTGAATTGGTGCACATTGATTTGTGGGGTTTTTATAAACATAAGTCCTCTTGTGGGGCTCAATATTTTTTGACTATCGTATATGATTTCTCTTGTGTAGTGTGGGTCTATTTGTTAGTTGATAAAACAGAAGTTTTTCAAATGTTTGTCTTTCGTTGCCATGGTTGAACGAAAATTTTCACAAAAGATTAAAATAGTTAAGGGTGACAATGGAACAAAGTTAAATTGTCTGCTTGATTATTTTTTAGCAACTGGTATTCTGTTTCAAACTTCTTGTGTGGGTAACACTCAGCAAAACGGAAGAGTTAAGCGCAAACACAAACACATTCTAAATGTTGCAAGAGTTTTACGTTTTCACGCTTATTTACTTATTTTCTTTTAGGGAGAGTGTGTTTTAGCAGCAACTCATTTGATCAAATAGAACCCCTTCTAGTGTTCTTGGCAATATTACTCCTTTTGAAAAATTGTTTGGCTACTCTCCTTCTTATGATGCTATTAGAGTCTTTGGTTCTTTGTGTTTTGCTCACAATCAAAAGATTAAAGGGGACAAGTTCGAAAGAAGAAGTCACAGATGTATTTTAATGGGTTATCCATTTGGAAAAAAAGGATGGAGGTTGTTCGACCTTGACACACGAGAGTTCTTTGTTTCACGAGATGTAATTTTTTTTTAGAATAATTTCCCTTTATTGATTTGAAGGGTACACATGCTGAACCCAGCGACACATTTGACACAAATGTTGATGTTGATCTTGATTTCGTGGATTTTTTGGATGATGAAGTGCAACCCCATAATCTCGTAGATTTTGTATCACCGAGTTCTTCTGCACCTACTGCAACTGCATCATCTCAAGTTGAGTCCACTACTTCAGTCGACCAACCTCTTGTTGTCCTTTTTTAGACAACTTCAAATCCTACTTTGGCCATTAATGCTCCAAATAAGGTTCTAGGTCGTGGTTTGTGACAAAAGACTCCTTCAGTTCTTCTTCACGATTTTGTTACTAATATCGTTATCAAATAGAGTCCATCTACTGCTTTTTGCTCTCCATAACTTACCTCAGGTACTTCTTTTTCAATAACACACTATATAAGTTGTGACAATTTTACTGTCAAATATCGCAAGTTTCTTACAGCCATTACTACAGGACATTAACCTCGATCCTTCAAAGAGGCCATGAAAGATGAAGGTTGGAGAAGTGCTATGCAGAATGAAATTAAGGCATTAGAAGACAATGGTACTTGGACAATGGAGTACCTCCCCCTTGGAAAGCGTGCTTTGGGTAGTCAATGGGTGTATCGCATAAAGTTTCATGCCGATGGAAGTATAGAGAGATTAAAAGCTCGCTTGGTAGTCTTTGGAAATCATCAGATCGAGGGTTTGGACTAAAATGAGACATTTGCTCCGGTTGTTAAAATGGTGAAGGTTCGTGTTTTTCTAGCTACAGCTGCTTCAAAAAATTAGGAACTTCATCAAATGGACGTTCACAATGCTTTCCTTCACGGTGATCTGGATGAGGAGGTGTAAATGAAATTGCCTCCGGGGTTTGAGTCCTCTAATCCGAATATGGTTTGTCGTTTAAGAAAATCTCTCTATGGCATAAAACAAGCACTACATTGTTGGTTTGCCAAGTTTGTTGCAGCTTTGAAAGGGTATGGTTTCCTGTAATCTTACTCAGATTATTCTTTATTTACTTATAGTAAGGATGGTGTTCAGATTAATGTCTTAGTATATATTGATGATTTGACTATCTCTGGCAACGATTCTGCTGCAATAAAGGCTTTCAAATCTTATTTGAGTGATTGTTTCCATATGAAGGATCTTGGGTAAGGGTGAGTATTTGATCGAGTCGAGTCGAATCGAGCCAAAAAATTTCGAGTTAGTCGAGTTGACAAATCCTATTTTTGTAACCGAATTCAATTTGAAAATTTTTCGAATTGAATCGAATAGAGTTAAAAAATTTCGAATCGAGTCGAGTCGAGTTAACGAATCCTATTATTTATACTAAATGTTGCATTTACATGAACCGATTATTTAACTAGTAAATAAAGTATAAGATTATTTAACTACATAAATAATATAATGGTTTTGCCTTTTAACTTAATGGGTAACATCTATCAAAATGACATTATTTTACCTTTTAACTTTAGAAAAGGTAAACATTTATCAAAACGATGTAATTTTGCCTTTTTTATTCAGATTTTCGTAAAACTCGAATTGTGTAATTTGTATTCGAATTAAACCGAAAAACTTAATTTTTTATTCGAGTTGATTCGAATAACTCGATTAACTCAAATAACTCGAATTATTTAATTCAAAATTTGAATTTTTTATCGAGTTTTTCGAATCGAATCAGATTTTGCTCACCCTTAATCTTGGGGACCTTAAATATTTTCTTGGCCCAGAGGTTGCGAGAAGTTCCTCCGACCTATTTTTGTGTCAGTGCAAGTATACTCTCGATATTATCACAGAGGCTGGTCTCTTAGGGGCTAAATCAGTTGACTTTCCCATTGAACAAAACCACAAACTTGCTCATGCTTCCGGGCTCTCTTCCCAGATCTGGAGTCTTATCGTCGTCTAATTGAACGTTTTGGCTTACTCTGTACACACTTTGTCTCAATTTATGCAGCAACCTCGCGTAGAACATTGGGAAGCTGCTTTGCTCATTGTGCGATATTTGAAAGGTAGTCAGGGTTAAGGTATCTTACTGCGTTCGGATAGTAAGTTGACGCTAACAGGCTTACGCATCGATCATTGACAGGTTGGCTTGTTTTCCTTGGTCATTCTCCTATCTCGTGGAAGACAAAAAAGCAACACACTGTTTCACGTTCATCAGTAGAAGCAAAATATAGATCCATGGCAGCCGTTACTTGTGAGTTAAAATGGCTTAAAGGCTTGTTACTTAGCTTGGGTGTTCATCATCCCAAGGCTATTCCCTTATTTTGTGATAGCCAATTAGCTTTGCATATTGCCAGAAATCCGGTATATCATGAGAGAACAAAGCATATTGTAGTGGATTGCCATTTAGTTCATGACGCAATAACAGAGGGTTTGATTACACCTTCTTACATTCCTATTATGGTTCAACTCGTAGATATTTTCACTAAGGCTTTAGGCAAGAAACACTTTGATTTTTTACTTGGCAAGGTGGGCATTGTGAATCCTCATGCTCTAACTTGAGGGGGGTGTTACGAGTAATTAGGGAAGTTAGGAGTAATTAGAGATGCTAGGAGTAATTTATGGGATTTGTATATATTGTTTCCTTATTGCAGAAGATAGCATAAGTCAATAAGTTGTATATTTATACGCTGGTTTTCTATTCTATAAAAACATCTCTTGCCTAACTTTTACAATATCTTTAAACTCATTCAGTATTCCCACATGACTCATGTCATTGTCCCACTTATTCAAATAATATGTTATTCCAAAAATATAATAATGAAAATAAATAATATGATAACTATATTATTAAATGAATCTTATTTTATTACGAGTGGAAATTGATAAAGGAAGTTTATTCGAGGATGTAAAAATGGTAAGCGGTACCATGCTCATAACTGAAAAAGGAGTATGCAACCATCGATTTTAATTTTCTGTACTTCAACTCACTAACACATCTCTCAGTATAATGTAACCAAGGTAGTTGATCCCTAATTAAGTCGTATGGCTTCTTTTAAGTCGATTAATTATAAGAGCCACCTTATACATACCAAATTTCAAGGTTTATCTAGTATTAGAAAACCCCCGATCAACCTCAATATCAATGCTCGAGCGAATTGTTATCTTTCAATAGCATTAGAAGAGTTATCAAGATGTGAAAATTTATCTTCTTGCCATTTCATATCTATCCAGCTACCACTAAACTTGTTCGACACATTGCCTAATAGTTGGTGATAAATTGCGCTCCAATCACCAACGTGCACTACACTTATAACAACTGGCCCATCAACCGGTAAATTGAGTTATAATGTCACATCCTTGAGTATAATCGTACACTCATTGCATGGAATATAGAATGTGTGTCTCGGGTCTCCATCTTTCTAACAAAGCATTGATAAGTGCAGATTCCAAATTTGTCCTGTCGAGCATACGAAACACATGCAAGAATCTAGTCTCTTCCAAATGTCGTTCAATAACACGTGCTGCTCTCGCACTTAAATTGTGTATATAAGCTTCGATAATCTGATCTTCGTCCTAATTATATAAACATAAAAAATTAAAAAAAAATTATATTAACAACTTAATAATTTAATTAATTAAAATAAAAAATAGAATAATATTTTCATACCATTTGTAATTGGACACCAGGAATGTGTTTGTGATCCAAACGAATTAGAGGCATTGACTGTTTAAAAATTTTAAAATGATTAAAATCGAATAAAAGAGAAGAAAATTTTGAGAGATTAGGATAAAAATTAAGAATAAAAATTGAGAGAATAGATTAATAGGATTGAATGAAAAAAATTGAAAATGAATGGGGTATATATAGGGAAAAAAAGGCACCGTTAGGTTGAAAACATGTGGTTGTTGGTCCCAACGGTTTATATATATATTAAAAGAAATGGTTTTGGGATGAAGCAAGGTCACGTGGCGAAAATGATCCTTGCTAGTGGTGTTGTCGCCTTAAAATTGACCTATTTCCTTAATTTTCAATAAAAATGATTTAAATTCATAATTTTATTTTTAAATTGGCATATTTGCCTAATTTTACCATTAAAATGAATATTATTATCTTTTTTAAGGTTGTTAGGAAAAGGTTAAACATACAATTTGGTATTTGAATTTGGTTTCAAGGTTCAAATTGATAGTTGAGGTTTTTTTGTCTAATTAGGTACTTGAGCTTGGCTATAAAGTTCAACTTGGTACTTAAAGTTTATTTTGATTCAATTAGGTACCTAAACTTGGTTTCTTAGCTCAAATTGATATCTGAACTTGACTTTTTTTTTGTCCAAATTAGTACTTATGGTAAATGATTTATTTGAACCAATTTGAACTCTAAAGCCAAGTTTAGATATTAATTTAAACCAAAAAAAGTTAAATTTAGGCACCTAATTGGACAAAACGAAGTTTAGGGACAAAAAAAGCTTTAGATACCAATTTGAACCTTGAAGCGAAGTTCAAATACCAAAATGTATATTTACCCTTGAGAAAATAAAGTGTGAAAAGCAACATATATAACCATGTTTAAGGAAATGATGAGTTATAGGAATCTAACATGATTAACATATTAGGAGGCTACTATGATCATGAAAACAGCCTGTGTCCTGTGATTTTGGGTAGACGGAGCGTTTATCTGTGATTAATGTAAAAATAACGGTGATAGTAAAATTAGATATTGTATTGATATTATAGCGAAAGACATAAAGTAAGCTAAATGCATCGCAGCCCACCGCCCATCCAAACCCACCCTTAAATGCATTTGCAATAATAAACAAGAGTAACTTTTTAAATAATTATAATTGAATGTATATTATGGTATTAATACGCTTATAATCAATTAAAGACAACATTGAATCAGATAAATGAAGAAAAAGATTATCTACCTACCTCTCTATATTACGTTGGTGCATGGTCACATCACATATAGTCTTAAATTATAATTATAAAACATATAAAAGGAAGTGAAATATATCAATAAGCAAACAGGATTCCTAGGCCAATTTCCCTGTAAAAGCTGTTCACTTCTTAAGAGGGTAACTAGTATCCATTGCAATACCACAAAGACCCCTTTTATCAGAGACTCCACGTTCCATCTTTACATAGCCAGCTTCTCCCCAGTCAGTACCCCATGAATTCTTCACTATCCAGAACTTTTTATTAAGAGCTTCTCCATACCCAACTATTGCAACTCCATGGTTGAGTTCATTTCCACAATTTCCAGTGAACACACCTTGTAAATAGAATTGAAATTCGAGCCCTGCTGCATCGATGGCGACCGATACAGGTTGCTGAGAAACTGCTATTTGCAGAGCTGTCTCATTGTTGGTAGGTAATCTTTTATACCCACTAATCATTACTGCATGGTTTTTAGCTTGTGTCCTCTCGCAGGTGCCATCTCTTCCCGAGTATGGATAGTCTTTCTCAGTGGTGATTCCACCGTTCTTTATAATAAATTCGTAGGCTTGGACCATGTGCCCACCGTTGCAGCCTTGGTCGATCGAGTCGGTGTCGCAATCGACGAGCTCTTGTTCCGAAAGAGAAGTCAAGTTCCCTGTTTTGATTTGATTGATCCCTTCTACGGCTGCCACTGCTGAGAATGCCCAACAACTCCCTGTATATCATTAAAAGGTAAGTGATGTTAAATTCATGCTTGATTAAAGAGAACAATTCATTAACTAAGCAAGTAAGGCATACCACATTGGCCTTGATTCTTGATTGCAGCAACAGCACCTTTCTCTCTCCAATCTATGATTTTTGGCAACTTGTGATATTTATCGTGTGCGAAGCCTTTGCTGTTGCTCTCACATGGAGACCTTATGCTTTGGTAACCCAAGTACATAGCCCTGAACTCCTCATTGGTCATGTCTGCGAATTCGTTATCGGTCAACTTGAATGATAGGTTCAGTGAATTGACACAATCAATGAACTGAGAATTGGATTTGTAGATCCCAAACCGCAATGCCCATTCGTTCTTGCTCTTGTACTTTCGGCCATGTCGGACCACCCATCGTTGGTATCGTTCTTGCATATCATCGGGATCATAATTTTGGGAGCAGTTGTACTTGCATCGTACCACTGAGGACATGCATAAGGCACAGACAAGTAAAAGAGTGAAACTAGGATTCTCCATCATCACTGCAATTTGCCAACTTTGATCCCAAAAGCTGGATAGAGAAGAGGAATTTCTATTGTGCTTATAAAGGAACAAAATTTATAATTGTTTTGGATACGCATTTGGATTCATTTATTATGTGCTTATAATAACACATATGCTTTTGTTTCACGAATTTCAGTTATGTGTTTTTGCTGTCTATTCATGTTTTTTGCGCTTGTGGATTTCAATGGGGCAAGTCTTGTATGGATCGCATTGTAGTCCACTTAGTTTTACAGTTTTTTTTATGTTTGTTTGCATTGTTGGATTAACGTCTCTCTTTACGTTACTCTCCGAAAGAAGTTGCAACATTAACCCAAAACCATGTGAATTTAAATTTTGAAAGCAATATTGTTTAAAAGAAATAATGATAAATCCATAGTGATTTTAGATGTATTAGAAATTCAACCGCTTCTAAGGGAGAACCATTTGCATCAGAGACTAGGTTTAGTGATTACTCCTTTTTGTTGTCATTTATGAATTTCATGGCTTCCAACGCATCACGCTAGAAATAAATTGGAGGATGTGACAATCACCATTTTCAAGATGTGAAAAAAAGCTATTTTCTCAGTTTAGTAAAAAAAAAAAAAAAAAAGAGGTGGTGAGAAATAGATTTAATTATAGGTTGGGTCATTTAAAAGTTCATTCAAAAAGTGAGAGAGGTCAAATAAAATTATAGATTCGAAATATGAGTTTAGATAAAAAAAAAAAATTAAGACATTTTTTTTAAACGGGTCGGACCTCAAGTAAGAATTTTTTGGATCGGTCCTTATAAAGTTTTTCCGTTGCTTTGTAATTGTTTGTTATTATTGTTTTGATATCGTATGACTCTTATTTTATTATTAATTTTACCACTATTTTAGAGGCATTTACTTGTTAAGTTGCAATTGTCTTAATGTTATCTAAGTATAAAGTTTCTTTTAATGTATTTCAAATTGTTGGGAAACATTTATTTTAATATTTTTAATGTATTTGATGTATTATATTTTTTAAATTTATTTTTATATAAAAATAATAATATATAAAAATTTATACGAGCAACCTAGGCTAAACTCGAGTTTAGTATTTTTTATTTGAGTTAGACTTAAAAAAAATTAAATCATTTTTTCGGATTGAACCGGAGACGTGTTTAAAATTTTATATCGACCCATAATGATGTATAGTGAGAAATGTATTGGATACCCTGTGGCTCGTGGCGGAAGCTGGTTGGATGCTTACTTGGTATAGGTTGATCAAGTTTTGGGATATCTTGTAACCCGCGACAGAATGTTTTTGAATGCTTACCTGGCATGGGTCTTTTCATAAGTTAGAGATGTAACGAGTTTTAAAATGTAATATTAAAAATGATTAATTTATTTGAATTAGTTTAATATGATTATGTAATATTTATTTTTATTTTTATTTTTTCTAAAATTAAGGTTATAATTCGATGAACCGTTTGAAAAAATAAATTTAACGAAACATTTGGCTCAACACAAATAAATGACTAAGCCTCTAGTTAACACGTCAATGATCAAAGTCGAAGCACACTCTCAATTTGCAAGTATCAACCACATTATAGAATATTTTTATTGTAAGAGTAAAAATATAAGTAAACAAGGAGTGCTGCACTTTTATTTCCTTCAATAAGTAAAATAAAAATATAAGTAAAAAAGATATTAAATTTCACTCTATACATAAGCATTTTCCTTTAATAACCTAGTAATCAAATTGTTGGAATCTTGTAAAAGCACAAATGTATCAAATTATGCTATAAATAATAATAGCCATTGTTGTTTCTTTGGCAGTTACAACAAAACATGAACTCCTCTTTGCCCCTTATTATTGCCATAAAAAAAAAAGATGGTGTTGATATTCTATAAATAAATTGTGGGGACAAATATTGAACCCAACCCCACCTATAGTTACAAAATTATAGTATGTTAGGAGAAGACTCAATTTTTGGCCTTTTTACTCATGGCTTTGCGCTTGTTTACATCCAGATATCTCTTCCTTAATCGTATGGCCTTTGGTGTAACCTGCATCTCAATTAACCATTATTATATCAGATATCAAAAGCTATCATTACCAGCATGCTTTAGCTATGAAAACCACTCGCAATGGCAATGCATGCATTTAGCCACACACGTAAACACACTCTATGTATACATATAATATAAATCTTTTCTGTTTCGAAATCCTGAAATTTTTTTAAATCTGTAATAACTCGAAGAATTCCAGAAAGAAACACGTTATTTGAAGTAGGGCTTGAAAACTCATGAATTAGAATAATACAAGACTAGAGAAATACTCTATGATGAATCCAAAAATAGAAAGCACAACATCAACACTAACTTACCTCTATAAGCTCATCAGAAGCAACATAACCAATAGCTTCTTCAAGAGTCATCTGCACACAAGCACAATTAATTCTCACGAGTCAAATGCAAAGTTGAAATAATGTTTGATTTATCTAGTTTCAAATGCTTTTAAATTGCTCATTTTCGATATTTGGTCCTTAAAATCTTCTTCATAAAGCAGCATTAATTAATTTAAACTAAGGCCAAAATATAAACATTTATCCTTGCAAATATAATGTAGTGTGATGTGTCAACAATCAACAGATAAAAAGCTGAAACAAACTTAAAGAGGAAATAAAACCAAGTATTTTTTATGGTATAGAAAGACGTACAAGTTTTGGCGGAGATAGTTTCACATTTTCATCTTTGCCAGCTGCACGCATATTTGACAGTTCTTTACTCCTTACTGGATTCACCTGCGATAAGAGAGACGTTGCACAAAGGTCAGCCGTACTTGAAAAGAATAAGGCCTGCTTGTAGGGGCACTAGATTTTATTCTTACATCAAGATCTGTATCACGTGAATGCTCACCAACTATCATGCCATCGTATGTCTGAGAGCCAACAAATAAACAATAATTAGACTTTTAAAGAGGTAGACCTCCTCTTAACCTGAAAAAGACCAGCAAAACTCACACAACCAGAACTTGATTCAACCCTTTTTTAATTTCAAAGTAAACCACCCAAATCCAGAACTTAAGCCAAGAGTATATTATTCTATTATTGTACACGTCAATGTAAATAAAAAATAAACAATACAATAGTATAACTTATTATTTTTAAAATGAGCTAAAGCTGATTTGAACTAATATGAAAAGTAGATTGCCTGAACTAACCAGATTTTATACTTGAAGTAACTAGAACCTAAAATGACTCATACCTGAAGTGACTCCAAACTGAAATGAAATTCATAATCTGACCCAATACACCTAATTGCTACCCCTATACAGACGCAACCAGATTTATTTAATAATTTGGCTGATAAAGCGTGCCTCATTCAATTAACCAAAAAATAGTGCATTGGTTGCAGATGTCCAAGTATCATGAAATGCTATAGCTAACAGTAGAGACAAAAACTATCGTTGCATCCTTAAATATAAAAGGCAAGTCCTACATTTACCGAGTGCATCACCACTAAGGTATCTCGTATCTCATACAACTAATTTTAAGTGTGTGTTATGGACTTGCCAACTTAAAGATCATTAAACCCACAAGAGTTCATTAAGAATAACATAGCCACACCCAAATAGTTACCATATTCTAAAAATAAATATTCCTGGCTTCAACCATTGTTATAGAGGGTGAGGGGACTGAATGTTACTATCATTGGTTGCATAATCCTACCTATTCATTTTTCAGAACATAAAATTAAGAATAAGATTAAATAACCCATTTGAAAGCCAAAAACTTATGACTTAGAGGCATGAATAAGCAAATAAACAAGTAATGAAATTATTAATCTTAAAATGGAAACTACCTCCATCCCAGGGGTCACAAAAAGAGTTCCACGAGCTTCCAAACTCATCAAAGCATAAGCTGTGATTGTACCATAACCCATTGATACCTGTTCAGAGCAAACAATACATACATTGTGGCAATGATTAAGCAGCAATTATATACATTTTGGTGTATAAAATATTCAAAGAAGTACAAGTTTATGGATCAGTATGGAAATTCTACTCATGACAGTGTGTTCCTTATGAGCAGTGTCATCTATAGCTAGTGCAAAGCAAGGAGTAAGCAAGGTTTGCTGCAACAGCACCCAAGTGTAGTACAAGAGTACACTGCATACCTCTAGTATGTTGAATCTAACTCGACATCTACCAAGTTCTAGTTTTTTGAATCTAAACATGTTCAAATTGTATCTCAGAACAAGCAAGACTAACATCTATCTTCAATGCAAAAAAAAATTGAAATCTTGAACATGTGAAAGAATGTCTTCATCTTGATCTTTTTGCTTTCATCTTGCTTTCATCAATCATTTATATTGATAGAAAAAATGTCATTTAAAGAAGCTCTCACTAATTTGTCTAAACAAAAAGCATAGGATAATAATTATATTACATGCACAGAAATAAAATAGTAATTAAGTCACAAGAAAGCATTAGGCAGGCATACCAACACTCCTTTCCTGACATTTCCAAGAGGGCCTCGATGCTTCTCATACGCTGCAAAAGGAAACAGATCCCAGAAAGGGTTGACAAGACTAGGAACGTTAACTTGTAAACTGGCTATAGAGTTTTTAAACTTCACAATCAGTTTATCTCAGAGGAAATTATCTTATACACTGATAAAGAAGTTAAAAGCTCCATAAGTGGTATTAAAAAGTTGACAATTGACACTTATCTCACAATGTATATTTTTAAGAACTAATAAATAAATAAATTATTGAATGATTCAAAAAACCCATCTAACCCATATCATGGTGTTTGAGAATTCCATCATCAATATATAGAAGGAAAATTCTAAAAAGAGCTCCTTTATATGAGTTTTTCATCAGCTCCAAAGTTCCATAAAACATTGCAAAAGATGTAATGATTTGTCTAATTCGAACTACCCAAAACATTTCGATATTTGTAATAATTTGTAATGTTTTGTGTAATTTGTTGTAATAATTTGTGTAATTGGATAATATTTTGTGTAATTACACACAACTTTACAAAAGTTTTAATATTTTGCATAATTGAGTAACATTGTGTCTTAGGTAATGTTTTATGTAGTTAAAGCCGATGAGAACCTTATTTTAAAAAGCTTAACGTAGAACTTCTCTATATGGATTAAGCAGACTACAACAATCATTTTATACACAACCAATGGAGTTTTTAAACATGACAACTGAGAGGGTTGACATATGTCCCACTAGAATACATTTATGAAAATTAATGATTAATTAATCATTAAATGGATATATGAAAACCACCTAACTTCCACTTGCAAGCAAGGTTTTCAGAACTGAACCGGTGGTCGAACTGGTCAGACCACTAGTTCCCGATCCGACCAATTCGAGCAGTTTGTTTGGTTCTATTGAATAAATTATTAAAAACTCATAAAATTTTAAAAATAGAGAAATTGGTTCAACCAGTTTGCGAGTCAATCGGCCCAACCCTTTATTTTGGACCATACCCGGCCGGTAACCAGTCCAACTGGCGAGTCTGGTCCAGTTTTGAAACAATGCTTGCAAGTTTAAAATTCCACAGTCAATGTATAGTAATATAAAAAACCCATTTATTAAGTTGTCTCGAAAGAATTTTTAACATTGTGTGAACCATGGCATGCAGGTTGAAACCTGTTTCTTGATTTTTTTTTTTTACAACACAAACCTCTAAATAGAGAAAGCACAAGTTCATTCAATATGTTATCATCAATGGACAAAAACTAAGGAACGGATAATCTCTAGTTCCAAGAAACCAAAAGATTCAGCTTCCAGAGAATAATGACATGACAACAAGATGCAATGCACATGGAAATCAAGACCAAAAAATAAGTATAACAGGTAGAAAAACATACACTGAAAAGCACGATGCATAAATCCAGTTCCACGAGTATCACTGCTGAACACACTTCTGTAACCAACCAGGCCCCTGATATACAAAATAGAAGTATAACTTTCCTCTGATTCTTATAATAAAATCAATCCAACAAAAGAAACAGCATTCTCATAAAATTTTCATGAAAGAAACAACCACTTCATTGTTGCACACACACACAAACACCTAAGCCAAAAACTTCACCTAACCGGCCTATTGATGTACCACCATGAATGTGCCAGTTTTCAACATTTTTTAGGGGGAACTAAATACTAGTACTTAGTTCCTCCAATGACTTAATATTCTTTTGATCAATGTTTCTCACTAGCATTTAAATCCACAGCCAATTCTTTGCTAATTTATGGTACATATTGATAGAAGTTGTTAAAAGAAATAACTGAGGCCCTGCATTCCAACTTCGAGCCCAAAAAGAGAAGCACATGCACAAATTCTAGGCTCATGAAGAAATCATCCATCAAAAGATATTCTGGGGTGAAGAAGAATCTCACTTTCCAAAAGAAAATTCTCCCTTTAGCACTATTTCCCCACCCCCTTCTCGAAGAAAAAAAAATCATTTTTGCAGCCAAAGAAGAATGTTCACGAGACACAATAAATAAATAAAACAAAACTAACCTACCTTGATGGACAGGTCAATGACAATCTAGTTCTACCAACATTTCCAGGAACAGGACCCATATCAGCAACCTCAGCTCGCCTATGAGATAGAGCTTCCATAACTAATCCTACATGCTCATCATTCACCTGTAGTAACAGATTAATTTGCCAAGTCCAAAAGTATATAATGAAAGGAAACAAATTAGTATGTCTGAATCTGCAATACTTACCTCAATGGTCACTTCCTCAATAGGCTCCAGCTTTTGACCTTTCTCAATTTTATACCTGATATTAAACAAGAATTTCCAGGTAAAGAATATATTATTTGCAAAGAAAAAGTACATGGAAATAAGTGGATCTAGATGGACCACAGAACTTGGAAAGGCATCTACAGGACATGGACTTAAGGTAAAAAGATTCATTCAAGTGAATTTCTTATCATTTTGGCTGTCAGCTGGCCATGAAGGTTCAATCAGTGCATGTCTTAAAATCAATGAGGCATCGGCTATGAAAACCAACAAATCAATATCATAAATGTCAATAATTAGTATCATGCCAAACCTTATTTAGCTTTCCAAAATCACAACCTATGAATAGTTTTTAGAAATTGTCACAGAAAACATTGGTTCAAATTTGCATCAAAGCCTTCAAATTTCAATATCATACATGTCAACAAGTAGCACCATGCCAAAGCTGTACTAGGCACTGTATCATGACCTTTTGAACAAGGCACATTTTATCAGAAGCACACTAGATGCAGCTAGACACGCTTTTCTGAAAGCTGTAGGCATTCTTTTTCTAAAAAATCTTGCATAATTGAAGTTCTCTTTAATTTTTTCATTACCTTAGTTACTGAAAAAACATGGGACAACAATAAACTCTACTTCTTAATGTTAGAGTATTTAGAGTATTCATTAACAAAGGGGCCACTAGGAAATCATGCATGTTGGCCAACAAAAGAAAAATAATATTTTGTATATTCTTTTATGATAAACTAGATCACTTTTTAGAGTTTATTATCACAATTATATATCTTATGCATATTATATTTACACACATATGCATATACATGTATATCTGTTGTGCCTAAGGCAAGTGCTTTTTTTAACTTACACCTCAAGCACTAAAATGGCTCTAGCCAAAATAGCACGGTGCACCTTCGACAACACTAAGTCTAAGGCTTAGTTCTCTGTTACTTTGGCTTTTGAAAAATGCGGCAAGAAAGTGCTATGAAAAAGTATGATTTGTTAATTTCAAGTGTTCAGTATTGCTGTCAAAAATTACGGTGAAAAGTTAAAATGTAATTTTTAGACGTGATGTTGAAAAGAAAAAAATTAGTTAATTTAAATGATATTTAAATAATTTAATATAATGATATATGAAATATAGCTTTTAAATGCTTTTAAGTAATTAATATAAATTATTTGTAAAATTAATGATACAAGATATTTTAAAATTTAAATACAATGATTTATCATAATTTGTGAATAATATTTCAATAATTTTTTAAATACCTTTTAAATAGTTAATATAAATATAAGTATTTTGATAATTTCAGTTCAAAATGAAAAAGTCAAAGGCCAAAATCATCTAAATCCCAGCTTTTGTGATTCGGTGGAAAAGAACTTTTTAACATCACTTCTGTGATTTTGTTGAAAAGTGCTTTTGGAACCCCAAAAGGAACGGAGAACGGGGCCTAAGACTGATAAAACAAAGGACTCGTAGAAGATAAATAGAAAACTCACATCACTTTCGGTGGCGAAACGGACAACTCAAATCCTTCACGTCTCATATTCTCAATCAAGATACCTGTTACACATGTCAACAAATAAACCCCACAGGAAAATTAGAAGATACAGAGTACTCTATGCTAGTAGTAATTAAACCATAGGAAACAAAAGCACAGTGCAAAGTTTGGTAAACAAACCCAGCTGCAGTTCTCCCCTCCCCTGAACCTCAAAAGTATCTGCTATGCCTGGAAGCACATTTATGGCAAGATTTGTTTCAGATTCAGCCATTAGTCGATCACCAATTTTTCCTCCGGTCAACTGCAGAAATTTATCAGCGCACGTATCACCTCATGTTGATTGGATATGAGTTGCAGCATAATTCTAAATTTAAGTATATGTTTCAGTCTAAGCAAAGCATATAGCCATATTGTACTGAGGCAAATGAATTTCAAGATTCAACAAGAAGGTTGGAGACAATAAGCCTTAAAATTGGAAATGCTGCAAAATAACAACATAAATATGATTTCAAACATTAATAGTATCACAGTCACCTTTACAATTCTAACTATGTTCTACAGATATTTTTTCATTTAAAATAATTTAAGTTACAAATATAAGAAAGAACAAAAATTCTTGATTAATATGTTTGTGAACAAACAAAGATTTGATACCTAAATATGAATTTTCTTTGTAGAATACTTACAGAATAAAGCTGTAAATTAATAAGATTTCAATACTAATAGGTTATTTCATTCTTTTAATGCAAAAATTGAATGGTAATAAGCTTTTACAAAAGTTTAACCATAAATTTGGATATCAAACACAAAAGTGATGTTTATTTTCCAGAAAAAAATAGCTTGGGTAACAGAAAATGACTTACCGGTCAACAGAAAATAAGTCTATTTTTTTGAAAACTTCCCCTTTTGAAAAGTACAAGTCATTTTCCAAAACATAGTTCCTTATGAGTAACTTGATATTTATATAAAAATTAACTTAAATATAACCAAATTACATTAATATTTTAATAAATATATATTACAATTTATAATCATTAATATAGTTAATATTATTTATTATTTTAATAAAATTATTTAGTATTACAATTTTATTTTAATAATAATTTTAAATTTTAAGTAATATACTTAATATTTTATGGAAAATTTTTATATTAATGTTCTAATAATAAATATATATTACTAGTAATAAATGTTTTATAATATAAAAAACGAATATGGTAATAATATAAATATGATAATTTGTTTAAATCCTACTTAATTTCATTTATCTCTTCCAACTACAATGTGCCATCATCCGCTCTCATATATATAATATATGCAACTTCAATTTGAGTTTTAATTAGATATCAGCTATTATTAAGTTTATATAAAATATTATTTATTATAAAATAAATTTCAACTGTCAAAGGAAAATGCTTCTATTATATTTTGCAACAAATATAATTTATGTTGTGTTTGATTAACTGAAAACAAGTTTCAAAAAAAAAATTCAAGAAGTTTTGTCAAACACTAGAAAATATCAATTTTTCCACAAAATCATTCTCTTTTTCTAGAAATTATTTTTCGACATGCTATTTTCAATGAAACAAACACAGCCTATATATGCAATAGATAAAAGGGAACCCCTAGGCTCCTTTCACTAAAAAGGCAAAGGTTTGGCAAACCAAGAAATATGTATAACAGAACATTATAACACAACTTATATCAAACACAAAAATGGTGTTTATTTTCCGGAAAAACTGAGTAAGGGAATATTGCAAAATTAACCAGATCAAAAAACCCATAAATTAGAAGAACACCAAAAAGCCAATAGCCAAATATATTGACAATGAAGGCAGGCAGGTATATAACTTACATGGGTACCATCACGACCTGCTAAAGGAGAATCATTGACACCAAAAGTCATGGAAATGGTTGGGGGGTCCAACTCAACGGTTGGCAATGCAGCCATAACCTAACAAATGTAAGAACAATCCAATTTATGTATAGATCCAATCTGCCAATTCAATTTATGCATAGATACAGTCCAATTAATGCCCAAGAAAAAAACGGTTTCTTTCTTGGGTGTTAATAAAGAACACAACAAAAGAACCCTTGATCAATGCCTTCATCCATTCGTGATTAGTTATAGTTTCTACCATATTCAAATCCATTCCCAAACAAAACAATTCATGTCCTTGGGCAAAAGACAAAACCCAAATAAAGCTTAAAGAAACGTTTGATAACAAATTCTGCAAACTTAAAAACGCACGTTCATGGTTGACTAACAGCAGCTAATTGAGTTAAAGATGATGATGCTGATCATCATCATCTATTGCTCAGCCAATAACACTATAGTAGTTGGAATAAAATCAAACGAAAACCCATCAGTATGCTGCTTATATAAGATTGAAAATCAAGAATGTCACCTTAGATTTCCATGCTAGCTACCAAACAATGTAGATGATGCTACAGGTGTAGACAAATCAGGAAGATTTAAAAGCAGTAAGCAAGGAATTTGTACGAGGACCTGTAAGGGGGGAGGGTTTGCAGCGAGAAAGCAACAGGAGGAGAAGAGGGATGAAGAGAAGCAAGAAGTGGGCCAGAGAATTTTGGGGAAGGAAAAGAGAAGAAAAAGGAGATAATGTAATCATGGGGAGAAGAATGCAGTGGAGGCCAAAATAAGGTAGGGAAAGTTGACAAAGGAAGGATGCAGTGATAGCGGTAGAATTGTGTTTGTCATGGTCATTAGAAGAAGACAAACAGACAGGGTTATAGGGAAGTGTCTTTGGATCAAGGCAATTTCTAAAACTTTGAACTTCTCATTAACTGAAAATTTTTATAAATAGAAAAAGGTTTAATTAACCTAACACTTTTTTTACCAACAAAACATCAAAAAATGAGGGAAACAACTTTTCAAGGTACAATTGGTAGGCCCCAAATCCCAGAGAGGTGACACCAAATTGCAGGTAAGTACACTACATAGAAGGTTGTACACCACGGGCAACCAACATGGATGAACATGGAAATGCGTCCCGTCATGTATCACCACATGCACTTGAAAATTGTACATAATGGCACATAACAACCTAAATAGATCACATTGGCAGATTATACCTTGCAGAACATAACTAACAAGATTAACACCAAAATTGCTAGTTTACACTAAAACTAATGAAGTCAACACAAACACTAAACTTAGCTTTATAATAAGATAAAAGCATACCTCTGTATTTGCCACTGTATGGCCAATTGATGGACTACCTAGCCCAGCCATTGATATAATATCACCAGCTCCTGCACTATCAATAAGAACCATGCTTGTACCCTTCTTTTTCATTAGCTTCACAACCTACAAGACAAACATTGCATTCAATATTGGCATCACTCAAGTATCACTCAGAAGATCAGTTTATAAAGACTTAACAGAACTTATGCCTAGAAAGATAAATGACACTGTTTAAGTTCACCTACACTAATTTCAGATGGGTATTCAAAATTTTCGTAGAATTTTAAATTGCACAACTAAAAAACAAGAAACCAAATTTGCTTCGGTAATTTAGAAAGGAGTGATTCACATAAATATTTTGAATTTGAAATAACATTTCCAACCTCAAAAAATTGTACGACAACCTTTTGAAAATCTGAAATTTCAATGAAACCATAACATCCATTACTCTCAAACTAAATGCCATAAAACCTTCTATTGACACCATTCAACTATTTCAATGACCACTAAAGCCACATCTTGAGGCTTTGGAAGCTAGAGATCAGAAAATGAGATGCACATTAGGGAAAATAAAGAGTATTGGAAAAATGGAAGAAGGGATGAGCAAACATCAGCAGCACAGACCATGGCAATAAAGGAGAAGACTGAGGGTGGTCTTAATGCTAGGCTACTTGATTAAAAAACAGAAAGAGAGAGAGAGAGAGAATAAGGAACACCGAGGGCATAGACAAAATAAAATTGTGGATGATGCTAGCCCTATTCAGGTCACAGGTAATTTGGCCTTTAAATACTCTTCACAAATACCAGGACAGGTTTAAATTTTCTTTTATTTTCTTTAAAGTACCGGTTCCCAAACTTGACCAACACATTCGAACATGGGTATGGGGGTATGATCCTCCAAATATTTGGAAAAACCAGAGTCAAACACATACCCATATCGGACACTTGCCTCCTGCCCTCCCAGTCCAGGTAATGCAGAAATTCTCAACAGTTAGCAATTGAAGTTCCCTTTCACAATCCCTAATTCATATGCACAGGAAATACTAACTGGGAAAAAATTTTCTAATATGCATTTTAGTAATTCCATGCATCTAATGCAAAACACTCCAAGAAAGCATGTTTTTCAAGATCCCTATTGGATTTGCATATTCAGTTAATAGTGATTTGTCCTTTGCAAAATGTTACAGGCTTAGATGGAAATTTGGGTACCAGATCCATTCACTATCACCTTCAAGAAAGTAGAGGTTGAAGGAAACACCAAATAAACCGTGAATATACAATAGAAAGCAATAGAAAAGTATTAAACCAGAGTTTTAGTATGTAAAACAATGCTTTCTGGTAAATTGTAATCTACCGCAGAAACCAAATTTTTCAGCATATTTTAATTCCAACCTGCAAACCAGGATTCAGGTAGACAATGAGCACTGGATTGCATTATTAACCACAAAAACATCAATGACAAGCAAAAGTTTTATGTCGGTGATGATATTAAGTCAAAGTTTTCCTCTACTTCCAATCAAAATCAGGCAACGTCGAGCTACAAACCTTTCCTTCTTCAATTTTCTCAATGCCAGATTCACTGTTTCGCAAGCCATGTATTTTATCGCCAACACGAATGATTCCAGATGAAACACGCCCAGTTAAAATTCGCCCAAGATAAAAGTCTTTTTCCATCATGGAAACCTGACATGCTTATTATGTAAATAAGAATTTTATAACATGAAAAAAATGTGAAAAGGATAAAAATAACTAGGTACGAAAGTAGAACACCCAGACGGGGGCACACTCCCCCTTCCCCTCCTTTTATCCAGTTGCAGACATAAAGACACGTTTTAATTTATTAATCAGCACTGAGTACCAACCAGCATTTGGAAAGGTCCATCAAGGTTTGCTTTTGGTGGAGGAACATGCCTTACAATGGCATCAAGCAATTGAGTCATATTCTTTGCACCAGCAGGAGGATCTTTAGTAAAGGTTGAAGATGCCCATCCTTCTTTAGCAGAAGCATAGAGAACTGGAAAGTCAAGCTGTTCCTCTAAAATGAAAATATGAGAAAATTTATTAAAAGTATACCGGTATTCAGGTTAGGAATGAGGAAAGTCAAAAAATCTGAAATGGGTTAATCATAGAACTTTTTAATTATTCTATATTACTTCACCTGTAGCACCGAGATTTGCAAAAAGATCAAATACTAGGCTCTCAACTTCATTACATCTCTCCTCTGATACTGCATCATTAACAGCTAGACATAAGATCTAAAGATTCTTTTGGTGCATAAGAAATAATTAAGGGACAAAAAAAATCAAGAGTAAGTAATTTCTCACCAACAGGTAAACATTCTTGCAATTAAAAAAAAAAATCATGAAATAACATTTCGGTTCAGTAAATCAAAACATGAAGCAAAAACAACTATTAATTTTATACCAGAAGGTCGGTCTACTTTGTTCAATAGAAGAAGAGGGCGCAGCCCATACTTCAAGGCTTTGGCAAGAACAAATTTTGTTTGTGCAAGCGGCCCCTCACCGGCATCAACAACTAATACTGCTCCTTCAACCATGCCAACAACACGTTCAACCTAAAAATTCAGCAATACGGACAAGCACAGACCAGTAAGTTGCATGTTTTAATTTTCAAGAGAGTACAAATTATGCCCACTATTTGCATTGTCAGCCAACACCTTGTTGCTTTTCACTAAATCACTTTTGAATGATAATCTAAAGAACAGAAAGAGTGTTTGGATTGATGATTAGGATGATATCGAATCAAGCTACAAACTTTTTTTCTAGCTAAATATGTAACTTGCAGCTTACCTCGCCACCAAAATCAGCATGTCCAGGCGTATCTACCATGTTTAACTCGTTTTCTTTCCATGAAACACTAGTTACCTGCAATTGTTCGATTGTATCATTGAATGAACCAATCAATATGCTACTTAACATAACTGCTTTTGGAATTATGTAGAGAGTAAAGAAGAAGAAGAAGACCTTAGACGCAATGGTAATGCCACGCTCCCGCTCAAGGCTGATGGAATCCATAGCTCGCTCGTGGGGGATGTCGGCTCCACACTGCCTCAGTAGCCGGTCCATAAGCGTGGTTTTCCCGTGGTCCACGTGCGCAATCACCGCCACGTTCCGCAGTCTACCAGGATCCAAATACGCACTAGGATATGTTGTGGCAGCGGCGGCGGCACTGGCAGGGCCGGAGGAGAAGTAGCGGGAGAAGCGGGGGAGTGGAGCCAAGTGAGAGGAAAAGGATTTTCGAGTGGAGGCGGACAAAAGAGAGAGAAGGGAAAAAGGACCCGCCATTTTCTGGACTCAGCTTGAGCGTTGGAAACGGGTCCGCCAACCAAGTACCAAGGGTTTTTCTTGGCTTTTGGGGGGTTTAAGCTCCGCAGTCAGGAACAGTTTGGGGTTTTAACTTAATAAGACGAAGCCAAGGGTAGTATGGTTTTTGCCTTTTAGGCCCTCTATGTTTTTCGTTTTTCGTTTTTTTAAGAGTGCACTAGCAATAGCAAGCAAGTCACTCACGTAACTTTTATTACTAAGTAATTACAATTTTAAGAATTAGTATTTAAATTCTATTCGTGGTATTAAAATTTTATTTAAGTTCTAATTTAGTTTAATCCACTGTATCGGGAATTTTTCTTTTATTTAAACCTAAAATAATATTATACATATTTTTGTTTTAATATTTTTTTCACTCAAAGTTGTGAATTTATCATAATTTAATATTTATTTATACTTTTCAGATTAATGCCCCATAACTTATACCATCAGCTCATTTAAAAATATATATATAATCTCAATTATAAAATTATACTAATAATATATTTTATTTAAAAATTATATCCAAACACAAGCTAGATTAGCATCCAAAACCTTGTAATAAATTATCTTACGATTAAATTCTGCTATTAATATCTATACTTTGCAAAAATTATAAATTTAATCATTGTATTTTAATTTGATCATTTATAATTTTTATACTTCTCAAATTTTAAATTTCAATTATCATCAAATAATAATTACTAAATTCATTAGATTATTTTATTTTCAAAATTTGATATGCCAAACATTATATTATCATATGTAATGTAATATCAGTTTGTTATTTCCACATAGTACTCATTAAAATGCAATTAGTAGATTAATAACTCTCATTTACATTTACCTTAAAATTTCAAAATTCAAAAAATAACATAAAATGATTTCATTGAATAATATGAATCAAATCTACGACTATACACAATATACAAGACTAATAATTGAATTCAATCGAATAGATTTATCTGTTATTGGATTAAGATTTTCAAAATTCAAAAAGTATATGTATTAAAATTGACCAATTCAAAAAATATAAAAACTAAAAAAACAACTTTCATGAATATTAAAGGCTAATACCAAAATTAACCATTAAATATCTACTACCTTTTCTAGGGTAATTTACTTTTTACTTTTTGAGGGTATTTTCTTCTTCTTTGACCGTACAGTTATGGTGATGTAATACAATACAAATAAACAAAAGTAGAAAATGTATTATCATGCAAGGATTTGAGCTTTGATTTCTCCTAATTCTACATAAAATCTATCAAGACGATAGCAGAGACCTTGGAAATTGGTCTTCATCTCTGATCTCACTATATATATTATCTAGTAAGCAATTTCATGGTTTCAATTATAGATTTGCCTAATCGCCCTTCCTTCACACAGCCTTAAGTTTGACACTTTGACTTCAAAACAACAGGGAACCGTTTAGTTTAGTACATAAAACTAAGAAATGTGTAATGCAAAATGCACATACATTACCAAAACCAGCATATTGTTCTATTTCATGACACAAATTGCATGTTCGTCTGACGCCAACTGCTTTCTTAGAGGATGAATGTGAAAAGAGTATCACAAAAAAAAGACCAACCATTCCTGTAAATACAAATGACCTCAAAGGGGTCGGAAAGTGAATACAAACACAATCCCTGTTACCGTCTAGTGATAAAGCCAAATAAGACAGCAACGAGGACGGATATTATCGATACAAAATGTAATTACAACTCAACATTGCTGCCTGTAAAGAATATTAGACCACTAAAGCTAGCTACTCTCAACAAGTTAACTGGTTAAGCAAAGAGAGGCAGTCCTCGAAGATACATTCTACACAAATCTCTCAATAGCAAGGTTTCTAACTCAGCTGCACAGTGAATGTACCATGTACCTTACTTGTTAAAGAATAAACCTCTCTTCTTTCCTTTTCTTCTCTCACTAGCCTGCAAAAGCTAATAAGAGATATCTCTTGTGAGCACAAGGGTTTTTAAATAACGCAAGGATTACAAAATTTTACCACACAAACTTTAGTCTTACTGCACTGCAAATAAATGCTTCAAATAAGCGCTGATCGGTTTCTTATATTATATTATAAACTTATTTAACTGAAAGCTAAAAATATTCAAGTGAGCCCACAGCTCAAAGTTCTCTATCTTTAACCACACCCAAACTTATGACTCAATGCAAAAAAAGGAAACACTACCAAACTCATATACACAGTTCTCTATCTTTAGTCTCACAGCACTTAAAATATTCCGCTTCATTTTGTGTAACAGAAAGGTCAAAAAATCAATAGCATGGACTGAAACTCACATCTGATTATACATGCCAAAATCTCAGATTATAATTATGCAGAGAATGTAAAGATATTCACAAAGTAAACTTGGTTAGATGCATGACAAAACCATACCAAGTTTGCAAAATTGATTCCTGTCATTCAAAAAAAAAATTTCAACGAACCAAAAAATAAGACAAAAAAGTTTCCGGTCCAAGCTCCATATGTCTACCTTGCAAGCTAAAATCAAGGATAAAAGCTATCACTTGTCAAATTTGAGCCAAAAAGAAAAGGAGAAAAATGCGAAAGCATCATTCCTTGGGCATCAAAAAGAAACAATAACACATGACTGAAACCAGTGCAATTTTTTCAGGCATGGACTCAGAAACTTTCAATCTTCATCTTCAATTTAGGAGTGGAATAACAGCCAACCAGTCCAGAATGATGAAGTATGTAACCAAGGTAAAATTTTAGATGAAGTAAATGACAAGGCACTTTTAAAGAACATATGTATGCAACTGAAGTTGAAGATAAGAAATTCTATGTTAGGAATTTTGAAAAAACTAGAAAAATCATCCTTGGATCCCCAAATAGCACTATCGATATGATTCTTTCTAAAAAATTGAGATATATAACAGAAGCTTTTATTTAAAATTTAGGAATCAAAATAGAAGCCAGTACAACAACAACTTGGGTTTTCACACTTGAAAGTCAGAAAGTAGATCTACAGATCCAGTATTTCAAAAGACAGATAGTATGAACCTCTTCATCAGTTTCAGGTTTCTATGTAGATGTGTGCATGTGAGAATAACAGTCACACACTTCTCAGAGTACAAAGAGAAAAAAAAAAAAGTATAGTAAGAGGAGAGTAATACCTGTAAGATGAATAATCTCAAGGTAAGCACAATTGTATCTCTTGAGCTGCACAAATGAAATGCAAGTATAAATAAACTTAAACCCCTACACAGCCACTTGACTGAAAAATAAACACAATAAAACTTGTCTAAAATATAGATGAAAACAATCTTGAAAATTAAAATAGGATGTAATTTTTGTGATGTCCTATAAAGAGAAAAGAAACAAAAATATGGAGCATTGCACCTTTGGTTGTTATGAAGTCAGAATTAAGAAAGCCACAAGTTTTTACCATAAATGACACCAAGTTGGCATGTTCCAATTTCAACAATTGGCATTATATATTAAAAAAGAAGCATTGTCACAGCTGAAACAATGTCCAGAAATGCAAAAAACACCATTGTAGATTTTTCATTTTTGACTGTGACAACAGATATACACATACTTTTGGGCATCTACTGCACCTTACTCTGTAAATAAAATCAGGAGTGGCATGCAAAAGCAGGTTTCGAAGGGCATTTCAAAGGTTTGCCAAAGCCTGTTCTTAGCACCAGGATTTAATCAAGTACATTTCTAAAATGGGAAGTGGTTAAAGAGCTTCAATAGTTGATAGTACATATATGAGTCCTATCTATACATAATCTATCTTTACAATAAAATTTAGCAATGTTTGTTGTATTGTCTTTGTCTTTGAAAAGTCAATGATCTATTGGCAGTTTGCTGAGAAAGATCAGTGTACCTTTCTTTCATTTATATATCAAGCCTTGCTATACTTTTATGCCCTCCATTCAAGGCATGTTTAGTGTTAGGAGTTAATAAGATACATCTTTGTGTTCTAGGAGTGCTAAGATTCCATTCCAATAAAATAAGTAATCAGTTGCAGTGATTATTTGATATCATTCAGTTCAGGAGGAGTACGTTGAGGGTTTTACCCAGTGAACTCAGATTGCAGAATACCAGTGAGAGAGAGACAGTAAACACGAGTAGCTTAAATAGGGGATTTGATATTGCTTGATGTAAGCAAACAGACACAAATAGAGAAAAGAGGTCGGAGAAGAGACACGGAGAACCTTCTAGAATTGGTGAATAACATCCATTTTCAATTCTTCATAATTGAAAGCGGCAGAGGAGCAAAGAGTCAGAAATGGGATTAATTTTACATAAAATTAAGCCTATCAGTGCCACCAGAGCCTCTATTTATAGTGTATATCAAAGTTCACCCTTGGGAGTACAAGTCATATACGAATATCTTCCAGATTTATTGAAGTTATTGTTCTTTGATGCAACTCTCAAAATAGAAAGCAAAAATATGATACAATGAGCAATTAAGCATTGGGCTGCAAAAAGGGATGTAATCCCCTCCAACCAATCTAGTGCAAAAACTATCAGGACAAAACATCAAGTCCTAAATATTGAGGTGTCCCCTTGGGACTATATGAAAATACTTGCCTGCTTTTAGTAGAATAGTATTAATTGTCAACTTTTCAGATGTTATTCTCAAATGTACTACGGTTACAGTTGCGCAATCAACAATTGTCCATTTATCCACAAGAGAAACTTTGAACTTACCAGCTAATATCTTGAGAGTTGTTATCTGCTCGTAACACACGCCGCACGCCTTTTGATCCAAAAATTGTAAACTCTGTAGGCTCTTCGAATGTTATTTTAATCTACAGAGAACAATGAATAATGAATACACAAAAGGATGCCAATATAAATATATAGAGAATACAAATCTAGGAGAAAACAATATATCAAAAGCAGCCAAAATCAGGTAACTCTATTTAATTATTTCCACCAGAAATCTATACATGGGCACAAATATATTGAGGCATTTTTTTCCTGCATGAAAGGATTACTGTACTTAAAGGACAAGAAATAAAGCATATGATGTGATACTTCATAGGGCAAATATTCATTATAACTAGGATCAAAAAATTTATACCTATGTCCATATGTTTAAGCTTAGAATTATCCTGGATCCCTATGATTATAACAATAAGATCTGTGGTGCATTTGATTTCCTGCAATAACTCTTTACAGTGCTAGATTCATTTATTGTAAACATCTTAAAAAAACATGTTTAAGTCAGGTTAGTTTTACTTTGAAAAATTAATTCAGAAAAGAAACCAGGGAAAGCCAACACTTTCTTTGGTACATAAAGTGAAAAAAGGAAAACTCATACTTCGAAACAGTTTAAAATGACGTAATAGGTCTATGCTGATGTGCATTGCAATCTTAACGAAATGTTACTGCACATGGTGCTTAGAGCAACTCCTTTTCTCCGGCAGTTCTACCATGAGCTTCAGCTTAGAAAAAGCTTCTACTAAAATATCTAAATCCTTAAATATTTTGGTCTTAGAAATATTGGTAAATCCTTAGATATTTTGGTAAAAGCTTTTCCTAAGCTTTTTTTAGTGGAGATCACGCTAGAATTTCTCCCTTGTCTCTCCAAGGAGGAAAGTCTCTCAAAGTTCCCTGATAATGAACCTTGCTTGTCCAAAACGATTGGAGTGGGATTATAGAAATAGAAGGACTACAGAGCATAAATCTTGTCCAGAAACAGCGCATTAGAGGTAGACCTTAATGTTATGAAGGCTAACCATCAAATCCAGAAACAGGTGCGAAGTTTTAGGGGTTTTTTTGTCTTCTCCTTTCATCATTCAATGTCTCTATTTATCTCAAGAACTATAATCAATTCAGATCAGAAAATTGCTATAAAATCTTAACCTTCTAGCTGTCTTACATCACTCTTACAGGATCTCAAAAGAATAAGCAAGTTATAGCTGTACCTGAGTGGTCAGGTAAAACTTTTCAGTGACCACAGGACCATTGGGTCCACTACACTTGATACTGTAACCGTCCCTCTTAATGGCCAATGTAGCTGGTTCCCATATATCAAGAAATCCTGCCTGTAATACAGAAGAGTTAGAAGTAAGGACATTGTAATTAAATAAAATTAATAAGCACTAGAAAACTAAATGGAAGTGTTATCACCCAATGGGGTAGCATATACAACCATACAAGTGCAAAAGTCATACCGTGAAAAGAACTTTATATGAAGCATGACCACTATAAAGAGTCTTCTCTATGAGGCCTTGCATCTCAGGATCTGTTAAAAGTAAAGGGAAAAACGAGAAAAGAATAAGTAGAATATAAGTATTAATATGTGGTGCTAGAAAACTAGTAAAAAAGTTAACAAGGGACTGGACGGAGATTATAACTATCTCAAATGATAAAAGGTGCAGAAATTGTTCATGGAAAAAGCAACATAGACTTATTCTGGTAAGTAGAAAAGACAATCTAAACAAAACATATAGTATTACTCTTTCTCCCTTATGAGAAGAAAAGGAAAAAGCAAAAGATAATGGGGATACAGGCAGAGATCCCTCTGTCATTCATTTCCAACAAACACGTTATCGCTGTTTTATCTGTGGGACTTAGTAATCAGCTACGGATCCCCCATATGCAATGGTCATGCCAGGTGTATTGGAAAATTTGGACAAAAGTGTAATGGAGGGGCACCGAACCATGGATATTTATCAACCAACCAACAATCTGACAAAAGGGTTGACTACTCTGCCTTTGTCTATTCAGCACTCTTTAAGTATAGTATGCAAGAACTATAGTTGCTGTTACAATCAGCTAGATATTACCAAGTCTCTCTCAGATTTCAAAAAATCTCATTTCCATTCATTACAAATAGAAGGTACGCTGCAGAAACATAAAGTATTAGTACCACCTACCACATGTGATCTTCTTGTGGTCATTAGCAAAGACCTTCACCAGCTCTCCCTGAATTGAGATGCAAAACAAGTTATTCAAACCATCAACAATAACAAGCAGATAGTTTCCCCAGTGCAAAGCAAGTAGTGCCTAGAGCATATTTGACAACTACAGAGTACATTATTCCCCAAAAAATTATCACAAAATTTACAACAAACAATCATCATATTCATCTTTATAGACACTAATCACCCTTCAATTAGTTGGCACCTCCTAATGTCGTATGAGCATGGAGAAATTTAAGCATTGATACCAAGATTAATGGCGGGGTAAGGAGCCCTATGAGGCAAGAAATGAAAAAATAAAGGCACAAACAATAATGGAAAGACTTCATGAAAGATAGAAATGAAACCAAGTCTGAAATACATGGTCTTCAATTGACAATGTAATATGCTCAATTTGTCTCCATTTGAAGGCTAATTCTTGAAATGCAAAAATTTTAAGAAATGTTGACTTTTGATTCTTTGTTCCTAGAATATATTATCTCAGGCTAAAAAACAGGAAGTAGCCCTCTCCTATTCCAGAATTCTACCCCACCCTTCCTAAGACTCAAACCAAAAGCCCCAAGCTGAAATCTCAGCCTCTCAGGTTCTTGAACACTAGCATGTCCTTGGGAAAAGAAGTTTTGACTTCAATGATTGCACACATTCAGTTCCCCATCAGCTAAAGTTTTTTACTTCTAGTATTATTAGTAAATAAAAGGATATAAGGAATTTTCATCATAATAATGAATCTACTTTTGGAAAAAGGAGATTAAGACTGAGGATTATTGTTAGACAGTGGTTAATCCTTTCAATCAAGAAATAGCATTATGAGAGATCCATAGACACATGTTAAACACCACTTAAACCCAAAAGCCTAAGCTAACGGGTTCTCAGAGCCTTCAAGTGCATACATTACTTTTACATCTCACTCTCATCAATGATGGGAAAACTGCAATTCCAAAGGTAACCTCAGCAAATTTCCTCTTCAGATGTGAGTCGTGATTAAGCTAACCTTGGATGAGTGAACAACACAATTCTCAATGTTGAAACTCTCTGTGCCCCATAATTTCTATGCCAACCCCATAATCCTATTACAGGCCACGCCATAGATGAAAATGATCCACAGGAAAATAATAATAACTAGGGTCATCATTAACTTCAGCAATTTCTTTTAGCCTATATGAGGTTACAACTGATACACATGCAAAACATGGATAAAACATTGTAACTTCAGAATGCAAAACTAGAAAATACATAAATCAACATGTTTTTCTACTGTTAAATGGATCTTCCCTGGTTAAAACTTCAGACTTGCCTTGTACCAAATTCCAAGGCAAAGAAAGAAAAGTGAAGAACAAAAAACTACACATGATAAACACAAGGTTCCAAGTAAGGGAAATTGCATTGTAAAGTCAATACCTTGCGTTTCCTGTTATCTAGAGGTTGAACTTCAATAGCAAGGTATGTATCAACATCATCAGCAGTAACAAGATAGTTTGGTTGCTTTGCTCCTGTTTTTCAGAACTCTTTTAGAAACGTATTTGATGAATAACAGGGATTACATTTTGAAGGGAAATTAGAAAACCTCAAGAAGATAAAAGACGAAACTACCTTCTATGTAATTAACAGATCCATCTTCCATATGGCGCACCCACTGTCATTGCAAGCATATTACAGCATTACATATCCACATCTTGGAATCATGAAAAATGCTAACTATTACAAGACATCTTCAAATACATCCAAGAAATAACAGTACCCAAAATCCCAAATGTTCAAAATAGAGGGTAGAAAGATATCCTGAAAAAGCACCTCGAAATTACAGCTGGTTGTTCCATTAATAGAATATCCACACGCCTGTAGTTCCCTTCCTGGATAAGCTTCCCCTGAAATTTGGAGACCTTCTATAGCTGGAAGTGGATCATCTTCTGCAGCTGCAGAAAGCAATACACAACAAAAGATGGTCAATCTTGATTCTTACAACCAATAAAGCCCAGTTACCATCTTACCCTCAGAAAAAGAAGATGAAGGCTCTTCAAGTACTGGTGGTAGATAAGGAGGATAGGAGGAACTGGGGTCATCCTGTGCAGGTGTATAAGGCGAGTTTCCTGAACGCCAATTGGAGGGAGGTTCTCTTTCAATCTGCTGTCCCTCAGCATCAGGATAATCCATCTCACTATTGCTGACAGGGTCACGAAATTTAACTTGTTTATTTATAGTCTCTTCACCATATCGCACAGTGTTCGTGTCACCTTGAGTTCCTGCCAGCTGTGTTGGTACCTCAATTGCAGAAGAAGTCCTGGCAACCATTTAAGATATTTTTTTCAGTTTCACACACATGAATGCTGAAATGCCCTTGTAAAAAAAAAAAACCTCAGCATGTCGTTAGAAAATTCACAGGTCATTCTTCAAACACATCTACAAGAGATTGTATATAAAATTTTTGCCCCTCCAAAAACTATTCTTATAGACTATCAACTATAGTATCCTAATTTGACTATTTCTCCAAAATGTGGAAGCAGTATGGTGTCACAAAGGCTTATATTGGCTAATCCTGAAAATCTAGCTTTTGAAATGACTTATGCATACAACGCACCAAAAGGAATTCAATGAAAACAGAACCCACCAACAAATGCAGATGGTTGTAATTTGTACATTCAGTTCACAATAGCAGTCTCCATTTGACCAGGCTCACCTGCTTGCTATGGGTGAATATCTCCCCAAATCATCAGGTTCCAAATTTTTTGAAACAATACCACCACCTGAGCTGCCTTGGTATTGACCAGGTAGATCCCAATTTGAATCTGTTTGAGCATCAGAGACTATCTGTGTCTTTCCATGGGAAAAAACCGGCTGTGGCACCAACTCAAGACCATTTTTGCTCTGAGAGAAAGCATAGGAATAAGAATGCTATAGGGTATAGAAGTACATATCAAAAGAATATATTATAAGCATACTGAAGCTGTCAATGTTGGACCAAGGGAATGAGATGGAGATTGGGTGGCGAAATTGGAATGATTGACATCCGACCGCCAAGGTGCCAACTGATACTGCGAGTCTTTTAGCTTTGACTGAGGCCAGGAAAAGAAAATATAAAAATAATTAATTTTTACAAGATCAACATGAAGCTCAAAATCTCAAACCATAATCAACACAGATGAACTCAATCAGAACTGAAAGAGAAAGATGCCTCCAGTTATTATAAACAATTCAGTCTATGCAGCATACCTCGGTGATAATAAGCTTCTCCTGCAGATGTTTAAATAGAACCTGCACGAGTCCAGAAGTAACTTCATGCCTCTGATTTAAAGAGAAGAAACAGATACGTTCTGAATAATTCAAAATAATTGTTCATTCTTATGTTTTGTGTCCTTAACTAATATATGTTTGATTTTTCTACACCAACTCTCTTCAGAAATATCACGGACAAAACTGGATAGAAACTAGGTACATTATATACTGTGCTACAAGTACACACACCTAGAAAAGACGATTCTGAAAAGGAGAAAATGAAAAGAATGTACGAAAACGTAAATCTTGTTTGTCTAACAATAAAACTCATAATACATGCATTTTTTTATTAAACTTTTTAAGAATCTTACATTTGTCTTTCTATTTTATCATATTCATCAGAAATTAGCCAAACTACTGTCAAGATGACCCAGTCAAATTACATGCATCATCATATTTAGAGATTTAACAGAACAGAGATACCAAAGCAAAGACTACTCGATTAGTTATTTGGAGATATAAGACGCTCATAACAATTATGACCATTTTTATAAATAGCAGCGAAGTATGTGCCTCACACTATGACATCATTTTTTATAGGATTGAGTAAAACAGTTTCATTTGAGTTAAAGAAAAAATTCATATCCATAGAGATACATAATAATACAGACAAATTCCTATTTTCTTGCACATTGATAAAGAGTTTACATCAAAAATAGATTCTATGAGTATAATTATATCAACAAATCGGTAAGCACTCCAAGACTGACCTTGACATAGCTTACAATGGATTGAGCATCGGGTACTGGTGGCTGCAGGGAATACTCCGCCAAAAGAGGAAGCAAAGATGACACAAAAGTTGTTCTTTCTTGCTGTGCAGCCTGAAAAAGAGGACCATGCATAGAACATTGAAATGTACATCTTTAATAAAAAAAATTAAAAAAAAACTAATCATGATCATCATAACAATATACAATATTACAATATATTGACAAAAATGCATAAGTTCATTGTCTGACAATTGTCAATTGAAGTGAATAAAGAAAAAATGATTTCACAGCTGAAATGATTTGAGCATTAATGGCCAGAAGTTTAAACACAAGAAAAAACATGGTTAATTACCCAAACAGAATACAGAAACATTGCATCCTACAGAAATTGAGAGGACAAATATCAACGCGAAAAGGAAAGGAAAAATATTAACCTTCAAGGTGAAAACTAATAACACTAAGAAATGAAAATACCTGTAATTGATATGTTAAGCGAATATTTTCCTCAATTATATCTTGCCTATAAGAGAGAGCTTTTGAGGCAGCATCAACAAGGTCCTGTTGTTGTTGATCAAAGGCCTGATGACAATAGCTCAAAGGATTTTATTAATTATATTTCCATTCATGAACAAGAAGCTGAAATAAGAAGAATGATATGAGGCATTCTGCAGACGGAAGGAAATACTAAGCTAGTGCCTACCAGACGCATGTAGGCAATGCGCTTTTCAAGAACATATTTTTCATTACGAATTTGTGCTTCCTGCGAGTGTAACCATGAATAATTATAAATCCAGAACTAACATGAATGAAAAAAGAGGGAGGAAAGAAGCAAGACATAAACCTTGACAGAAAATTCAGCAAGCTGTTTCCGCAACTGCAAAATCTCTTCTTCATGTTCTCGAATCTTGATGGGAACATCCTGGAGAAAAATAGAAGCTCGCAGTCTATAAAAGGATCTAAAAGAAGAGAATCCAACAGCATAGTTAAAAGGGCATGAAGGAACCTGTTTCCAAATGGAATTGGAATTATTTACTTGAGACACTGGCATAAGACCCTGTGGCAATCGAGAACTGTATTCTCCTTCTAACTGATACCTACCATATTAAAACAACAGAATAAGAAAAATCTCATGTTTGATGTTCGTACAGTGTGAGGAGTAACGCAATGTAATAAGAAGAACCTGGTGGGTGAAAAAGAGGTAGCCGAGGAGGGTGAAGAGAAATGAGAAAGTGCAGGGCCCGTGTTATTATCAGAAGCAGCAACAGCAGAAAATGCATTCAAAGTACCATTTAAAATGGTATTGGTAGCTTCCTTTGCAGAAGCATTTGGATTGCTAACACTTTCTACTTTCTGCTCTCCATAAATATATAAATAAATTCGAGCAAGAATAAAGCATAACGAAAATATAGAACTTCACTAATAACTAGAATGCAAAAGGTTAATTTTCCTACATATTTTTCGAGTAGCTCAAGTTTCTTCTGGAGTTCGGACCTCAATCGACTATTCTCTTCTTCCTGAGAATAGATGCAAAAAATTACTCTCTTTTTTTTTATCATCACAACTAGAGAAGGAGGAAAAGAAGAAGAAGAAGAAAACCTGTTGTTTGATGACGGCTTCGGCGGCCTCAATGGCTTTCACGGCCCGAGACAAGCTATCGTCGTTGTTGTTGCTGTGGTTGTCGTTGAGGGCCAATCCAGATAGCTTTTCAGCCAATTTCCCATCGTGACCGTTCTCCATGCCCCCTACCTTCAACCCTCCCCTGATTTATGGATTCTTAAGAATCAAATTCTCAAACCCAATCTCGATGATGGAGATGGAGATGGCGATGGATGCCAACTATTCTGGGCCAAAAAAATCCCTAACCTAATAATCTATAATTTAAAATAGAAGATGCGAGTATATGAAATGAGTAAGAGTTGGAGTAGGGAAGGGGAAGAGGAAGAAAGGGACAAAGTGTGCGTGTTTACTAAGACAGATTCACCGGCCAATTATTTCCCATTTTTATTACAAAATTACAACTTTATCGCTTATTTTTTTAATCAAATATACTTTCAATATTTCAAATCATAAACCACAATTAATACATTAACATAGTAAAAATATTATCTTCTAAAGTATTTTAAATTTCACTTGAGGCTATTACATCTATCTTATGACGTATTTTAAAACTTTAAAACATAATTATTTTTTAAGAAATAAAAAATATAAATCAATAGAACACCTATCATCATCTTATAGACTTTTTATTTTATTATCACAGAAATATCACTTCAATATATTAAAAACAAACAAGTAATAATCACAAAAATTTCAAAATCAATCATCAAACAACTTCGTAAATAAATTCAGATCAACCAATTATTTATTTTCAGAGTCCAAAAAAAACCATCACATTTACGATACACAAAAATTAATTATCAAATGATTTATGTTTATCATCATTACAAAATTTAATCTCACGTAACTTTATCTTGACAATATCATCTGATAACAATATTTTAATAAATTTCATCTAATCAATATCTAAATTAGATTTACTAAGAGAGTAAAGGTGTATCTAGAGGGCTGGCAGAGTTTCGATTCTTTAAAATAAAAAAAAATATTAAAACTCTTTAAAATTTTTAAAATTATAAATTAGTAAAAGTAAATTTATATTTTAATTTTTCTTACAAATAATAAAATTTTAATTTATTTTTTAAAAAATTTATAAAAATATAAAAATATAAATTATCAAATGATAAATTTATATTTTTTAATATACATAAAAAGTAGTAATCCATGCTGTAATCATAATTACAAAGGAAGCCTACTACATTACATTACATAATTATTTAAAAATAAAAATGCATGTGGGGCTGACTTTTTCCTCTTCTCTTGTCGCTTCCACCCACACCTACTTCTTTTCCTTTTCTTCATTTTCCTAAATTTAACTAATGGTGTGTAACGTATCATTTCAGTTAATTTATTATATATTAAATACTAAAATATGCCTTTCCCAAAATTAGACCACACCATATGTATATTAATTATAATAGTCACTACATCATATGCATTCAATATGAGTTTAGTTTTAAACTGGGTCAATACATTTTACATGTGTTATTTTTTTTTAATTACAATAATAGGATAAAATTTAAATAATAAATGCAATTAATGCGATTCGAATCTAAATCATATTTGAAACGGTGAACACTCTTGATCATCAGGTCATCACATGGGGTTCATGTGTTATATTTTTTTAAAGATAAGTCCATTGGTTCAGTTAATGAATGGATTTATACAATTAAGAAAAACAACAATAATAAGCACTCATTGTAGATGGTGAAGAAGAAGTTTCATCAACACAATAAATGTTTTAATCTCAATATCAATAGAAAATTATGGCACGTTGACAATTGACTTTGTCACAACTCTAGCACGACATATCTGGAGTGATTGCAAATACTTAATACGATAAGGAAATCAGGCTCGAATGGTCTAAAGTGATGAACAAAAATCAATAAAAGAATCGAGCGTTCACCAAATTAGAGAGTGCGACAACAAAATCATCCCTAAAATAACTTGTAAAACTAAGATTACATGCATAAGTAAGACTAAGAGACGCGTTACAAGAGCTGACAAAAACTTCTAAAACTAAAGATTTATTAAATAATGAAAAATAAACAAAAAAAAATATAAAACTTAAGACAACACGGGTCCAAATCGTCTCATGAGATCATTTATTATTCTGAAATACTCTCAAATAGATTAAAAAGTTGACAAATAGCCACTCACTTTCCAATAAAAACTATTGATGGGCGGTGGAGTTTTAGCGAACAACAAGTACCGCCATTTATCCATCACAACTTTTAAAAACAATAAAGATATCCACAAAATAAATTTGTAAACTGAAAAGAGAAAAGATATGTGTAATAAATGAGAAGAAGAAGAAAAGAAAGAGTTGATGGGAAGGGGAAAAGGCGGACGATAACTAACTCAAAAACTGACACCGTTACTAAACAAAACAAAAGATAAAAAGCAAACGTTTAGAAAAAAAAAAGTTTTTAAATGTGTTATATTTTTAACATTTTTACATATATAATATTTTTTCTTTCCTCAAATTTGAGTTTTCAAGTTGAAGTTCTACTATGTATAAATATCATTTTTTTTTTTTATGTGGAAACTCCCGTTGTGTAGAGTCTTTGTTGTTTTTTTTTTTTATGAATTACAAACAACAATTAGCGTGACTCAAATTCAGATCACACATTGAACAGTAAATACTCTAGACCATCAGATCAATACATGAGATTCTCTATTTAATTTTTTTAAGTTCAAATATATTTCAATTTTTAGTATATTTTATTTTATATTAAGTTGATTTTAATTTTAAGAAACATGTGTTATATGTGAGTTGTACATACAATTATCTTTGTAACACTCCTTGAAGAAAAGTAAAATCAAATTTAATCTTTTAACTTAATTATCATTAAACTATAAACAGTTCACTAAACATTCTTCAAAAACTTGTATATAAAAATCTTAACGTAATTATATATTATCTATAATTATATGAAATCAAATGAGAGAAAAATATCCTATCTTCATGTATACATGTAAAATGCACAAGTATACAACATTTTTCATGTAATTATATATTATTTTTAAAAATATATAATTATTGAGCATTTTTGTGGGTTTGTCTTTAAGGGAGGCTCATTTTCTTATTTAGATTATACGATTCTGAATGTGACTTATTAAGTAGGTTCTATGCATATCAATACGTACTTTATTTTAAAATTAACACGTGTTTTCTCAGCATAAATTCGCTTGCATGGTGATGTGAATCCATCATATGCAAACCCATATAAACGAACTATGGAGGCCATTGCTATTAGATCGGGTCGATCCTAATAAGATAATCGAGTAATTGGCCAGTAATGACAAATATCATCAATAAATTATCTAAAAAAAATAAAAAAATACTTTTATTTTATAATTTTTCAAATATAAAGTTAATAATTAATGATTGCATTTAATATAAAATTACACAATTTTCAAATTTATAATATAAAGTGTGACACAAGGAGTTGTATATATGAAACTAGTTTTTTAACCCTGCACGAATTTACTATTTACATAAATTATTTGGAATATAATATATTTATAATATTTTGAATATATTATATACATGAATTTTAGGGAAAATTATTAAAATTTAAATAATACTAAAATTATTTTACATGGGATGATCATGTGTTAATTAAAATATATTTTTATTAGTATTTAATAAAAATATAAACATATATTAAAAAATATTCAATGTGGGGCAAAACTATTATCATAGTTTTATTTACAGTAAAAATTAGAAAAGTACGGTAAAAATAATATTTTTAATTTTCATGTAAAACTTCTAAGATTTAATTAACAATTTTTTATAGAAGATTTAAATAGTATTAAATGTTTGCTTGTACTATTAACATGTATAAGTTACAAAATAAATAAATTTATATAAAGTTTAAGCCAAAATTTAATAGTAAGATCTATATTACTAAAATTAAATATGAGCGTGTAGAAATGTATTACTCTCTTATTAATGTGTTAAGGAGGGATTATGAATAGTTTTAGATATTTTATCAAAAAAAAACATAAATGATTAGAACATATAATAAAATTATTAAAAAAACCTTAATTTTAAAAACAAAAGGTGCTTTAAATATAACTAAAAAAAAGTATTTCAGAACTCAAATAATTAATCTAAAACTCAAAGTTTTCATATATAATTGCATCCATTCTTTTATATGTATACTAAATTTCTATCCCGTGTGATGCATAGGTTGCTCGTTTATTTTATAAAATTGTTATTATTTAAATAACGATATATTAATTAAAATTATTGATGAAATAATATTTGAAAAATATAAATAACTTATAAATGTACTTAAATTTAAAATATAATACAATGTTTAAATAAAAAAATTAAATGCATGCAAATAATTTTGATAGAGTATTTAAAAAATATAAGCAAAAATCTCTATTGTTTTTTTTGTAAAAAAATAACAGTCTTAAGCGATTACAATGAGAAACTAAGAAACATTGCAGCTAATATTATAGCTATCCTTCTAAAGTGTTCGAATAAATGTAGATGGTGGTGCTGAAAATATATGTAAATTGGAGTCCTCAAAATCTATGAGTTTTGCTATGACATCAGCAGCTTCATTGACGTTTCGTGAGACGTAACGAAGACGAATTTTTCATTTCCTTTACAAGAGATGGTGAATTAACCACACCTCTCCCAAATTGCTAGAAACCTTTCTCCCTTGCTAGAGTTTGACCAAAAGGCATTGTCACTCTGCACTTCGATCCTTCTATACCCTTTATTCCAAGCAAAGAGCAAACCTTCTAACATAACTCTCGTCTCAACCTTAAAGATGAACTCATTACCAAACTACATGTTGAAACCCCAAAGCCAAATTGCATTGGCATCTCGTGGAATGCCACCAATTGTAGCCTGCTGAGCATCAAAGGACACAGCCCCATCTGTGTTTAATTTGATCCATTCAATTTCTAGAGGTATCCATCCCGAACCCATACTTGTTTGAAGAACAAAACCCATCCTCCTATCGAAATCGTAATAACTTCTCGCCCATACAAAAGTCTTGTCCATTACTGCTTGTGAGTTCCTATGGCATTCAGAAAAAATGACCTCGTTCCTTACTTTTCAAATTAGCCAACAAAAACAAACAAAAACCGTTTGCCATTTCATGTCTTTTTTGTTCAGATTACCTTGATCATGCACATTCCAAATTAGTCAAGCATGAAACGAGAGAGTGAAAAAAAAAAATATTGAGCACCTGACTCAGAACCACCTTCCTCCAAATACTGCTAGCAAACGTACAGTCCCTGACTTGTTAAACACAAAGGGCAAAAATCTCTGTTGTCTTTGACATCGTTAGTGTCTAACTTGACAACTAAATTAAAAAAAAAAATGTTTTAACGTTAACAAACAAATTATTATTAAATATTTTAACTTTAATTTCGATTTATGTTGTAAAAGGTCATGTTTTTAAAAAAATATTATCTATTTAGTTTTTGTTAAATGTTGTTTCAGCTGCCCTTAGTAATTTATATTATAAAATAATTTTAAAGAGATATGTGGTTTTTAAAGAACATGATAATTAATAATTATCATTTTAGTTATTTATGTTTTATATATAAATATTAAAATTTATTTTGAAAATAAAAAATTTGATTCGAATTTAATTAACACTACAGAGTATCGGGTCAAAAAGGATCGAGAAGTACTCGTAATTGAACTGAATGTGAGAAAGACCCAATAACTCCTCATGGACATGAAGGAATAAACCACTAGTTTTATTCTAAGTAGGATGTTGTTTTTTTCTGTTTGAAATAAACAACTATAACTCAACAAGGGTTCTATATTATCCTCTTATAAATAGGTGACACCGGTAAAGCTATTGACACACCTTTAAGAGATTGCTATTATGCCGAAAAATAAAGAAAATTAATTATCAACTATTATATATATTTTTTGAATAACAATTCTACTAGTTTCTACGAAGAAGAGAAAATTTTCGTTTTCACCCCAAAGGGAAAGAAAACTTTTTTTAGTTCTGTGTTTCGATTCAATTAGTTGAGCCCACACTCAAAGTAGTTCATGGTACGAGATTAGGGAGAAGATCGTTTGGTTGAAAGTTGGGAACAACGGACGCTCGCTAAGCCAAAAATAAAGGTACGAATCCAGTTAAGGTTTATTGCTATAAATATTACAAATTGAGTCGATTTTCAAATTCTTAATTTTTCGCTGTGCAAGAAAATCGTTTTTAAACTGAGATTTTTCCAACAACTTTTGCATGTAAAGCAAAATAGAAACAAATATTAGTTCACTGGTTATTTGATGTATAAGCTAATATTAAACAATATTACGTGGTCGGATCGTAATATGAAAAGACAACTTCTATTAGTAAACGAACCTAAACATGTCATTAGTTTAATCAGAAATAAGCAAACTGATTGAAAGAATAATATGTCGTCTATCAAGTCTAATTGGGGAGATAACTTATCATGGACATCGAAGAGGATGATTCCCAAAAGATAGAAATATAAATGTGATTGACTGGATTGACGGTACATCGGACTAGACCAAAAGAGAATAGATATTGAATCTATTTATGGATTTATTCACTTGTGACCTTCATAGTGTGGCATACATTAATTTTAAGTGGATGACGGACTATATATGTATGACTCGCATACTTTGACGTAAAGAAAAGCTTGAGTTTAAATAAATAAAGAATCGAAAGTTTGTGCGTTGGGTATATACTTCTGTAGTATATAGCGTCATTCACAACAAGGAAATTCATAACCCAATATATAGATAAATTATATTCTCTCATTGGCATTAAATGATAAATGAAAAGTAAATGTGATCACAAGTCAATTCATTTTCGTGATGGATGATTTGATTACTATATTATAGTAATTGACTTTTTATAAAGGAATATGTAATGGTAACCATAATATAAAATAAGATCATATTGTGAGAACAAATTTATCCCAAAAAGATTAAAGATATCCTATGAGGGTAACACACTTATGACAATATAATTGGACAATCACTTATTAAATAGCTTTTGTAATAGTATGTGATGGGTGTCGAATCCACCAAATATAATTATTCCTACGACAAATAATACAAAATAGTAGTATAGGGTAGTAGAGTCAATTCCACAGGGACTGGTTGTTGTAATCTACTCTCGTGTCTTTCTCTTGAATGTCATGTCAAAAGGTATGCCCACGACTCGTGACTGTCTCCTAACAAAAATAAAAATAAATAAGTGGGGGTTCAGAGATAAAATGTTAAACTAAAATAAAACCAAAATAAAATAAATAAAGTGAAATGAATCTTGATGCAAATAATTAATCGAGATAAAAATGAGAAAAATTATATTTAATAAGTTTAGCCTCAGCCTCAGTTTTCTCCGAACTGGAATCGATTCTTGAAAATTAATCTTCTATTTTTAATCGATAAGTTGATTATAGTGCTCGAGAACGTTCCAACCGCCAACTTTTCCTCTAATAGTCAGTTTCGGTACGACTTGCAAACCGACCCTTACCGAATGTCTAACCACGTCGCACGTCCTCGCAATTTAAGATTTCAACAGCCTTGCGCTCTGAAAAGCCCAACTCGAATTAACGGCCTCAACCGCGTGGGTCGTTTAAATCTGGTCTCTATGACCCTTGACGGAATCTAACTAGCTTTTTCCCACTTGGACACACCAATTTGTTTGCGGGAACTCGAATGCAGCACGACCGACCGACTTCCCAACTGTACGCCAACCTATTTCGATCCAACATGCACTTTTTGAATCAAAATAGAATTAACTTTGAGGGACGAATTTGTACTATCCCATAAATCGGAGTGATAGCGAGTACCGATAAAAAGGTTTTTTAGCACGGTTTTGTAACTCACGATTATTTCTTGACAGAGTGATAACCGGGCTAAGGCTAAAAAGTATTTAGTGACACATTATTTTAATCATGCTTGGTGGATGAATATGGTGAATTGTTTGTGATTATGAATGATGGAAAGAGGGAAGGATCTATATAACAATTAGACAAATTTGCAAAAGAATGAAATGAAAATGGCAGAAAAGGGCACTGACGATTTGGAAGAAAGGAATAAAATAAATAAATAAACGCTTAATTGCTTAAATTGCTCATAAAAATCAAGTACCTTTCAAAATGAACCCAAATAATCTTATTTATACACAATTGGGTTAATAAAAATAGCTTGAGTCATTCTAAACTAAATTATTTTATTTACTTAAAATAAATAATTTTAGTCAAAATAAAAATTAAAAAAATAACAAATTTAGCCAAAACAAAATTAATAAAATAACAACTTTAAATAAGCTTGTTTGACCATTTCAACTAAGAATTTCTTTTGCAATTAAGCCCTCAAAGTCCCCCAAATTTGAATAGAGCCCATCTCTTCATACATGTCTTCAATTTAATCCACTTTTGCTTGCTTTTAGGTGAAGAAACACCAATTTGTGTACCTGATAAGAAAATGTAGAAAATTAGAAGTACTTTCCTCAAAATTAATTCAAAATACACAAATAAATTGCTTAAATAATTCACTTATAAAAATCCCCTACTTAGCCTATGCTTGTCCTCAAGCATAATGTTTAGTCTATATTAATGTTATTCAATAATTTTTTTCAAAATCGAATTTTATTCTTAAACCAAGTTTCATGCAAACAATTAGAAGATAAAAAATAGATAATCGCTCATGTTTAATCAACACACATTTTATAGACTTTCAACCATTGTGAACAAAATCAACCACTTCACAAAAATTTAAGCTTAATTAAACTTGCTAATTGTACCCCAAATTTACATACGTGTGTATATATATATATATTCCCTTTTTATTTTTTAAAATTTTTTTTTAAGACACAAGGCAGCTCGGTTAATGGAGTGTTACAAGCTTCGGTTCGTCACTCAAATCTTTTTATGCGAATTGAGAGACAAGCCAAACACCTCAACCCGGTTACTCAATTCGATCACATTTCCTAATCTTCACTCATAATCAATGCACAATATATTTATTCACATCCAAACTTTATTTATTTACATAATTGAGTACTTATTAAGCAAGTCTAAAAAAGTTTCTAATAAAGTGATCGACTTTCTTCATAATAATTTCAACTCTTACAAAATGTGTATTGATAAAAACAAGCAATTATTATTAATGAGTTCTTAATTATCCAAATGAACCAAGCATAAGAAAGAATTCAATCGTGAAAATAATTATGAAATAATATTAATATCATAAGCAATATGCAAAGAGAATAATCATGGCATGCATAATGAATCCCCCCTACTTAATCCCACATTGCCTTCAATGTGTAAATGTAAAGAATGGAAGATTGGGCAAAGTGTACTCCCCGTATTTTTAATGAGGAGGGGAATGGTTTGGACAGTTCGGATTGGTTTTGAATGTTCAATTTTGGGTGTATGTTTCAACATATGACAACATTGAAATTTGACAAGGCGTTCCCACGCTACAATCGATACTAAATTTTTGTAAAATGCCACGATGCACCTTGAAAATGACACATGAAATGGATTAAACGACAATATTTATTCAACTGAAATTAAACTTGAAAATTAAAAAATAAAAATAAAAATGAATTTGAGTTCCCACGATGCACCCTGAAAATGACACAAGACTGATGTTCTTATACACACCAGCTGAATACAATAACTGCTATCAACTAACTCTTAACAGTAGCTAACTGTACTAACTACTTAACCGTTATCCTTAGATATATTAACATTCTCTCGATTCTCTAAGTTATCTTCTTTGAAATCAACACCAGACAACACTCGAAGAGCAGTACGAAATGCTGCAAACTGCTTTGGAGAGATAGGCTTTGTAAGGACATCAGCTACCTGTTCTGAAGAGGGAACAAAGTTAACTTGTATCATACCATCAAGCACCTTTTCACGAACAAAATGATGGTCAATCTCAACATGCTTGATTTTGGCATGATGAGTAGGGTTGGCTGCCATTGAAACTGTGGACGTATTGTCACACCACACCTCTGGTTGTTGATAAACTGATACACCCATTTCAGTTAATAACTGAATCACCCCCAACAGTTCTGACACGTAATTAGCCAAACTTCGATACTCAGCTTCTGCTGATGAACGAGAGACCACAACCTGTTTCTTAGAACTCCAGGGAACAAGTGTAGACCCAAGAAAGATAACATAGCCAGACGTAGACCGTCTATCTTCAATGGATGATGCCCAATCGGCATCTGTGTAACATACCAACTTGCACTGTCCTTTTCCAACATCTAAACCATGCTCCATTGTGCCAACCATATAACGTAGCACAAGTTTAACAGCCTTCTAATGAGCCTCAGTAGGGGCATTCATATATTGACTGAGCTGATTCACACAAAAAGACAGATTAGGCCGAGTGACACATACATATTGAAGCATTCCCACCACACTGCGATATAGGTGCACATCAACAAATGGAAAACTGTCATCAGCAGCAGACAGCTTAGACGAGCTTACCATGGGAGTAGGAGTTGGAGCTATATCCAACATATCAGTTTTGTTAAGAAGTTCAGCAATATATTTCTTCTGAGTAAGAAAAATTCCACTAGAGTGATGTTGAACATCAATGCCCAAGAAAAAAACTCAGTTGCCCCATATCCTTGAGTGTAAACTTCATGTGCAGCTGCATCACCACATTGTCAACGGTTGTCTTTGAGTTGCCTGTGATCACAATATCATCTACATAGGCCATTAGAAGAAGATGACTGTCGGCCGACTTTCTGATAAACAAAGATGAGTTTGCTTTGGAAGCACTAAACCCAAGACTATCGACCGAGAATTGTCGCAAAGTATGAAACGAGGCCGTAGGAGCCTGTCTAAGTCCATATAAAGCCTTGTTCAACTTGCACACTAGCTGCCGACCTTGAGAATCTGTTACCTCAAACCCAGGAGGCTGAACCATGCATATCTCCTCAGTCAACTTGCCATTGAGAAAAGCGTTATTAACATCGACTTGTCTCAATGGCCACCCATTCATAACAGCAACTATAAGAACTGCTCGTATTATAGTGGCTCGAACTACAGGGCTGAATATGTCACAAAAGTCAGCTTCAGCTTGCTGAGAAAAACCCTTAGCCACTAACCTTGCTTTATATTTGTCAACAGTGCCATCTGCCTTCTTCTTCACCTTAAATAGCCATTTGCATCCAACTGCTTTTCGACTAGCAGGCAACAAGCAAAGACTCCATGTAGCATTGTTGACTAGAGCCTGCAACTCTGCATTCACAGCATCTCTCCAAAGGGCATCAGACATAGCTTGATGAACATCAGTAGGAGTATTATCTGATAAACCGACTATCTTAGCAAGATATACCTTAGGTTTGAACACCCCAGCTTTACTTCTAGTAACTATATTATGTGTGTTGGAAGTTGCAGGTGGTTGAGAAGTATATGAAGGCATGGCAATGGTGGGGTAATACGTGACTGAGTTGGTAGGGTTAAACTAGTAGACTGTGATGAACACGATGGTGACTGACCTAATCTATTATTGAAAATAGAATTAGTAAGAGACACATTTGGAGACCTGTCACTAGATAATTGAGCTGTTAAAGGTGAAAGACTAGGGTCAATGGTAGTTATACTGGTGGTAGACGTAGACATTAGTGTTAAAACTAACAATTTAGAACTTGTGACATGACGCGGCTTAGACTGATCAGACTTTGGAACTTGGGCTTGATAAGGAAATACTGACTCATGAAAGGTAACATGACGTATCACAAATATTCTACCCAATTTGTCTTGACACCTATAGCCTTTGTGACATGGAGAATACCTAATGAACAAACATAGTGCAGATCGAAACTGGAGTTTATGACTATTATAAGGTCGCAAATTTGGAAAACACAAACATCCAAAAACTCTAAGGAATTGGTAACTTGGTTGCTCATGAAACAGTTTTTCATAAGGTGAAATCATACCTAACGGAGCCGAGGGCAGTCTATTTATCAGATATACTGCACTACTGAAGGCATCGTTCCAATACGAGAGAGGCATAGTGGCATGTGCCAGCATGGACAACCCAATTTCAATAATTTATCGATGTTTGTATTCCACTAAACCGTTCTTCTCTGAAGTGTAAGGACATGATAAACGATGAACAATGCCATGTTGCACTAAATATTGCCTCAACATCTGAAACTCACCTCCCCCATCAGACTGCAAGGCCTTCAGCTTGTAACCTAGAGACCTTTCTACCTGCTTATGAAACTGAGAAAACGCAACATAAACATCAGACTTTTTCTTTAGAAAATACACCCATGTGTACACGCATCAGTAAACGCTACATAGTAACGAAACTCAATTGAGCAGATCGGAGCAAGCCCCCACACATCAGCAACCACAAGCTGCAAAGGTTCATTATATTGAGAAACAGATTTACAAAATAGAAGTTTGTGTTATTTTCCTAGATGACATGCTACACAAGGTTCTTTATTTGAGCCAACTTGGATATTACAACTACTCAGTGCCTTTTCAAGAACAACATTACAAGGGTGTCCTAGCCTAGAGTGCCAAATGCTCTACGAAACTGCAGACTGAGCCAAAAAACACTGAGATGGCTTAGTTGAAGCAATCTGACGAGGCAACACACCAAGATTCAACTTGTAAAGACCATTGTCAACCGACCCCTGCAGTAAAACTTCCTTGGTTTTCATGTCACGCACCTGACACTGAGAAGGCATAAACTCAAACATTACTTGATTGTCCTTAGTGAATTTGGAGACAGATAAAAGATTCTTGGTTATCCCAGGCACAAACAACAAGGAATGCATAAACAGTGGTATTGACTGAGTAAGCAATGAAGACTGACCAGAAGATGCAACAGGTAGTGCTTGTCCATTTCCACCATAAAGCTTACCTGGTCCACCATGAGAGGTACTGTCACCAAGGGCATTGGAAGAATGTGTGAGATGAAGCGTTGCTCCTAAATCAAAATACCACGTATTATCTCCAAGCGTTTCAGGCGTTACTAGACAAACTTGGGGTGAACCTAATGCAAGCTGTGAACAATTAACAGTAAAGGGATTAGACCAAGTAGGAACAACTGGGGATGGAACCAACCAACCTGACTGTTAACCAGGCACAGATGCAAGTGAAGGCTGCAGCCATGGAGCCCCACCACCATAGGTGCACATATTAGCTTGAGCAGGTGGCCTATAAGGAGCAATCTTATAGCCAGTGTCAAACCGATAATAGCATCTATCAACTAAATGTCCCATCTTCCCGCATAGCTGACATTGAATACGCGAGTTAGAGGTACGCTCACGCCCACGACCTCTAAAACCAGATGATGGCCTATAAGTTGGCACAGTAGGTGTCGACTCAGACTGCTGATGGGTAACAACATGCGCAGCACTTTGTATTTCAACCGATGAACCTTGCATTTGTGACTCAGCATCAAGTAGTAACGTAGTAACTCCTTGAACACCATATGGCGTCTGACTGGCTGTTATGACAGTTATAAGATACTCATATTCAGGCACGAGACCATTGAGGATAGCAGTAACGTGCTCATGTTCACCAATGACCTCCCCACAACTAGCAAGACTATCACAAAACCCCTTGATCTTCATGAGAAATTCTTTCATAGAAAGCTTACCTTTACGCTGAGAATGCAGTGCCCGCTTGTAAAACATCATTTTGGACGTTGTCTTATTACCATACAGACTTGAAATGGTAGTCCAAATTTGGGCACTTGTGTCCATACCAATAAGGTGCGGAAGAACCCCCTGACTAACTGAAGAAAGAAGCCAAGACACAAGGGCACTATCTTGTTGCTCAAACTTAACAAATTCTGGATTTTCTTGAGAAACCCCATCAACACCAACAACTTTACGAGGTGGCGGAACCATGCATGGATTAAGAAGCTGCTGCGACTTGTACGTCTTAATCGCGAGTAAAACTTGTTGTCTCCACAACAAAAAATTATTATCATCAAGAATAACACTTATATTCTTGGTAGAAAAGAACCTACCATCAACCAACGCATCAGTAAAACTAGAAGATTACACTGCAAATGGACTGGAAGGAGGAGCCATCAAAACAAGAAACTAAAAGAAAACAAAAAAAAAACTTTAACAAATCAGGTCCAGGATCAACAAGAAATCTGATACCATGTTAACTTCTATAACAACAACACATGAAGAGAATTCATTGCTAATTCACTTGAATAATGCATACAAGACTGACGTTCTTATATATACCAACAGAATACAATAACTGCTATCAACTAACTCTTAACAGTAAGCTAACTGTACTAACTACTTAACCGTTATCCTTAGATATACTAACACTCTCGCATTATCAATAATACCAATACCAATCAAGACGACTTTATAAATCAATTGTTAAATATTAATTTTTAAAAACCTTAAAATGCTAGATAATAAATTAAATAATTTATAATAAACACCCATATAATTTGCATCAACAAATATAGAATAATAATAAACTGCATCTGAAGCATGACGGATCCCGTTATATTATGAAAGTTACTGGATCACAAATAAGTATCCAATCTCTACCATACACGTATTTAGGTCAAATAGTGAAGACTGGGTACGTTTCAAGTAAAATTTGTGTTTTAATTTACTTATTTGTTGACCTTGTAATTATTTTTGTAAATTAATCATTTTGTCATAAAAGTTTGATTTTTTATAACTTTATTTACTTTAGAATTGTTTTTCTCTTTTAATTAGTAGATCTTATTGGATTATTGGATAGAGCAGCGCAATTAATCATTTGCTATATAAGTTTGATTTACTTGTTTTTTCCCTTAAAAATTGTTGTGGATCTTACTAATAATCAAGTAGTATCTAGATGCTGGTAAGATTCCGACCCCTAAAATGAATTTATTTTATTTAGGTTGTTTAAAATTTTTAAAATTTTAAATTAGTAAAAATAAAATTGTATTTTGATCCTCCTAAAAATAATAAAATTTTAATTCAATCCTTTAAAAATTATAAAAATATAAGTTATTCAAATGATGAAATTACATTTTTACTATCATAAAAATTACAATTAATTTCGTCCCTCTTAAAAAAAATTTCTAGCTTCGCCCCTACTAATAATATTATTACTTTTGGATAACGGTTTTACTGATTATCGGTGAGATCTTATTTATGCAGGTGGCTTACTCATTCTTTATCTTATAATTAATTTTTTCTTTTGATCCCTCAATTTTATCTGATTTTCAATTATAACCTAAATTAGAATGTTACGAGGTACAACTTGAATTAAAAAAATAAAGATAGGCTTAGGGATGAAAAACGGGGTGTTTTGTTTTAGTTAAACGGTGCAGTGTTTAACAAAACCGATGCACATAAAGGGAAGACAACAGCCTGAGTTGTTAATAGGCCAACTAACTTTTCAAATGGTTAATTCCTTTCCTTTTAAGCACAACCTCGTACCAGAAGCAGTTATCCAAATTGTTGAGCAGTTTCAGTATTTACTCGATTTTCTTCTCTTCCTATCTTTTCTCTTTACTTTGTCAATTTTCTCTCTCGAATTTTCTAGTTGCATCAAAGGTATCAAAGCTTTCAAAATCCTCCATGATTGGCGATGGCGTTTTCACTCGATTGCAAAATGAGGTTAGTGTGCGGCAACAAGAGATTTCTAAGATCTAGGGTGAACTTGCACTATGGGACGCCAAACTAGAAACTAGATTTAAGGAGTGTAAGGATGAATTCAAGGGCGAGTTACGTTATGAGCTTCACTCTTTGTTTGGACAGTACCTTGGGCACCCCAATCTTGCTTCCAATAATGCAACAACCAAGGGTAAAGGAATTTTGGGTGGCCCACCCCATGGGTTCGCTTTCAAAAATCCTTTAGATGTTCCCATAGGAGGTCAAGTTCATGTTACGGTAAGCACTCATTCTCTTCCAAAGTTGAGTAGTGTCCATCTATAGTCTCGTCCTGGTTCAATGGATGGCTCTAGTGGATCTCATAGGCTTGATTGTCCTAGATTTGATGAAACAAATTTTTGAGGTTGGTGGTCTAAACTCCAAGAGTTTTTTGAGGCAGCATGCATCCTGGATGATGTTTCACTTTGAGGGGAAAGTGCTAGACTAGCATCATTTCTACTCCCAAAAGAATTGAGGCCTTCACATGTTGATCTGGCCTTGTTATGCTAGAAGATTGTATGAGAGATTTGGTCTAGTTTATTCTGTGATCTAATGGCTGATTTGGTTACTCTGAAACAACAAAGGACAGTTGAACAGTATTATGATATATTTGTTAGTCTTTTGAATTAGTTGCACTTGCTTGAGCCATATGCCCTCAGTATTTTCATCAACAACCTGAAGGTATAGATTGGTCAGTATCTCTAATTGTTCAAACCTACCTCATTAGTGAAGGGTTCCAATTTGTTAAATAAGTGGAAACTATTCTCATGCACTCTCAAAAGAGGACTCTATTTCCTGTTGTTGAGAGTTATACTCTATATTACATCGCACCGTCTACTGTGTATGGCCATTCTATTGTGTCTGGCAATTCTACTACTACTGGTAAGACTATCAGCTCACCTCATTCCAACTCAACACCTACTTGTCCTGGTTTTAAGGTATCTTTAAAAGGCATAACGCCACCTGTGATTGTTGAGAGTAAGCAGAAAAGACTGTGTTTCTGGTGTGGTGCTAAGTACCATGTGGGCCACAAGTGTGTAAAATCAAATCTGTATCAAATTTTGTTAGAGCCACAATCTGATAGGGAAGGGAAATATTTCCAAGAATGTGTCGAACAACTAGAAGACCATGTCTTGAAAAAGATTTCACCCCAATCACTTATCCTATCCTCACATGCCATTTGAGGTTCACAAGGCCATAACACAATGTGCATTGCAACAAGGATTGGCTCTATGTCGATCGTTATATTGGTAGACTCAAGTAACACACACAATTTCATTGATGCCAAGTTGGTAAGCATGTTGTCTCTACATGGATAACAATAATACCATATGAAAGTGATAATGACTACTGGTGGGTGTTTATTCACCAGAGGAACACATAAATGGGTCCATTGAGAAGCTTAGGGCTTTAAATTCATCAATGACTTCATGATTCTACCTCTGAAAGGATGTGATATGATTTTGGGAATTTAATGGTTACTCTCTCTAGGGTCCATCATGTGGAGTTTTAGGTCCCTTACCATGTAATTTTTTATTGGAGAACATTTCATCTTACAAGGGATTGCTTATGGATCCATAAACTTTTTGGAAGTTGGCCAACCTTCTAAAATGCTTTGCTGTAGTAGGATAAGAGCTTAGTCATTGTGCCAGTATCATGAGCTCACCTGCTCGAGTTTCTCTCACAGCAGACCCTACCACCACTAATGTTTTAGTTTCAGAGTTGCCTTCTCCAAGGTTACCATACCAGAATATTCCTTTAAAAGATGGAGCAATGGTCAAGATTAGGGCATATTGATACCCTATTATTTAAAAGTCTAAAATGGAGAAGTTGGTTCATGAAATGCTCGATGTTGGCATAATTAATGATAGTACCAGTTCATTTGCTTCCCCAATTGTCATGGTGAAAAAGAAGGATCGAAGTTGGAGGCTGTGTGTTGATTATAGACTTGTCAATCAACTTACCATCAAGGATATGCTTCCCATACCAATTATTAAGGAGCCGTTGGATGAGTTGGGGCAGGCTAAGGTCTTCTTTAAGCTTGATTTAAGGTCTAAATATCATCTGACCAGGATATAGGAACTAGATATCCACAAGATAACTGGTAGGACTCATAAGGGGTACTATGAATTCTTGGTGATGCTGTTTGGCCTCGCCAATGCTCCCTCAAGTTTCCAAGCCCTTACAAACTATGTATTTAAGCCATTTTTTAAGGAGGTCAATATTGTTTTTCTTTGATGATATTCTTGTGTACTCTAACACTTGGCTAGAACATCTTTACCACCTTAGAGAGGTTTTTCAAGTATCGAGAAATCATCAACTATTTTCCAAGCAGAGTAAGTGTAGTTTTGGCATGTCTCAGATCGAGTACCTTAGGCATGTCATATCCCAATGGTTAGTTGCTATGAACAAGACTAAAGTAGACTGTATAGCTTAGTGGCTTATGCCTACTTCTATCAAAGAAATGTGGAGCTTTCTGGGGCTCTCGAGATATTACAGGAGATTCATTAAGTAATATGATTCTTTAGCCAAACCACTGACTGAATTGCTCAAGAAGAATAACTGGGGGTAGAATGACCAAGCTGTAACAACTTTTCAAGCACTTAAGGGTACTTTGCGCTCATCCTCGGTATCGGTGTTACCTAATGTTACCTAATTTCTAGCTTCAATTTAGTGTAGATACAGATGCAATCGATTGTGGCATAGGAGCTGTCCTTCAGCAGCAGGGTAAACCAATAGCTTTCTTCATCAAAGCTCTAGGGGTTTGCCACCAAACACTATCTATTTACGATAAAGAGGTGTTGATTATCCTTTTAGCAGTGAGAAAGTGGCATGTTTACCTTAACCTTGTTGGAAGACATTTTGAAATTAGAACTGACCCTCAAAGCTTGCAGTGTCTATCAGATCAAGTAGCCATCACTTCATTTCAGCAACGATGGTTTGCCAAAATGCTCAGATATGGCTATGAAGTCATTTACAGAAAGGAGATAAACAACAGGGTAGTTGATGTCCTCCTCAGGAAGTAACCTTTGGAGTAGGCTAGATACTGCAATTATTTAGCAGATCTATTATTTCATGTCTTTTGACAATGGTGAAACAATCTTACCAAAATGATGATAGGGTAAGCAAAACTTTCCTGTAAGTTCAACAGCATGACTCTTAACATTCCAAGTACTCATGGGATGGGGGTTTTTTAAGAAGGAAGGGAAAGATTGTTGTGGGAAATTATGTGATTCTGAGAAAATAACTTTTTTCATCACTTTCATGCCAATGCAATTGGGGGTCATTCAATAGTGCACGCTTCCAAAAAAACATACCACCAAATTATTGTACCGGAAAGGTATGTCAAAAGATGTTGATCTATTGTAATTTGATATGTCAAATTAGATTCTTTGTTACACTTAATGAGCTTGTTCTTGAGCAATTTGAATGTATTTTCTATAGTTTTTACTTAGTTTTAGTTTTGTGTTTTTATCCCATTTTTAAGACTCAAGTTGGCTAAATGGTACCTTGGGAATTTAATGAGTTGATTGAATGTTACAGGGAGACAGACGTGAAGCTAAGTGATACCGTTGAATGATACCGTTGAGTGGTATCGTGAGGTGATATCACATGATGGTAGGGCGAGGTGAGATCATGATGTGGTAATGCAAAGTGTATTGCAATGTGGTACTGTGAGGTGGTGATGCGAGGTGAGATCGCGAAGTGATATCATGATATGAAGATCTGAAGTCGCGAAACCCCGACAATGTTGGAATGAAGAGAATAGAGATCACCAATAGTGATATCGCGATACCAACCATAGGGTATCACGATACCCAAGCTCCCAAAGGATTCCCATTTCAAGATTGATGAGGATATCACCATACCGATTCATGAGTATCGCGATATCATTGTTGAGAGAGACAAAAATGATTGTAGGAGTAGTTCTTGCCCAACATGTTCCTAACCAAAATTAGACATTCAAGGGCAATTTAATCCAAAAAATATTAGGTTTTATTCAGATTAAAAAGTCACTTTTGGTTGAGGAGAATGAAGAGCTTCTTATTTTATGGTTTCTTTCATCTTTTAGTTTAGGTTTAGGGTAGTTTTATTCACCATAGCTGTAGGATTTAGTTTTTCTACAACTTTTTATTTTTATTTTCCTTGCATTTTCTTAATTAGTTAAGTTAATTTTTACTGTAGCTTAGGTTCATTTATATGTTCAGCACCTTATACTCTTTTGTAATCACATTTTAGTTTTTAATATCAATCATTTTTTCTTTTTAGTTGTTAAAAATCATAGCTTTATTATATTTACTCATCTATCTTGCTTCCATTATTGTGCTCTATAAGCTTTTGCCAAAAAAACTTGGGTTATTATTCACTTCTATTTAAGTTTAAGTTTAAGTTTAAGTTTAAGTTAATGTTTCCATTGTTTGAATTTTTGCTTGTTGTTGGCTTAGAAATGAATAGGACACCTTAGGTGGTTGGTAAATGGAAATGTTGTTTGGTTTTTTTTTGGTACAATGACTAAATCGTAAAAATTACAATGACTTGAAAGCTTAGGAGTGATGCCCCTAAGGGAAAATCAAGATAAGTGAGACCGAAAGAAGATCTTATTGGGCACCAATTCGTTAATCTCGGGTTAGTTGGTAGGTAAAGAGATAAACCGAATTAGTTTGTCTAAATTGGTAAAGTTGAGACTAAGAGGTAAAATGGAACCAATATAGGAGTTTAAGTGTTTTAGAACCCCAAACTAAATATTAATTAGCAACATGAAAGTTAACCAACTGTTGTCCGTTATTAGTTTATTAATTTAATAATTTTGTTTATTTTACAATTTAGTCTTTTTTAGCATTTGATAACTATTTAGCTTAATTAACTTCAAATTATACACTGTCGTAATATAGAAAGTAATGAGTAGCTAGCTAGACTTCTTCATTGCATGCTTGTTGAGTAATAATCATTAAATCGTTGACTCCTTTAGGTTCGACCCCTTGAAATACTCTGGTGTTTCATTTGACATTATAAATATTACAACTCACCTGTAACACTTGTAGTAAAGCCGCGATAGTTATATTTGTTGTAATGTTGATTATCAACCATGGTACACGCACACTAGGGCGCGATCAGATGTTAAATCTTGGATCAAGGACGCCTCACTTATCAAATGTGCAAAATGATTATGTGGCTTCACCTAGTATGCTACATCCATCACCAATTTTAGACAAAGCTTAGGTTGTCATCAGTATTGACTTCATTGAGGGCCTCCCACCTCAAAGGGGAAAGATATGATCTTGGTAGTGGTGGATCACTTACGGATACTTCTTGGCTCTATCTCACCTATTTACAACCAAAACAGTAGTACAAGAATATTTTGCTCATGTGTACAAACTCCATGGTTTGCCTGATTCTATCATTTCATATAGAGATAAGATATTTTTGAGTGTGTTTTGGCAATAACTCTTTAGAAGGGCAATAACCAAACTCTTACTGTCCACGACCTATCACCCCTAAAATGATGGCCAAATTGGAGTTTTGAACTGCTGCCTTGAAGGTTACCTCAAGTGTATAACAGGGGAGAGGTCTACTGATTGGGTGAGTTAACTACCTTTGGCTGAATGGTGGTACAATTTGACCTTCCATTCAACCATTCAACTTACATCATATGAGGCATTGTATGGGTAGACACCACCACAACATATGTCGTACCTTGCTGGGATTTCATATGTGGCCAGTGTAGATAGAAGCTTACAGGCTCAAGAAGCTACAAAGAAAATGTTGCAGTTTCATCTAAAACGAGCACAATCCAGGATGAAGCAGCTAGCTGACAGGTACGGAACTGATAGATAATTCCACGTGGGAGAATTGGTTTACTTGAAGTTGCAGCCATATAAGCAATAACCAATTAGCAAGGCTCTTAATCAGAAATTGTCTCCAAAATATTTTGGCCCTTTTTCTATCATGGCCAAGGTTGGACAAGTGGCTTATAGGTTATAGTCACCTCTTGGATCACGCATCCATTATACATCTCATGTTTCTCAGCTGAAAAAGCCTGTTGGAGCAACACCAGTCCAAGAACAGTTGCCATTATCGGATGTATATGAGGCCTTGCTTAAGGAGCCAATTAGAATTTTGGAGTGCAAAATGGTCGATAAAAGTAATCAAACGATAATTGAGGTGCTTGTGGAATGGGTAGACACTTTCCTTGAAGATGATACATGAGAACCACAACAGCAGTTGTGTGCCACTTTTCCTCATTTTAGTCCTCGAGAGCAAGGATCTATTTTGGTAGGTAGTATTTGTTACGGGGTAAAACTTGAATTAGAAAAATAAAGATAGGTTAAGTAAACAGTGCGTTTAGAAGGTAATTCAATAATGTATAACATGGCATTTTGTTTTAGTTAAACAATGCGGATTAGAATTTAATGAAAACGGCGCGTAGAAAGGGAAGACAAGGACCTGAGTTATTAATAAGTCAATTAACTTTTCAAACGGTTAATTCATTTCTTTTTAAGCGCACTCTTATTGTTGGATGTAAAACAGAGCATTTTATTTTAGTTAAACAGTGAGGATAAGAATTTAACGAAAGTGGTGCGTGTAAAAAGAATATAACGATCTGATCTATTAATAGATCAACTAACTTTTCAAACGGTTAATTCATTTCTTTTTAAGCACACCCTTTTGTCGAGCAGTTTCAATATTTTCTTCTTCTCGATTTTTTTCTATTCTTCTCTACTCTATCAATTTCCTCTCTTGAATTTCCTAATTACATCATAAAAATAAATAATTGTTTTTTAAATTAAACAATGAGAACTCAATACTTTTTAAATAAAGTAAAATCGGAGTTAAAGTCTTGTGAAAAATAAAATAATACTAAGAGAATTTATATTAGCTCGACTTTAAATTTTATTAAGATACAATGTAATTATGGGGGCAAAAAAATATCGACTCTCACTTATAAACGAAATAGTAACGGGTAGGGTATTTGATTTGGTCCAAATGGTTGACGTGGCTTTATACAATACAAGTGGACAGCATTGTCATGGTTTAGGGCGGAAAAGGAAAAGAGCTTTTAATTTTTTTGTGTGTGTTTTGGCGTTTGGGGAAAAAAAACTTGTAAAAAAGTTAAAAATGGTAGAAAAATTTCATTTTTGGAGGAATGGCGCCAACATTTTTTTCCAAAACCAGTGTTCCCGCCTTTCTTTGCTTTTCCCCTTCATTTATTTATAATGTTCAGTGTTTCTTTCCTTTCAATTCACCTTCACTAAACACTGTTCTCACTGAACGAAGCCAAACATCAAAGAAACAGTGAGTTTAGAGATAAGGTTTCCTTCTCTTCTCCAAATCATGGGATCTGTCGCTCTTTTGGATTCTGATTCTTCTTCAGGTTTTCCTTTTTTCTTTTTCTTTTTAATTTCTTAAACTGAATTATTGATTCCATATATTCATTTCCGGTCGATTTTTGATTTGCGGCTCACAGAAGAAAAGAAAAAAAAGAAAGGGGGGGGGGGGGGCTGGGCCCATGTCTATATTAATGAATATTTACCATTTTTTACGCATTTAATTTTATGTATAAGAGAGACGGAACTGTAGACTTACTGCTTAAGACAGGTCATCTAATCTGAGCTGAGCCAATCAGGTGATGGCAGTTTGTTTTAATTACATGTTCAACAAAACCCCCTTTTTGGTTTTGGTTTTGTCATTTTCATTGCAATTATCGAAGGTTGCAGCTTGAATATGAAAATCCAAGTTTAGTTGTTATTGAGTATGGGGTCTTTTGATTATTTTCAAGGATTTTCTTGTTTCTGCATGTTGATCCCTTCTGCTTTAACCTTCAGGCACTTTGTTTTATTTTAATGGGGCTAGTCCCGATTGAGTTTCTTCTGTGTTCTTTTTTTTTTTGGTGGATTTGATCTTTGGGACCTGTTCTTTTTTTTTTTTTCTCTATAAAACCTTTGGTTTGATCAACATGTTTTCATTAGATTTGCATTTGTATTTTCCTGTGAGTTTGTGCTAAATATTTCAAGGTTCTACTTACATTTGGCTTAGCAAAATGTTTTAGCAAAACAAGATTTTGTGTGTGTGTGTGGATTTGATCTTTGGGACCTGTTATTTTTTTTCTATAAAACCTTTGGTTTGATCAACTTGTTTCATTAGATTTGCATTTGTATTTCCCTGTGAGTTTGTGTTGAACATTTCAAGGTTTTACTTACATTTAGCTTGGCAAAATGTTTTAGCAAAACAAGATTGTGTGTGTGAAGAATCTTGTTTACACATTTCTTTACAAAGTATAAATTACCTAGTCTTATGCTTTACTGCAAGATATTTTTTGATATTTTTGCTTAGCCATTTCAGTAATCTGTGTGATCGTGACATCTTTTTTTTTTTTTTTTTTGTTTATTTATTTTTAATCATGCAGTGATATAGAAGAGACATGTTGTGTTTATGCTGTACCGTTTATTTATATTTTTGTTTTTGATGGTTTCTTAAACTGCCTAAACTCAAGTTCACAAGATCTTTTTTTTTTTTTGGCATTTAGGAATGAAGAAGAATAAGAAAGGCAAGAATAAATCTGCTAAATCTTCCCCCAAGAAAGAGATGGAAACTGATAAAAAAGCACAGAAGCGTAATAGTGCTCAGGAAAATGGGGAGCCAGTTCCTTCAAAAAGGCCAAAGAGAGCTGCTGCCTGCACTGATTTTAAGGAGAAAGCAGTTTGCATATCTGAAAAGGATTCAGTTGTTGAGACAAAGAAGGATATGGTAGTAGAAGATGAAATTCTAGCTGTAGGACTGACTTGTGAAAAAGATGATGTTCGGCCTAATAGGAGGCTAACTGATTTTGTATTGCATAATTCAGAAGGTCTTCCACAACCCCTTGAGATGTTGGAAGTCAATGACATGTTCATAACTGGTTTGATATTGCCGCTTGAAGAAAATTCTGACAAGGAAAAAGTCAAGGAGAAGAGTGTTAGATGTGAAGGATTTGGACGTGTTGAGTCTTGGAACATCTCTGGTTATGAAGATGGTTGTCCAGTGATATGGCTTTCAACTGATGTAGCTGATTACTCCTGCTGTAAGCCAACTGGCAGCTATAAAAAATATTATGAACATTTCTTTGAAAAAGCTCGAGCTTGTGTAGAGGTTTATAAAAAGCTTTCAAGGCCTTCTGGTGGAAATCCTGACTTAAGTCTTGATGAACTGCTTGCTGGTGTTGTTCGGTCCATGAGTGGAAGCAAGAGCTTCTGTCATGGGGCATCAATTAGGGATTTTGTTATTTCCCAGGGAGAATTTATTTATAATCAACTGATTGGTTTGGATGCTACTTCAAAGGTGAATGACCAGGTATTTGCAGGATTGCCTGTTCTTACTGCCCTCAAAGATGAGAGCAGGAAGCGTGAAAATATAGGGCAAGACGTAGCACTGTTTTCTGGTGGTGCTTTGACTATTGGTAAAAAAGGAGAGGGGGAAAGCAAATTGGATGAGACATATTCATCTACTTTTACAGCTGAGGAAGATGAGGATGCAAAGTTGGCAAAACTGTTGCAAGAGGAAGAATATTGGAAATCTATGAAACAAAAGAGAAATCATGGCTCAGCCTCTATGTCAAACAAATTCTATATCAAGATCAATGAAGATGAGATTGCAAATGATTATCCTCTTCCTGCATACTACAAGAATTCTAATGAAGAAACTGATGAACTTGTAGTTTTTGAAAGTGACTTTGATGTGTGTGATCCTGAGGAACTCCCTCGAAGCATGCTCCACAACTGGTCATTTTACAATTCAGACTCAAGGCTGATTTCCTTGGAGCTGCTTCCTATGAAACCATGTGCTGACATTGATGTTACCATTTTTGGTTCTGGGGTTATGACTGCTGAGGATGGAAGTGGATTCTGTCTTGACAATGACCTTAGTCAGTCTACTTCAGGTTCTTCAAGTGCGCTGAATGCTGATGGTATTCCAATTTTTTTGAGTGCTATTAAGGAATGGATGATTGAATTTGGATCATCAATGATATTCATCTCAATCAGGACAGACATGGCCTGGTATTGTCTCATGTTTCTTGATTAGGATTCTGTTGCTATAATATTTTTGCTAACTCATGTTTGATATACAATGCCTGCAGAAAAGTTGCTAGAAAGGAAAAAGAAACCTGTAGTTCTTTGCAATTATATACTAATATGCAAAACCAGATTTTCCTATTCATTAAATCATTAGTTTTAACTGTGACAAGTTTTTATTTTCTCTCCATTTTTCAGGTATAGACTTGGCAAACCATCAAAGCAATATCTTCCTTGGTATGAACCAGTACTTAAAACAGCAAGGGTTGCAATAAGCATTATTACATTGTTGAAGGAGCAAACTCGAGTATCACGCCTCTCTTTCAATGATGTAATTAAGAGGGTGTCTGAGTTCAAGAAGGATAATCGTGCTTATATATCTTCTGATCCAGCATCTGTTGAGAGATATATTGTTGTGCATGGACAGATAATACTACAACTCTTTGCAGAGTTTCCTGATGAAAAGATTAAAAAGTGTGCATTTGTGGTTGGCCTTGCAAATAAAATGGAGGAGAGACACCATACAAAATGGTTAGTCAAGAAGAAGAAAGTTGTACACAAGAATGAACCAAATTTAAATCCTCGAGCAGCAATGATGCCTATAGCTTCTAAAAGAAAGGCTATGCAGGCAACCACAACAAGGCTAATTAATAGGATTTGGAGCAGGTACTATTCAAACTACTCACCAGAAGATTCAAAGGAGGAAACTAATTGTGAGATGAAAGATGAAGAGGAAAATGAGGAACAAGAAGAAAATGAAGATGATGATAGTGATGCTAATGCTGAAGCTGATGCTAATTCTGAAGCTGATGCTAATGCTGAAGCTGATGCTGAAGCTGATGCTAATGCTGAAGATAAACCAATTCCAATGGAGACTCAGAAGTCTCCTTCAGTATCAAAGCAACCTAGACAGTATTCTACTGAGGAAGTAAGCTGGGATGGAGAGCCTGTAAGCAAAATAAGCTCTGATAATACTTTTTATATACGAGCCATTGTTCATGGAGAAGTAGTTGTGGTCGGAAGTGCTGTTTCTGTTGAAGTTGATTTGTATGAACTTCCTGCAATCTATTTTGTGGAGTACATGTTTGAAACTTCAAAGGGAAGAAAAATGTTTCATGGACGAATGATGCAGAGAGGATCCGAAACTGTACTTGGCAATGCAGCTAATGAGGGAGAGGTGTTTCTAACAAATACCTGTGGGGATTTTGAATTGGAGAATGTGAAACAGACTGTAGTAGTAGGTATTCGGTCAAGGCCTTGGGGATATCAGCATCGGAAAGATAATGCCAACATGGACAAACTTGATAGAGCAGAAGCAGAGGAGAGGAAGAGAAAAGGACTTCCAATGGAGTATTATTGTAAAAGCATGTATTGGCCTGAGAGGGGTGCCTTTTTTACGCTTCCCATTGATACTTTGGGCTTGGGTTCTGGTTGCTGCCATTCTTGCCAAGTTAAGGATACTGGGAGGGCCAAAGAAGCGTTCAAAGTGAATTCATCAAATACAGGCTTTGTATACAAGGGAACTGAATACGCTCTCGATGATTATGTCTATGTAAGTCCACATCAATTTACAGAAGAAAGCGCTGAGACTGAAAACTTTAAAGCTGGGAGGAATATAGGCTTGAAGCCTTATGTTGTGTGCCAAGTGCTAGAGATTATTGTCCCAAAGGGGCAGAAAAAAAATTGTGAGGAGTCCACCCAAGTTAAAGTCAGGAGATTTTTCCGACCAGAGGACATTTCAGCTGAAAAGGCTTACAGTTCTGATATAAGAGAGGTAGGTGCTATCCTAAAATACGATGACAGTTGTAAACTTCATATCGTCATAGTTTTAGTTATACTTTTCGATGGTAAATTTATATGTTTTTTTGTTTGTTTGTAATTTTCAGGTCTATTATAGTGAAGAAACAGACATTTTGTTTGTTGAGGCAATTGAAGGCAAATGTGAAGTCAGAAAGAAGAATGACCTTCCAGCATGTAGTTCTCCAGTAATATTTCATGATGTCTTCTTTTGCGATCGCATATATGACCCTTCCAAGGGATCTCTTAAGCAGGTGATTCCCTTTTGTTTCCTTTGCTGTAGTGCTTGTTGGGAATGATACTTCCATAATCATTTTCATGGTAATTTTTGTTTGCATTTATAATTTGTACCTCTGGAGGATAACTAACTTCCCCCTTTTTTGGTTGGCAAACAGTTACCAGCTCAAATAAAACTAAGGTACTCAACTGGAATCATGGATAATGAAATTGCATACCAAAAGAAAAAGGGAAAGGGTAAACAGGAAGAAACTGAATTAGAAGTTGAGAAACAGCAAGAAGAATCTCAGGAGAACTGCTTGGCTACGTTAGACATATTTGCAGGTTGTGGTGGTCTGTCAGAGGGGTTGCACCAATCTGGTACTGTCTACCTTTCTGTCTATTTCATCAATCTTTGTGTGCTTAGCCATATTTATTTCTTAGGCACTTTATGCCCAACCATCTTTTGTTATTACTGGTATAGGTGTATCATTAACTAAATGGGCAATTGAATATGAAGAGCCTGCTGGAGATGCATTCAAACTCAATCATCCTGAGTCTTTGGTCTTCATTAAAAACTGCAATGTCATTCTTAGGTCCGTATGACAAGTTTGCTCTCCTCTATTCCTCTTTAAATTGCTAATAACTAAAAAGCAAGTTGTAATACAGGGCTATTATGGAGAAGTGTGGGGATGTAGATGACTGCATGTCCACTTCTGAGGCAGCTGAATTAGCGGCATCACTTGATGAGAAAGAGATTAATGATTTGCCATCACCGGGGCAAGTAGATTTCATCAATGGAGGCCCTCCATGCCAGGTATTATATATTATAGTGTTCCTTTGTTCTCATTTGTTATCTAATCTTTGGAGTAATTAATAAATGATTCATTAAGAGCAAAGCTGTTTTACTTTTCAGGGTTTTTCTGGAATGAATAGATTTAACCATAGTACATGGAGTAAAGTACAATGTGAGATGATATTAGCTTTCTTATCATTTGCTGATTACTTCCGGCCAAGGTATTTTCTCTTAGAGAACGTGAGGAACTTTGTGTCTTTCAATAAAGGACAGACGTTTAAGTTAACTCTGGCTTCACTTCTTGAAATGGGTTATCAGGTAGATATTCCTTTCACCTAACGGCAATTTCTGTAGTATCCTTGTTATAAGAATGCAAATATAAGTAAATGTGTGGTTGTGTATGATATTCTGGTTTTGCCTGTTTAGGTGAGGTTTGGTATTTTGGAAGCTGGAGCCTATGGAGTTTCTCAGTCAAGAAAACGAGCATTCATATGGGCAGCCTCCCCTGAAGAGACTCTTCCTGAATGGCCAGAGCCACTGCATGTCTTTGCTGTTCCAGAGTTGAAAGTTACATTATCACATAATTTGCAGTATGCAGCTGTGAGGAGTACTGCAAGTGGAGCTCCTTTCCGTGCAATTACTGTGCGAGATACAATTGGTGATCTACCAGCTGTAGTAAATGGGGCCTCAAAGACAAATTTGGAGGTAACTATATTGAAAATTATTTCCAAAATTGCTTCATTCTATAAAAGGTTGTACGTGCATATTCAATTTACAATGTTTTGTTTCCACAGTATCAAAGTGAAGCTGTCTCATGGTTTCAGAAGAAAATTCGAGGAAACATGGCTGTCCTTACTGATCATATATCAAAGGAAATGAATGAGCTTAACCTGATTCGGTGTCAAAAGATTCCAAAGCGACCAGGTGCAGATTGGCATGACCTTCCAGACGAGAAGGTACATAATCAGCTTCTGTTCTTTGCATATGTTTTGAAATCTGATCAGAGTGAAATTGTTGAACTGCTGGGTTATTTGTTTCCTTAAAAATTGCAGGTTAAACTCTCTACTGGACAATTGGTAGATTTAATACCCTGGTGCCTGCCAAATACAGCCAGAAGGCACAATCAATGGAAAGGGCTATTTGGAAGGTTGGATTGGGAGGGGAACTTCCCAACTTCCATCACTGACCCTCAACCAATGGGCAAGGTTGGAATGTGCTTTCATCCAGAACAGGACAGGATTCTGACGGTTCGGGAATGTGCTCGGTCTCAAGTAAGTCATTGAACTTACTGAGCATTCATTGCTATTGTGGTTTGTGAAAGCTTGGGTAGAATGAAGTAGAAAACATTGGTATAAGCTCTAATGGATATTGTTTGTCTGCCGAAACAGGGCTTCCCAGACAGCTACAAGTTTGCTGGTAACATTCAACACAAGCATCGGCAGATAGGAAATGCGGTTCCACCTCCATTGGCATTTGCATTGGGAAAGAAACTGAAGGAAGCATTAGACAGTAAAAAGTAAATGTAATTTGCAATTTTAGTTGATGGGATTTTGTTAAAGACTCCATTTTTTTTTTTTGGGTGAGAAAAGACTCCTCCATTTTACCTTTTAGACAGAAGGCCCTTAATTCATTTATAAGAATTTGTTGTCTGGCTCTTTTTTTAATGTTTTTTTGTGCGCGCGCTCTCTCTCTCTCTCTCTATATTGATTAACATTGATCGGTTCAATTGGAAATTGGTTGGTTCATATAAATCTAATATAATTGCTTTTGATAAGAATCACTTTCAATTAGTAAAAAACTAGATTCCATACTTGGGTTAATTGTACATATCAATTTATATGTATTAAATAATTTAGGGATATATATTGAAACTATAAATGAACTATAGTTTAATGTGGAATTATATATATGAATTTTGATTTTGTATAATTTTATACATAAAATTTTTATTTGATTTAATTCTTGTAAATTATTACCATAATTATTGATATAACATTATTTTATGTTTATTTATTACATACATAAATAATTATATTTATCCAATATAAAAAAAATTGATGCATTTATTTCTTTAATTGTACATGATTAAATCAAAAATAAAGTTTCAAGTATACATTTGAACCAATATTAGATTTTCATGTGTATAATTGCACCAAATTAAAGTTCATGTATAATTTTGAGATTTATTTCAATAATTTAATATTTTCTTGTAAATTTCATGAACAATTTTAAAAATATTAATAAACACAAATTAAAGTATAATTGAAATAATAAATTTGACATATATTAAAAAACATTGAATAATGAGAACAGACATATGTATTTGAAGATTTTATCACAATAATGAATTTCTTTCATTATTAATATATATATATATATATATAATTTGGTGATTACATTATCTTGTATGTTCAATCATGAATAATGATTGCAATAGAATTTTAAAATTAACATACACAGAATTTTTTTAAAAATAATAAGAATAGTCTTAGCATACAAAAATTTTCGACTATGAGTGATAATTATAAGTTTAAAATATTTTACGTGTAGTAATTATGATTAATAAATTATTATTTTTGCATAAATGATTAATTACTTGTTTACTTTGAAAAGTATAAGAATCTAGATTTTGAGAAATTTTAAATAATTAAAGTTTTCTAAAAGTATTTTCGAATTTAATATAACAATTTAATTTTAAATAATTAAATTTTAGCCATTTGTTATCATAAATTGTCAAAATGTGGTAGGTTACCATGTTTACTATTAAATTATATCCTTCTAATTTAATTACCTAAAGTAATATGAAAAGAATAAAAAACTATTCCCCTTCCAATTTTACTCTACAATTTTTAACGAAGAAAAACATTTCAACTTGACTACTAATGAAATTTACTAAAGTTAACTAACTAAATTTAGGAAACAAACATTTAAAATAAGATAATCATAATTAAGGTATTTTGCATTCAAAAAATTAATTACGAAAAAAGTAATAACATATAATATATTAAAATATTAATAATAAAAACACATTTTAATGGGTAATTATCTAGGAATTCTTCTGATATTTTTATTCCTAAAAAATATTACTATTTAGATTTTTGAATTCTAATAATTTTTTACTCCCACAATTTTTTTTATACGATCTCCAATATTTTTTTTTTCAAATTACTTTACAGAGATTTCTTATATCTTTTTAATGTATATTTTGGTAATATTTAGAAAGCCGCCTAATAATTCGATTTAGTTTTAATTAATTATAATTACACCGGGTTGATATGGGTAACTATTGTAATTGGTGGGTTTCATTGAATTGGATGTAATTGGAGTACCCTGATTACATTTTCCAATTCTTAGGGAAGGGAAAAAATTAGAAATAATTACACAAATAATTACACCTAAATTTAAATCTTTAAAAAATATTTTTTTATATACGTTTAAGTTACATCAGAACGCGTAAGTGTTTGGGAGGATTATAACTAAAAATTTATTATATTTTAAATAAAAAACATATTATTTAAATTTTAATTTTTTTTAAGTTATAGCAAAAAATTATTATAAAAAAATTTACATGTTAGAGAAGTATTATAATATATTTAATTATAAAAAGTTATGATCAAGAAGTATAGACATAATTCATTTATGTGTACATGTTATATATTTTAAAAATAATATGCTTATTTGTTAAAAGAGGGTTATAGTTTTTTATCATAACTTATTTGTAATTTTTTTAAACGATAAAAAAATATTATTTATAAAAAGTGTTCTTGATCACTTTAATTTTTTTACAAAAACTATATATTATAAATTGAAAATAACTTATATTAAGATATACTAAAAAAATTAATTTTTAGGTATTAATAAAGAGATAAAAATATAAATATACGCACATTCATAAACAATCTCTTCCCTAACTCAATTTAATTTTAATTAAATTATTTAAAAGATAAATAATATTACATAATACAACAATTTTCTCATGACTGATTTTGTTTTAAGCTTAAATTAGTGAATAAAATGAAGACAATATTTTTTTTTCACTATATGCAGTCGTTTCAGCTTTTAAATATCTGCTACAAACTTTGTTGAAGTTTTATGAAGAAAAGGATATTGGAACATGCAATTTTTTTACAAGAGTAGATGGTTTAGGGTGTATTTTTTTTTTTTATCTTTTTGAAAATATTGGGGCCTAAAAATTAAAATTTTAGGATCATCCTAATATAAATTATTCTCTTATAAATTTTATATTATTTTTGATTTAATTTATATATTATAAAAAATATTATAATGATTTATCATAATTTTTTCTCCAAATTAAGTTTATATAATTAAATATATAGATTATTTGTACCATGAACTTAAGTATTATATGGTAGATGTTAATTATGTAATAACAAAAATTTTTCTTGCACTAGAGACAACTCGTGAATTCTTTAATTTGAGATATTTAAGGTTTTAAAATGTGATTGATAATATATTTGTTATTCTAAAAAAAAATATTTCTTATATTAACAACACCGCCTTAATCTAGCATTTAAAAAAAGATAAGATTCTACTAGCATGTTGCATTCTTTATAGTTTCATTCATAGGTGGATTTGGGATGATTCACACTTCAAAGAATATATGGAAGAAAGAGATTTTGATAATATTAATGATACAGATTCAGATGATGAAATCAAGGACCAATATTTAACGAAAATGAGCTTATGTTAAATATTAAAAAGAGAATAACCCAAAAAATGTAGAATACTAGAACAATAAGATAAATTTGTATATGGTATTGATTTTTCTTGTTATTTTTATTAGTGATTGTATTATCCACTACTTTTTTAGACTAGCATAATACATATCATGATTTGATTTTAATTTTTGTTACTTTTTTAGAATTTTTTTTGTTATGCTAGTAGTTTTCTTATAGTATCTAATATTTTAAAAAAATATAAACTATACAATTGTGTAATCACAATTTATACTACCAAACATTACATAGATAATTACCATGTAAGTACACTCTTTCAATCAAACATGTCTTGGAAATTACAATTCTTTATAATTATAAGAGAATGTGTTACACTTTCATTCAATTATCTTGTGTTGTTCAAACAGGCCCTTAATTTAGTTATTCTCATAAAATAATAATAAATTAGTAATCAATGTATAGCTAATTACTTAAGATATAATAAACTTAAATATCTTTAATAGATATAAGGATAATTAACAAAGGTGTTTTTTAATTCATAAGATTTAAGTAATAATTGAAAATTGAAATGTGTTTTATAGTTAACTTTTACTGGAGATTTGTACTCCAATGAACATAATTGGTCTCAAAAAACCTTTTAATGATACAAGCTTGCTTGTGATTTAAGCTATGAGCAATGAAATAGATTTTGTAATTTAATCACTAATCTCAGTATGCTAATTAACGCATTGATGACATTTGGTTGTAAAGAGGAATAAGCAGTGATCATTCAATGTCAATTAGTAGAGAGGAATAAGCATTCTGCCCTATATACACACACAAAGCCAGATGACATGAAAAATTGTATCCAATTTTCCTAGAATATATGATAGTAGAAAGCTCAAGCAAGCTTGCTCTGCTCACTCTTCTTTATATACAACCCTTCCTGTCCTGCCTAACCACCCCTCTCTCACTTACTCTAGTTTCAGGTAATTTAATAGAGAGAGAGAGAGAGAGAGAGAGAGAGAGAGAGAGAGAAAGAGAGAGTTCACAATTGAAGTTGATAAAAGAGGTAAAGAAAAAACCTATACTTCCATAGATTGCAACAAAATCGCCATTTCATCTTCCAATGCCAATTAAGCTAAGCTGGATTGTACATGATCAAATAAAGATATATATAAGGCTGCAATATCTAGTAGAATCATCAATATGAAAAACACCAACTTACAATGTTATTTTGAGGCTGCTTCCAATAGAATCCCTGTATAATGATTGGTATGATATTGCAGGCTGCAAGGATGTATATCACCAATGCATGCTTCCCCATCCATTCCAATACCAATGTTGTGCGTCGATATCCATACATGTCAACCTGTTTCAAAGTTTCTTCACTTTTACAAGTTGGGGAAACGAAGCCACTTGTGTTTCTCCACCATTGCCGTTAGATGGAAAATATGGTCTTTCGTGATTAGCAGAATTTATAAGAGATGTGAGAAGGATTCATTGATCTTACCAGTAGATAAATTCCGGCAAAGAGAAAGCCAGCGGCACCGGCAGTAACACACATGTAACTGAATGTGTAAAGAGCCTTGTTAATGTGCATTCCTACAACAAGAAAGCAGATGACCTGATGATGAGACCACTAACAACAGTGTGATACTACTGCAGGTTCTCAATGTTGTAAGAGTATTAAATAACCATTTACCCAAAATGTCCAAGGCAAGGCCCAAGACTAGAAAAGCTGAAGATGGTATCAACCAGAGACGAATTCGGTCCCCATGATCCTGCATTTTAAACACTAATTCATTGATAAGATCCAGTGAGAGAATATAAAAGCAATACATGGAAAAGGAAATGTCACCTTAAAGTGAACAATTATATGCCCATAGTGTAAACCAACCAAGCAGGTCACCATCGCCATCACTGAACTGCAACCAGAGCATACAAGGTCTGTCCATAAGCATGCAACTAAAGCACACCAAAAATCAAAAGCGGTCCATATCTGGTTGACTTAAAGTTTGCTTATGTAATGTGGTCATACAGTAGTACGCATAATAAATTGTTACTCTATCGATGACTACCTATCTGTACAAAAGGATAGAGTATTATCTTCATAAAGACATTCCAGAGGGTGAGGAAAGAAACTGTAAACAAACCTCAGAAGTCCTTCAGGTTCAAAGGGGGCTTGACACCATGCAGGGGCATCAGAAGGTAAAGGGCCATAATCAGGTGAGTTGATGCTGCATTGCTATAGAAATGGGGAGATAGTACAGAACAATGGAAATTAATGGGTTAAGGATGGTACACGATGCAAATAAGAAACCGAAACAAGCTTTTAAAGGAGAGCATACCTTTGTTCTTTCAAAGACCGGTTTCCTGTACAGATGTTGAATCCCCAGTATTTTACGATCAATCATTCCAACCACATTACAAGCTGGACCAGTGTCACCACGTACTCCACATTTCACCTTTGAATGGAAAGGGAAAAGGCAAGCTGCTTAGTGACTTCTTTGTTTAGTGAAAGTCCACTATAGTTGAATGCAATTATTAACCTTGAAAGGCAATTTCAGAAGGAAAGAACTAACCGAAAAAGTATTAGGTGCTGAGGAAGAAGTTGCATCTGGAATCTGATATTGCCAAGTGGGTACATACAAGCCATATAACAAGGAAATATATATGACAGTAAGAACAGAAGCAGCAAGCCTGGGAAAGAGAGAGATAGAGAGAGCGCACACCGGTAAACAATTTCAACTAAGAAAGAAATATGAGAATGCAAATTTAAACAACATTGGTGAAAAGAAAAAGAACTTTTGGCATGGGAGACAAAAATGGAAAATCAAAGATTTGAAGCATACCTTTCCACGTATATTATGACAGAGGAAAAGATTAAACTTAAGTTCTTATAAAAGACTGCATAATTAAGCTACACTCAGATGCAAAATACAAATATAAAAACTAAAATGAGTTACCATGTGCTTAAAGAAAATACTTACCACTGAAATAGATACTTTCTCAGCAGAGCTAATTGTGATGTAACATGATCGTCACCTTTCAGCCAAATCTCGCACAATGCTGCTACTAAATATGCTATGGCAATTCTCTGGGAAGGAGGGCAGGCAATAAACAAAACAAGAACAATATGTTATTCTACTGTGAATAATTAGTATAACTTAAAACTCCACAACTAAATCTCAAGCCCATTTCGTTCCTAAAACATTTCCATCTTAAACGTGCTAAGAAGTTTGAGAAATAATGGACTAGTACTCTCATAGAACACCATAAAGCCAACTTAGTAAACTGTTCATTTGTTTAACCTACTCTACATGAGGGAGAAAGCAAGGAAGCCGCCTTAGAACACCTTCATTCGATTTTCTAACATTCATAATAAAAATTGGGTGTGAACTTGTTAGAAAGCACACCTGAAGTATTCCCATCAATCTCATTTGTTGAATATCCATCCCATAAGTTAAATTGTTAAGCCCATGGAAGAAGCCTCCTGTTAGTGATTAGAAATTTCGAACTATGAGACAACAATAACGAAGTTTGGACTATAAGTATCCATGTGATACATTTATCACTGAATTTAGACTACTAGTATGTTCAGCAGAATAATTTCATGATTGAGGTCTGCCATATTAATGTCGTAAGAGAATGCATATATATCCATCAGCCAAGACAGGGTTAAAGAAATGAAGAGCCACCTTGTAGAAAAATGCCTAATATCAGAAGCTTTAATGCCCGCAATATTGCTTTTCTAGTTGCAGTAACTCTGCAGGAAACTCTCTGTGCAAAGAATCAAACAGTTAGAGAAAAACTCCTAAAAGATTCAGTGGTGATAATACTAGAGACATTTGAAACCAGTAGGATCATTAATATATAACGTGATAAAGAAGTACTTCTGCTTCCTAAGGATCATTAATGTATAACGTGATATAGAATTATTTCTGCTTCTGAACAGAGCATAAAAAGGAGCAAGATCAATTGATTTCATTTTACTGGTATCAAAAGTTATGCATTGAAAACAATATATTCGAGATGCAAGTGGTACCTTGTATGTCAGTCCTAGAGAAACACCAACAATGAAGAGAAAAAATGGCATGACATAATCTGCAAGGGTTAATCCATTCCATGGTGAATGATTGATAGCAGGAAGAATGCCACCAACATCATCTACAAGTATCATTAGCTGCATCAAAAATGAAAGAAGAAAAAAAAATTAAATTAACTAGAGCAAGATACCTACTGATGAAACAACATAATGAAAATTTGTGCAAATATCGAAAAGCTTAAAACAGATTGACATAAATTACATCTAGAGATAAAATATGCCTCACGATTTTCAAGAATGGTCTAGATACTGGTTTCATTTTTAAGGAGGCAAACGTCTTATATTAGTCTGAAAATCAAACCTCCTACAGCCCCTAACCAAAATACATCATCTTAATTCAAATTTTTTATTGTTTCACATTGTTTAAGAGATAATTTGGTCAATAATTATCCAAAATACTTAAACTGATAGGAAATGCTAAAATTTCATATTTAATGAATCCAAGTATAGAATAAAATTGCCGAATAAGGATTAAAGGCTATTGCACAAAAGATCCAGAGAATATGGTAGTGGATCGATGAAAAGAAATTACCAAAAATGTGGGAGGCTTTTAGGATTTAAATATACGATGGTGTACCTTGATCATCCCATGTTAACAACATTTATGTTCCAATCACAAACTTATGATTAAGTTGATAGCAGGCTTCAACTTTTATGCATTCAAGTTGGAATGCATTATGACCGCTCTTGATAGTCAAAAGGGCCTAATCTAGAAAATATAGCTTCTTTGCCTAGAACTTCCACGAGATTGAAAAATAAAAATTACCAGTTTTTATGAAACAGTTATGCTACCCAAACTTTTCAATTTTTCTGAAGTACTGGTGTTCAGCACGTGTTCAACACATATTCTAAATAAACTTGGCATATTATCTTCTAAATATATCAAAACACCTTAAAAAAAAGTTTTGAGTATATTAATATCAGTGTTGGACATATCCATATTTAACACTCACTTCAAACAGGGGAATATGGTAAGTGTGCAACGGATTTCAGAACTTAAAAAAGAAATGCAAAATGTTTTTCAGGCTCCAAATCTATACATACTCCTTATAACCTATTCCTGGGCAACAAAATAACACTCTATGCAGTTTACAAGAAAACTTGATTATTTCTTCTTCTTTCGGGTAAAAAGTGGAATTAAAAATAAAATAGTAAAAAAAAAAAAACAAGTATCTCAATGGCCAAGTCCCGTGAACTGATAGTTGGCCTATTACAATTATTAAGGCTTATGTCCAATGTGAGAGGTGCAAAACTACTTCAACAAGGTTGTAAAAAAGTATTTACTATAAGACAAACATCCCCGAACTGCTAGCATTAAAGAAAAAAATATCTTGCTCCACATTAAAAGGAAAACTGATAATTAGTACTAAGATATCTCCGGTAAGAAAAATCTGCATGTTACAGATGCAAGTCGGACTGCACCCTTTGTCCCTTTACCCTATGACAATATTATGTTATGATTTTTATGCTTATTTTACACTTCTTTAACATGTAAATATTAATATACGATTATTACCTACTGGAAAAGGAATCAGATTTAAAAGGGAAAAGGGATGCTTTATTCAGACGATACGAAAGGATGGAAAGCAAGTTACTAAAGCAACCACTTGACAGAATCTAAGCAATACGAAATCGTAATTGGGATTTGGGTGAACCATATCCCAAAATGATACGGCATCGAAACCATGCCTTGCTTTATGGACTTGGATGGAGGGAAAATATTTCATCCTAATATTTTATTTATACATATAATGAAAATTGATAATTTCTGTATTTAATATAAATTTATCAGTATTAACATTTTAATGAAGTTAAAAAAGGTCCTAAGCACAATTTACAAAATAAAAAAAAAAGGTCCTAAGCATTAATTAGCGAAATACTTTAAATTAGAACATCTTTCAATCTTTGACTCCTGGAGGATAAAGCGATATCTTTTTCTATTTAGGAAAGCCTAAATGCATTTGACTGCATTTATTATGATGGATGCCCTGAAATCATCAAATTGATGTAATTTCATGATGCATGCAAATTGAATTTTTTTATGCTAATTTTATGGTAACTGTGAAAATATTTGAACCGTTTTATAAGGGAGGGATAAGATGGATTAAGGATGAAACTTAAGATGAATAAAGATTTCATTTTAACAAATAAACAAACAAAAATTTTTTTTAACAAAAGTTCTTTTAATCATTACATCACAAGCTATGGTAATCACTAATTTATAAAAAAAAAATCAAACTTGCATATACCCGGTGTTCATTTTCTAAATAAATAGAATTTATATTTGATTGACAGTATTTCTATTGCAACAACTGAGAGAACTTACATTTGGTTGAGCCTAAACACACTTCTCTCCTACTGATTTCTAAATAAGCTTTCCTACTCTTTGAAGATTTGTTATTTAAACTGTTCTCTTAATTTTAAGCATTTACTTTTACTATAAATTCAAGAATAACTATTACCACTATTTTGAAATAAAAAAAAAAATTCACTTTATATAGCTAAAAAAATTATGTGTAATAAACCTATCTTAAACAAAATTTAATAATTAAATCTGAATTTAAAAATTTAAAAATTTCAATTTCAATTTTTCAAAAATTACAGAGCTTATGATATATTTTGACCTAGAAAAACTGTATTTTCTTTTCAGAACTCTTTAAATTTGTAAGAAACCTAACCCTGGATAAGCATTCATGAAATGCAACTGCCCAAAAGCAATAATTAAAAGCATATTTAACGGATGCAGGCATTGATGACAATATAATAATAAGATAGAGGAATTGAGGTTAACTAAAAAAAAGATTTTCCGTACTTTTCTATAAAAGAATTGCCACTAATTAGTTCTGTTTTAATTTAAAGCATTATTGGCATATTCAAACACTTGAAAATTAATACGAAAAAACAATTTCTTTAAGCTTTACTAAAAACTCTAAACACACCACATATTTAATTTTTTAACAATTAGCCTCATGTAATTTATTTTCAGTATATACTTAATAATGAATTAATATTTATATTTACTGGCGTAACGGGTTACCATAAAAAGCGAAAAGCCAGGCAGTAAAAATTGAGAACAGTCAACAGTGGAGTTATATTTTGAGATAGCTAGGTTAAAAAGAGAGTGGAGATTTTACCACAACGGTGAGCCCCCGGAACACGTCCAAGGAAATAAGCCGGTGCTGCGGCGGCTGTTGGCGGTGGAGAGGAAGGTTTGTGGCGTTGGAAACGGGAATGAAGGCGCTTTCTTCACCTTTGTTAGCAATGTTTGGGTCAGAGATCCGAAAAGCCAGCTGATTCAAATTCTTACTTTCATCATCATCTTGGATTTTCTCAGCATTGCCAATAATATCAACGTCAATGCTGAAATGCTTTTCTTGCGTATAAACAGAATTCTCAAAATCATCGGCATATGGCTTGATTGGTTCGTACTCCATCGCCATTTGCCACACACACACACTCTCTCTCTACAATCTTCTCTATTTTTTTCCCGTCAATCAAACCAACATTCGCTTCACTCCACAGGATTTGAAATTAATAAAAAGAAAGAAAGGTTGTATGCTAATATCAATGGAAAACCACAAGAATGAGAAAAGAAGAAAAAAAGAAACAAAAGAATGAGGAAAGAAGCTAAAAGATAAACATCTAAGCTTGATTGTGTGATATTTTATAGGATTCAAGATAAAAGGAAGCATTAATATCTTTGATTACAAGGATATTAGGAAAGAGTTTTGAATTATTTTTATAGGGATATTATTTTATTATTACTATATTTATTAGAATATCAGTATAAACAGATTTGTGGATGGAATCAATCAAACTGCAGTGCGGCTTATTTAGATTTTATTTTTTATTGAGAATAACAAGAGTTTAACTCTTGGATTATTAATAAAATAGATTATAATAGTCTATTAAATATTGTTTAAGAAAATAAATATTTTTTTAATCAAATGAATGTGAACGGATTGGACAAAAGAAAAAAAACAAAAAAGTAGCACCTTTCGCTCTTTCCATATACTTCCACTCTCTCTTTCCTACTGCCTACTCCTATTGTTGTGGGATAGGTATCAAAGAATTAAATATAGTAATTCTAATTTTCGTTATTTTATTAATTCTATAGTCACATCTAAAAATAAAATATAATGAACAGGATTAATATTTATATATATATATATATATATATATATATATATATATATATATATATATATATATCTAACTATAAATTTATATCATATAAAATATATGGGGTTCTAAAGTTTTGCTTGAATTTAACCATCATGGATGATTAATTTTATAGGTGTTTTGTATAAATATAATTTCACGTACTATAATAATTTTTAAAATGATGAATGTGGAATTAGTAGTGCTGAAAGTGATACATTATGTGCAAAGCATTTCGTTTGGTGTGATAATAGGAAATGAGTCACAGTTCACGTGCCTGCACCAACAGATTATGCATGAATCATGAGCTGCCTATTATATTTATATACTCAACTCAATCTAATCAACAATTTTCTGCACTTTTAAACATTTTTAATTTCTTCTTTTCCAATATTGCTTTTCGTTACGATAAAGGTTGGAGGTTTCTTTTTTGAAATCTATTAAATCATAAATCGTATTTTTAAAGGTTATCTAGTACCAAAAATGTACTTAATCTTATATTATCAAATCAAGTTTATGCAACTTCAGGTTATTCTCGTTTGAGTGGGTTCTTCGAGTTGCGGATTTGTCTTTTCAATGAAGAAAATAGATCACCTCCTAAAAATTGGAACTACAAAAAAATGGACTAAACAAAGAATATATGAACTTCTCCAAGTAATTCATAAAAAAATCTAATTAGATATTTGTTAATTCACATTGGTATGTTACACTCGGAGGAGCTTTTGGTTTATCAGTTTAGTGCACACCCCAATTTGTCCCACAATCTCTTCCATAAGTAAAATGGTATACATTCTTATGCAATGTCAATACATCTCTCTGCATTCTACAAACAACAATTTATCAAAACCTTCAACTACGTCGGAATTTGGGTCGAACGGTAATCAGTCCTGGCCTCGTTTCATCAAACCGATATCTGCAAACAACATTTGCTTCAACATTACTTAGATGAAGAAACTTTATCATGTGTTTTAATTTAGCCTCATTATTATAAGATAAAAAGAGACATATGTGCTTTAAAATTTGGGAAGGTGGGTGTGTGAGTGTGGTGAAAACTCCATACAAAAGGGGATAAAAGGGAAGTGATCAAATGTCTAACCCATTTTCGATGAGGAAGCCTCTCACAGCTGTGGGGAGAGCGGCTTGTCCACGACTATGATTCCCAACACCTGTGTGGTAGTGGTAAAATAAAAGCATCAGTGCAACTGCGTTGACTAATCTGACAGGTATTCCTTTAATGACGCAAGATTACCTGTTATAACTTCTAATGATGCAGGTACCTGCCCAGACGAAGTCCGTGGTTTACCCAGTTTATCCATGGAACTAATTGTGCCAACAGATGACGAACGTACAATCCCATTATTTGCCTTTACTCTGTTCGGGGAAACTGAACAGCCTCCTGACACCCGTGTCTCAAGCCGTGTCAGATGTTCATGCAAGGCTTGCACAGCTTCTGCCGCATGAAGACCATGCAAGTCCAGCTTCCACAAGTCATTGTCACTATTTCTGATGCTTAAAATTTCTCTAGCTGCCTTCGCATTAAGTCTCTGAGCTGCTAACCATTCTTCTCTAGCATTTTGAGAGTGCTGCTGTGCAGCGAAGTGGTCACCTCTCAAAAAAGCATTAGTGGCTGCCCGAGAATGTTGATATGCTGACCTGTTCAGCGGGTAGAATACATGAATACTAATTCCCAGCATTTATCATTAGCAGAAAGTACAAAATTTAGCTTTTATGTCCCTGTATCAACAAGAACATACAAATCAAGGCAGTACTTTAGGCTGTAGGAGATGCATATAAATACAGATAAAAGAATGTCCTCCAAACCTTACAACATTCAAGGTTTAACTTTGGGGAGGAGGATTGCTTAATGGTAATAGAAAATTCAAAATTCCAATTTATTTATAAAAACACATGAAAAAAAAATCCTAGATGTACTTCAATGTGATAGTATGGGTATGTTCATAATACAGGATAAATTATATTGTGGTCCTTAGAATTGCAGCATTTTTTTCCTTAACCATTTCAAAATGTGCCAATGTCATCTATCATCACCTTTATGCAATGACTTGATGAAATTGGCCATGTCAGCATTGTATTAAGTTGTTCCACCATGCCTACCCTGCTTTTTCACATGTGGTACAGCAGAAAGGGGTTCAAGCAACTTATGAGCCTTTTCCTTAAAGCCCAACTAACTTGATTGTGAACTTGTGAAAGCCATATAATTCACGGAGGCATTGATAATTTGCCAGGAGAAAGATGAATAGTCCAGAGGTTAAATTGGAACTCCTCAATCTTTGAGGGGTAAAAAGTGATATTAATGTCAAACTTTATCATTGTAAGTGCTATTAATCCCGAACTTCTAATATATTCCAACAGACACATGGTATAATTATTATGTGGCAATTTGTCAGAAAGGGGCTTAATCAATGTCAAATTAAAACCTAAAAAGTAGAACATGATATTTTCAAAGCTCAAGGATAAAATCATATCCAGATAACACTTTAGGGATGACAATATTTACCTGAATTAGAAAATATATTATTCAATTTATCAATTAAATCAGTCAGAGAGCAAGGATAAGCTGAACAAAGAGTTTTCTTACAAAATTGAATTTGAACTCATTCACCAACTCATAAGATAAGATCAAAATCAACTGATTGATTTAAACAAGGGAAATTTTTTAATTAAACAAGCTTGAGGTAACTTAACTCGTAGTGATAACTGGATCAAAACTATAAAGGTGTAAATTAGAACAAAATTGACAAAAGTTACCCAAGCTGAATAAACAATTCAGTCACCCTAAACCCAACCTGACCTAAAATGTCAACAGATCAAAACCAAAGTAACTGGATACTTATAGGAATATTATACTGAAATTTAAAGCAATAATAAACCAAAAAAAGAAAGAACTATTATACCCCGAGACTCTAAGATTTGGACCAAAATTAACCAAATTCAAATTAGGCAAACTTAAATTGAGCAAAACTTCAATCATTTCTCACATTAAATTCCAATTTGATTATGTATAAAAATTGCAAGTTATATTCAAACCTGACACAAACACAGTTCAACGTTCTCTAATCTAAAAATATCAACAACCTGAATATTTCTAAATAGAAATTCAAAGCATCTTGAACTATTGAAACTGAAATGACCTAAATCTTAAAGAACATATGTGGCTGCATGACAAAAGCCCAATCAGACCCATTATAACAAATAGGCACTCCTATATTTGAAGATGTGAGAAAGTGGCTTAGAACTGGTAAAAGACCAAACTTATGGATGTGATTGCACTAAAAATAACATGTGAATACACATGAGAAGGAATGAAGATAGAGATAAGAATCACTTCTACATAATTCAAAAGACTTTTCAATAACTCAAATACTTATATAAATAAGGAAATGCAAAAAGAAGATAAAATTATCCTTTTCTCAATTCTACTATGATTTGCTAACAAATAAGATCATGTAATTTTTCCTAACATTCATAAGTAGAGAAAATGCCACTATGTGTTTGCAAACGAAATTTAAATGGGCTTCAAATGTTCAATGATGTTGCAAATTAATGATCTTTGTCAAACAACTCCCCTAAGCCTAACTATTTAAGAAAACATTTCCATACTTGCAAGAGAAACATTACATGTCATTTTATCACACAGTTGTATTCGTAACACCATTTTTACAATTCATGCATGATCCAAAATGCCATAACAAAGGTGTTAACTGGACATGCTTGTATCTTTGGCAAGTCATTCTAGTTATGAAAAATCAAGCCTTATATGTGCGCATTTTAATATAAACCCAAGCAATCATACCTCATCATCCTTATGGCATCCTTTCGATGGCTCAAGTATACATCATCTTCTTCCCATTCAGGCTCAATAGGTATAGATGTCACCTGTCCCAGAATCAGCTTCATATTAGAATGATCATCAAATAGTTTATTCTCATGCACATCAGTCAATATTTTAAGATTTTCCTCTATTTCATTGGCTTTAGAGCTCTGGCCAACATGCTCAACTTTCTTTCCTGAAGGAAGACATATGTCGCAGTTGGCATTGCTTGGAAAATTAGCAATGGCAGATCCCATCTCATTATTTTTTGCTTTCTCAATTTCCTCAGTGCTGCTTCTGGGCATCATTTGTTTCAATAAAGCTGAAGCCTCATGAATATTATTATTGGTAGCCAACAAGATGTCCTCAATCAAACTATTCTCAGCCCAGCAATGTAACTCTTTAAGCTTTTTAATGGCTGTATCATTATTGTTTACCCCAACTATTTTATCTTCATTTCCAATAGGCTTGCCCACATTTATAGATTTTATGGAATTCTTATTCTGTTTCAAAGTTGGAAAATCGCTAGAAGGCTTCAGCACAGATGAGAAAGACCTTGCTGAAAGATCGTTGCAATTTTTCTGGCTTGTGCAGGGATGGAGAGCCGCCATTGCTACAGGAGGGAAAGGGTCATTTTCAGTTTCTGGTACCAGACCTTGCTTCTGCCTCTGCTTAAGATCAAAGGCAGTCCAGCCCGATGATTTGTCTTTACCTCTCGTAGAGGACATCTTTTTAAAAGGGGAGCTGATGGGAAGATTCATTTATGATCAAGTATTAATTGTTGAATACAAGTTCCGTCCCTCCTCTTCTGTTTGTAACACTTGACACAACGGAGGGAAACAGTTCTCGGAGGGACCTGAACAAACAAACAATCTACTGTTATTTGAACTGAAAAAAAAGACTGACAGACAACCTATGGAACACTAAGAAACTCAGCATAACTAATCTATGGTTCTTTGTTTATATAAAGATAGCCATCCTGCTATAAAGCAAAACCTTTAAATGAAAAGAAAAGGGACTTCTTTTAAAACCCTAAACCTAAGTTCGAAGACAAGCAAATCCAAAGTAAGCCCTAATCATTAGTATTACTTCGAATGAAAATACTAACAGAAAGCAAAAGAGGCGAATGTCAAAAGGAAAAAGAAAAGCAACGATCATACAAATCTTATAGTGCTAGAGGACTGGAATCTACATCAATTGAAACTAAGAACATATAGAAACCCTAAAACTGAAATAATTGGAATAAAAAGTAAATCAGGAAGACAGAATAACAAATACCTTAAATTGATAATTATAAATAAGAAAGAAACGAAGAATTAGAGTTAGAGGAGATAGAATAAGCGAAACCAAGGCGTGAATCGGTCGAAAGTAAAATCAGAAGGCGGCTGAAAACTGAGTTTGTAAAGCACCGTGTTCATTTTGATGTTGAAGTCCATGTCCATCACGAATCCAATACCGCAGCTTCTGCATCTCTTATCCATAAAGAAGAGAAAATTCCTTCTCCTTCTCGTTCTCTTTCTCCTAATTGAGGACAGAAGTGACAAAAGGGTTTTTGAGGAAAAAAGAATTCTCCTCCAGCCAGAGGTGATGGCCGACAGAGATTGAGAAGAACTATGAGAGGTATTCTTTTATAAATTTCAAACAGTTAAAATCAGTTTGGCATTTGTAATTAGGTTAAAATTTGGCATTAATCCATGTAATCTTCGAAACTTTATAATTTAGTCCCTATGATTTTATTTCTTTGAATTTAATATCTTTACTTTTCAGATTTTAAAATTCAGGTCTAATTGTTAACTATTTTAAAATTGTTTTGCTAATTTCAAGTTCATTACATCATCGAATTTTTAATTATATGACTATAGAGTGAGCATTTTTTTATATCAAAATATCATACTAACAAATTTAATAAAAATATTAACAGTGTTAATTGTTAGATTTTAATTTTGAAATATTAAAAATATAAAGACTAAATTTCTAAAAATAAGAGTATAAAAACTAAAATTTAAATTTATGAAAAATATAAAGACTTATAACATAATTTAATCTTGTGATTAAAATAATCCGCCTTTTCTGTAATTATTGAATTGCCAATCCTTCCTTCTCTTATTTTATATATTATTTGGTGGAGTATAAAAATAATTATTAAACTAATATTAAAATTACGTTTTGCTCATTCTAACTCTCAAAAATTACTTAGGTTATTTTTTTTGGTGAATTATAATAACAGGCAAAGCGTGATTAGTGCGATTCGAATCCAGGTCATACCTGGAGTGATAAACACCCTTGATCATCAGACCATCATATGAGTTCAAATTGTTTTAGATGAGATTGAAAATAACATAACAATGAGATTAATTACTATAGTTGAAATCAATGATAAGTTATATGTTTAGATTCAATTGTAACGATGAAAACGAAGTGAATTATAAAAAAAAAAATACCATTAATGACATTATTTAAAATCTATAAACATATAGCAAAAATTATATTTTACTGTTATTTATTATATATTAAATAAATTGAATTTTACTGATTGAGTCTTAATTCGATTGACATGAACATTGTTGTCAGTGCAGGAGGACGTGGATTCAAGTGCGTAAAAGCGTATTATCTTCCTATTTAAGAGTTGGGAGGGGTTATGAATATTTCTAAGTTTTGTATAAAAAAAAACAAATATGATCAAAATCTATAAAGAGATTATTCAAAAAAAAAGTTGAATTTTACAAAAAAAATACATTAGTTAGAAAATAATAATTTTAAAAAGTAATTAAAATATAATAATATAAAAATTATTATTTTTTATTTAATAGAGATTTTGAAATTATTTTACATTTGTAAAGTTAATAATTAAAAATATTAAATTATTTTATATAAAAAAACAGTTTTTATAAAAAAACCATTAAAAATGATAATATCGTTTCAACTAGTTTTTCTATTTTATGTAGTTTTTTTAAATATATTTTATTTAGTTATTTAATTAACTTATATTGATTATATAATATATAAAATTAAAGACACTAAATTATAATTTATATATAATGAATTATTAAACATTATATTTAAATTAAATTGTATTAGATTTATATTAAAAATTATATATTAAATATAATAAAAATATATTAAAATAATAATTAAAATCATATTTATATTTAAAATATAGTAAACATATGGTCAAATTCAATAATTGAATGAAGTATCCTGCTCATTACATTTCTTTTGGCATTTTTCATGACAGAATTAAGTATTAAAAGCATGTGGCTTTACTAATTAAACAATACTTCAATAATCAACTTTTTTTCTTTTTGGAGTTGTACATTCAATGTGTCCTGACATTAATCGGGGATAGATTCAGAGATAGGATTTGATTCCAAATTTCATTACAACTATTCAGTCGTAAGTCTCGAGACATTGAAAGTTATGTTTCAAAATTTACTTCCCTTAATTCAGACTTTTAGTTTTGTTATTTTTTTGTCTCGAGATATTGGTGTTCATATTTCAAGACCTAGACACTCGTGTCTCAAGACATGTTACATTGGGTCTCGAGTCCACTACTTAGAAATACTTGAAATGAGCATTGTATTTTTGACGTCTCAATACAATAGTTTCGTTGTCTCGAGACCAAATGACGATTTCACCTAGTATGCACATTTTATCACATCTAAATGAATTTTGGTATAAGCCAATCTTAAGCCAACATAATACCAAAATATTAACTATGACTTGTAACTCACTCTACTAACTTAGTCACATGCCTTTACGATCGTAAAACATAACGAAACTATACAAAAATATAATTGAGTTGAGATATAAAATCTGAATGTTATTGACACTTCTCGATCAGTTTAAAACCTAATCGTCACCTGTACAAAAAATCAAACAATCCGTAGAGCAAAAGAGTTCAATGATGCTTACATAATCTAGAAACAATGTATAAGTAAATCAAGCAACTACAATATTGTATATGAACTCATTATCAATAAACATAGTCTCATGTGATTCCTTATGAAATCACTGTTCAGTTTAAGGCTCGTATATCAACAAACCAATAGGCCTTTAAGAGCTTTTTCTATTCTTTTATTAACAGATTTATGTATAGGATTCCATTCGCCCCACGGTTAGGAACTAATGATTGGCTCTATCTACAAAGATTTTGGATTTGCTCATAATGATCAAATTATATCTGATCTTGTTTCTACCTTTCCAGTCATTCTAGATACAATTTTTAAATATTGGATCTTTCGTTATTTAAATCGTGTATCTCCGTCACTTGTAGTTATTTATCATTCAATGAATGACTGAAAAATGATTCATGGATTCAATTATAATCTTTCTTACTTTCGAGATAAGCAAAGCATGCAAAGTCGTACTTCCTTTACTCTTTCTACCCATCAGGAGAATACAATTTCTCCTCTGTTTCAGTCATTTTTTTTTTTCAGTTTTTAGTAAAAGTAAATAGCAGAATCGTGGCTAGGGAACTATACTAGTGACCTGCCTAATTTTATTGTAGAAATTTTCGGGATCAATGATTGGACCATGCAAACTAGAAATACTTTTTCTTGGATAAAGGAGGAGATTACTCGATCCATTTCCGTATCGCTCATGATCTATATAATAACCGGGGCTTCCATTTCAAATGCATATCCCATTTTCGCACAGCAGGGGTATGAAAATCCACGAGAAGCCACTGGGCGTATTGTATGTGCCAATTGCCATTTAGCGAATAAACCCGTGGATATTGAGGTTCCACAAGCGGTACTTCCTGATACTGTATTTGAAGCGGTTGTTAGAATTCCTTATGATATGCAACTGAAACAAGTTCTTGCTAATGGTAAGAAATCTATTGTCACACTTCAATTCTAAGATTAGTATCAATGCTATCTCAAACTCATTTTCAGACATTTAACACTTTCATATCAATGCTCATGTCTCGTTTTCATAACCAAGTATTTTGATTCGTTTCATAGCATCATTGTGCCCAGGAAACGTATTACGTAATTCGCATCATCTTTAATATCTTATCTTATCACCTTTTATAAATATATATCACATTCACTTTATTTACTCACATCCATCTTCTTCTTCTTCTTCTTCTTCTTCTTCTTCTTCTTATTATTATTAACTGAACCGGACTCAAGAACGGATATACAGAATAAACCACAATCACACTAATGTAAAATGCACCCAGTATTCATCGGTATGTTCGAAATAATATGCATTCAGTACTCATCGGTATAAACTTAAGTAATGTGTGCCAGACATTCGTCGGAACGTCCTAAGTAATATGTACCCAAAGCTCATCGGTATAAATCGAAATATCCTTATATAACGAATCTTATGACATATCAACTATACCCGTAATTCTATATGATGTAATCAATAAGACATAATTTAATATTAAATATTCATCTAAACATATTATAACCCTACGACTTATGTTTACCATAATTAGACATCACAATCTCAATGCACAAATATATATATTTCGGCACGTCACAATCAAAACAAAATAGTTGAACTCGTTCATACCTAGCTTTACATATGATATAGATTTTATTTGCTTAAAACTAATAATATAATAAAACATTTATTGAAATCAAATTTGTTGTTTGTTGTCCATTTTCGTCTTTCCACTATCTCATGACTTTCCAACGACGTTTTCAACCTCGTTCAATTCACCGAGTACCAAATTGAGCTCATTTTACACACTTTTCAATTAGGTTCCTTATTTCACTTATATTCGAATTTTTCGTATTTTACAATTTATTCGATCAAACCTAAATTCAACTTTACAAATATAGTACAGGGACCTCCTACAACCATTATTTATTATCAACCTTCAGAATTTTTATCCCTTTCAATTAGTTCCTTAACAAAACATAATATACTTCCTACCATGAAAACTCATCAATTCTCTAATCTAGCATTCGGGCTATCTATCCTTAATTATCAACATTCTAACTAAAATTAAGAAAAAACTTACTCATTCACTTGAACTCAACTTACGGCAATGGGAATTCAACGAATGACTCCAGTGGTAAAGAGGATGATGTTCATCTTAGGAGACCCGGGTTCGAGCACCTGTGTGTGCAAGGTGTGTGTGCCTCGTCAAAGAGTTAAGAAAGTATGAACAGATACTACCATGTAATCACATCAATATATTAAAAAAAAAACTTAATGGTTATAAAACTCTTAAGATTAACTTAATGGAAGCCAACGGTTTGGATTGCTATCTCTTAATTAAATATGGAAAATTTATTCTTAAGGACATGTGAATTTGTTTATTAAGGACTTTCCTTAATGCTTCAATTAATCCATCTCATATAACTCCACTTATGATTTAGTCTCTATACTTTATAAAATGATTCAATTAAATTAATTCTACTTAATAATTCGGTCCAATAGACAAACAATTATTATATTCAATTTTCTATTAACTCGATCTAAAAACCAAAATTTCCAACACTTAGGTATAAAATTGATCCTGTTAATATTGAACTTTCTACAAGTGCAATATGAAGTACCTGTTGGAAATATATAGATTTCAAATTAAAAGTGATGATTTAATTGAAAAATGATGATTTATCATCCAATGGACATGGGACAAGTCTCTTCCAAAAGGTGTCCATCCAATATGAAAAGGGTTGTGACTTTTCAAAAGGTGTCCATCCAATATGAAATGGTTGTAACTCTTCAAAAGGTGTCCATTGAGTGCATATAAATAGACGGACTATGATGCTCACAAATTTTAATTTTTCTTTTGGAATCAATTCCAATTTTCATAAATTAAGAGTAAGAGTTAGGAAATTCCGTGATTTTGCTAATCAAAGGAAATTCAAAACTTTATTATATCCCGAGAGGACCTTTGTCTTAACCCTCTAGCAACTTTGTGTGGGGCAAATAGTTCTCTTTGGAAAGTGTCACCCGTGCCTCGAAGTTTACTATTTAATTCAATATCGTCTCCGGATATATCTTCTCTCAAAATCTCCAACAATCAAAGAGAACTATTTGAAGATGGCGACGGAGGCTACCACCGCATTCAAAGTGATGAACCAAGAGTTTGTGAAACTTGATCGATTTGATGGCTCAAACTTCGATCGTTGGAAGGATAAGATATTGTTCCTTCTTACCGTCTTGAATGTGGCATACATTCTGGATCCAAACTTACAACCCGTGGAGGATCCTACCTCTAATGCAAATCCCGAGGAAATTGTGAAAGTGGCTGAACTCAAGAAGAAGAGTGAGGAAGACAATTTCACATGTCGTGGACACATTCTCAACACCTTGTCCGATCGATTTTATGATCTTTACATGTCGATGCAATCCCTAGTGGAAATAAGCTCTTGAAGAGAAATACAACACCGAGCGATAAGGTATCGATAAATTTTTAATGATGAAATATTTGAATTCAAAATGCTTGACAGTATCCCGATCATGGATCAAGTCCATGAATCACAAGTCCTTGTAAGCAGACTTCGTGATTTGAAAGTTGTTATTCCGGAAACGTTACAAGTCGGGACTATTATCTCAAAATTGCTCTCGTCTTAGTACAATTGTCGGAAGAAACTTCTGCATATGGTAGAGGACTTCACTGTGGAGAAAATACTTAGGCATTTGCACATTGAAGAGGAAACTCGAAAGCGTGATGCAGTGTATCTTCCCCAAAGTTCTAAAGTGAACCATGTGAGCGAGTCCAAGAACTCTCGAAATGGTAAAAGAAAGGCCACATTCGATACCAATGACATGCAAAACAAGAAGAAAAAAACTTGTAATTGCTATAATTGCAATAAGAAAGGACACTACATTAAAGATTGTAAACTTCTTAAAAAGAAGAAAGATACCACAACTTCCAAAGCCAATATGGTGGAGGATATGAACTTAGTGGCCATGGTTACAGAAGGGGTTGAGAATTTGGAGATTGGTATGATTACTGAACTCAACATAGCCATGACTGATAAGTCTCATAATTTGTGGCTTGATCTGGTACTACTATCCATGTGTGTAATGATCGACAACAATTCAAGAATTATGAATTAGTGGCAAATAGTGAAGTGCTTATGGGTAACTATCAATCGGTTAAGGTACTCGGTCAAGAGATGGTGGAACTCAACTTCACATCTGAGAAGAAATTGACTTTGACCATGTGTTGCATGTACCTGATGTGAGAAAGAATTTAGTGTCTGCGAGTCTTCTGTGTAACAAATGGTTCAAGGTTATATTGGAATCTGATAAGTTTGTCTTGCTTAAGGGTGATATATATGTAAGAAAAGGATATTGTAATGACGGTATGTTTAAGTTGACCATTGATATAAATAAAGTCAATTCTTCTGCTTATATTGTTGAGTCTTATTCTTTGTGGCATGCACGTTTAGCACATTTTAATTTTAAAACTTTACAATATATGCAAAAGAATGGTTATATCAATCTAAGTAATAATAAATTTATGGATAAATGTGAAATTTGTATTCAATTAAAAATTGCCAAGAAGCCATTTCCTAATAAGTGTGAAAGGAATTCATAAGTGTTAGATTTAATTTATTCAGATGTTTGTAAATTAAATGGAACTCTAACAAGAGGTGGAAAACGATATTTTATCACTTTTATAGATCACTTTTCTAGATTTACTTATGTGTATCTCATGAAAAGTAAAGACGAGGCTTTTGATATGTTTAAACATTTTAAAAACGAGGTTGATAATTTGTTTAGTAAGAAAATCAAAGTGCTTCGTAGTGATAGAGGTGGTGAATATTTTTCAAATGAATTTAATGTATTTTGTGAGGAACAAGGTATGGTACATGAGTGTTCTGCGCCTTATACTTCGCAACAAAATGGTTTAGCGGAAAGAAAGAATCGTACTTTAGTCCATATGGTTAACTCGATGTTGTTAAATGCTAAACTTCTATATAATTTATGGGGTGAAGCATTATTGACTGCGTGTTATATCCTTAACAGAATACCATTGAGAAAATTCAAAGTATCTCCATATGAGTTATGGAAAGGTTAGATGCCAAACTTAAATTATTTCAAAGTGTGGGGGTGTTTGGCTTACTATAGAGTTCTCAACCAATGGAGAACAAAGTTAGGCCCAAGAGCCGTCAAATGTGCATTTTTTGGATATGCCCAACATTCTAAGGTATATCGTGTTCTTGACTTAGTGTCAAATACGATAATTGAAACACTAGATGTTGTATTCATTGAAAATAAGTTTTTCGATGATTCAACGGATTCGAAAAAAGAATATCAACCAATGATCTTAAGTGATCAAACCAAACGAAGTCTTTATGACAATAAGGATATGGAATTGAGGAAAAGTCAAAGAGTAAGAAAAGTAAAAGATTTTGGTCTTTATTTCATTTCCTAACAATCTCTAGCATTTCTTGTTAAGGGAAATAGAGAATCTGTAATTAAGAAGATCCTCATAATGTTTAATGTGGATAGTGATCCACAATCTTATGGTGAAGCCATGACTTTTAGGGATGTGGCATTTTGAAAAGAGGCAATCAATGATGAAATGGATTCAATATTGTCCAATAATACTTGGATTCTAGTTGATCTTCCTCAAGGATCGAAGCCTATCGGGTGTAAATGGGTGTTTAAAAGAAAGAACACTCCAATAAGGGGTTATCCAACGTTTTAGGCTAGGTTGGTAGCTAAAGGATTTAGGCAAAAAGAAGGCCTAGATTATTTTGAAACCTATGCATCAGTGGCTAGGATGACCTCCATTTGAATTCTTATAGCACTTGCATCCATCCATAAGTTACATGTACATCAAATGGATGTTAAAACGACTTTTTTGAATGGTGATCTCGAAGAAGAAGTTTACATGGAGCAACCAGAAAGCTTTGTGCTTCTTGGGAATGAACACAAGATGTGTAAGTTGATCAAATCATTATATGATTTAAAACAAGCCCTTAAACAGTGACATGAGAAATTTGACTCTGTTATTTTGTCATATGATTTTTTACATAGTGACGCAGATAAATGTATTTACACTAAATTCACTGATAGATACAGTGTAATTATTTACCTCTATGTAGATGATTTGTTGATTTTTGGGACGAACATGGAAGGTGTTCATGAGACCAAAAAGTATTTAGCCTCGAATTTTAAGATGAAAGATCTTAACGAGGTAGATACAATTCTTGGTATAAAGGTGAAAAAGCATGAAAGGGGCTTTGCATTAAGCCAATCTCACTACATAGAAAAAGTATTGGAAAAGTTCAAACACTCCAAACGATTCGAACTTCAAGTTAAGTGAGAATAAAGGCAGGGCTATAGCGCAACTTGAGTATGCCAGCATAATTGGAAGTCTAATGTATGCAATGCATTGCACTAGACCCTATATCGCATTTGCTGTGTGCAAATTGGCAAGATTTACAAATTGTCCTGGTACCGATCATTAGAAAGGAATTTGTAGGATTTTTGGTTATCTTAAAAAAAACAAAAAATTTCGGATTATTCTATAGTGATTATCCTGCGGTACTAGAAGGTTACTCAGATGCAAGTTGGATTACAAGTTTAAGTGACAATAAGTCCACATCTGGATGAATTTTTACGATTGGAGGTGGAGCCATTAGTTGGGCTTCCAGGAAACAAACTTGCATCTCACATTCAACTATGGAGGTTGAATTTATAGCCTTAGCGGCTACGGGTCAAGAAGCGGAATGGCTAAGAAATTTATTGCTAGATATAAAATTGTGGGCACAACATAGGTTCGCTATTTTCGTATATTGTGATAGTCAGTCAACCATGTCTCGAGCGTACAATAAGGTGTACAATGGAAAGTCTAGGCATATAAGTTTGAGACATGAGTATGTGAGACAATTGATTAGGGACGGTGTGATAACTGTTACCTATGTTAAGTCAATTGACAATTTAGCGGATCCACCGATAAAAAGTTGGTCAAGGGATTTAGTTAAAAGTACCACCACTAAGATGAGATTAAAATCATTCTAATTGAGTCATTGATAATAGAAACCCTACCTTTTTCTAGCCAAAAGTTAGTTTTAAGGTTCAAAGGGTAATAACAAGTTATCAAATGACAATGTGCACTAAAAACTATGATTTAGTTATTATATTTTAGGAGGATGAGTTTTACTCTTAATGGATGGACATTAATTGTCATGAAATCTACCTATATGGACATGAAGTGGTGTGGCTTCAACGAGATTTTGTTTATGGTTTTATCTCGTACATGTTCATGAAACGAGATGAGCACATGGCCATAATGGTGCTAAAACTAATTAAACTCTTACTCTATTACTTTACGATTATGTGTGAAATTTTTTCGGTTTTAATTTTAAGAGTGATGGTTCAAGCAACTAGCCACCATTCACTTTTTTGATACTTTGAGAAGTTTGCACTAAAGAAATGTTCAATCTGCGGACACCCTTCTTTATGCTTAATCGTTGTGTACTTATTTTATGGAATTAGCAATCTAGTGGGGGATTGTTGGAAATATATAGATTGCAAATTAAAAGTGACGATTTAATTGAAAAATAATGACTTATCATCCAATGGACATGGGACAAGTCTCTTCCAAAAAGTGTCCATACAATATGAAAAGGGTTGTGACTTTTCAAAAGGTGTCCATCCAATATGAAAGGGTTGTGATTCTTCAAAAGGTGTCCATTAAGTGCATATAAATAAATGGACTATGATGCTCACAAATTTTAATTTTTCTTTTGCAATCAATTCCAATTTTCATAAATGAAGAGTAAGAGTTAGGAAATTCCGTGATTTTGCTAATCAAAGGAAATTCAAAACTTCGTTGTATACCAGGAGGACCTTTGTTTAACCCTCTAGCAACTTTGTGTGGGGCAAATAGTTCTCTTTGGAAAGCGTCACCCGTGCCTCGAAATTTATTATTTAATTCAATATCGTCTGCAAATCTATCTTCTCTCAAAATCTCCAATAGTACCTAATGGTGCAACAAATAAAAACTAAAGCATATAGCAACTATTGAAGGAGTATTGATGATAGAACCTGCAATATTTATGTTATATTTAGGATATCATATATGAATTGAAAGCTTTGATGGAAGAAGAAGAAGAAGAAGAAGATGTGTAGAACATAAGTTGTGTCAACAATTATGGTATAGTCGAACAAGCTTGTCGGATCTCCATGATGTGGTAAAGGGAATAATGAATGGAGATTCTATAATTACAACAATATCAAGTATTAAAATTTCCTAAACATTAGCCAATGAGGAATTCCTTGTAGTGCTTAGGCAAATATAGCTTCCACACTATTTTTTTTAATATTAATTTCATTTTAGAAGCATAATGCGCTTCAATACACTCGAACCTACATCTTCTTGCATTAACAATAATGTCGATGTTAATCGAACTAAGAGCTAGTTTAACAATGCTTTTTAAAAGTGCTTTTGAGCTAAAGAAGAAGCTAAAATTTTCTCCATCTCCTTTTGGCCAAAAAAATGTTTTTTAAAAACATTTTTAGTGTCAAAAGCACTTTTGAAAAACTCAAAATCATTTTGTTTAGTAATACTTTTATCTTAAAAGTATTTTTTGTTTCAAAATCACTTTTAAAAAGCAATGCTAAACAAAGCCTAAGACTCAATTGATAGCTACTACACTAATTTTGATTTTTCTTTAATTACCGAATTGAGTAAAGTGAATTACAAGGAAGAAATGAATATTTAACCCGAAAAAAAATCTCTTTTTTCATATATATATTTATCTCAAATATTATAAATAATACTAGTAGAAATAATGATTTTAAAGCAAACTTTTATGAATAAAAAACTTCAATCGTTTCCTTTTACTTTTTCTATTTTAAATATTTTATATGAAAACAAATTTCATTCATTTTGAATACCAAAAAAAAAAAAAAATCATTTCGTTTTGTAATTAAGTGTTACATATAAATATTTTCTCTCGATAAAAAAAGAAAAACAACAAGAAAACTTTCACTGGCATCCACTACATCTAATATAATGATGCAATCATCAATTTCGAGTTTTGTGATTTGGGATGTAGGCCCAAAATTAGTAGGCTAGAATGATTTGTTGGATTGGACTTTACCCCAATTTAATTAAGTACTTCCTTGAACAATAAGTCCAAATCTGAAAAGCAACTACCAAAAACTACGCCGTTTCCACTTTCAAGTCTTGATCTTGTCTGTCCCATTATTTTATTATTTTTTTCTTTTTAAATTCAGATATTAAATTTTAACTCAGAAAATTATTACCAGTCTCTTTTTATAAGTAAAAGATATTATTTTGAAAGTATTTATATTTTTTATATTTTGATAAATTTATAATATATATATATATATATATATATATATATAATGGAAATAATAGGATTCATATTTTGATAAATTTATCTTTTAATTTTCATAATAAATATTTTCATTTATATTGTGAGTGTGATAATTTATTATTAAGAACGAAATGTTTAACAAATTTTAATAATCTAAAAGATATAATTATTTAACTATAATAAGAAAACTTAAATAAAATTGAATGTCATTAAAATTTATTAGATTTGAATTAAAATTTAAAAAATTACAAATAAGCAATTAATATTATATTTTATATACATATATATTATTTAATACACTAGTGATAGAATTTTTTTAACTTAGACATATATTTATTTTAAATGTCAATCCAAGGACTAGTGATGAATTCTTAATCTAACTTTTGAAGCTTATGTATTAAATAATTGTTCTTTTATATATATATATATATTTTTTTTTTCTTTTAAATTATATGCAAAACAAATATATGATTGTAACCACAACTTTTTAAAATAAAATACATCAGTTGAGAGATTGATTTGAAATAAAAGATTGTATCAATTGAACTACGAATTGGTTGAATCGAACTAATTGAACCGATTTCTTTTTATTTTTCTAATAATTTATTTAATTGAACATATAAAATTAAAAATCGATAATCTAATTAATTCAATCACTAATCCAATTTCGAATAAAAAAAAAAAAAGTCACTTTTTGAAAAATGTAAATAAAACAAAGAATTAGTAGGTATGAAGGAAGTGAAAAAAGCTGGCATATTCACAACTTTGTGTCATACAGCATCATTTTCTCTTGCTCAAAATTTTGCTATTGACTTTACTACCTTTTATGGCCCATTTCCCATTCCCTGCAAAACCTACTTTACCAGACACACACTATCACTGTCAATTGCAAACAACGTGTAATTATAAAATTAAAATCCCAAGTATGATGACACCACATCTCAATGTGTATGACAGATCAACTCGTTTGAACCCACCAACAGGAAGGTCCCTATGAACCCCTCCCCATTTTAGGTTTCTTTCTTTTCAAGCCTCCATCAATCCAAGTTTCATACCTTGTTTCAATTCTCTAAGATTAGGCCTTCCTACCCATTTCTGATTTTTATCAAGATATGCCTACTTGATAAAAACCTTAAAATTTGAGTATTTTTAAATGAAATTTGACAGTAACTTTGGTTGAATCAGTGACTATGAGATGCATGAGGATGTCGGGCCAATAATGGTAGTAATGGTAGCAGTAGGAAATGCATGTGCAGTGTGGGTAAAACTCTTGCAACTGTCAAATTGATAGACCCCTTTTCTATCATTGCAATCACCAATTCTCATTAAGCTTTAATGTGATCTCCAAATAATGTACTCCTCATTTCTATTAGTCTTAATTGTATTATATTTATACGAGAAAAGTGTGGGTTCAAACATGTTGAAACGCGTTTAATTTTATTTAAAATTTAGAGAAAAATTATGAGTGGTTATAAATTTTATTTTTTATATTTAGACCGTGTTTATTATGTGTTGTAGTTTAAGTATTTCCCAAATCCATGATTATATATATGGCAAGTCTCCATAATTTTCCATTTAGGTCAATGTTTTAAATAGAAAAAAAATGGTTTCTTGGTTACAAAGCCATGTTCACCTGATGTCATCAGACAAATTAAACTACAATGCATATGAGAAAAATATGATCATCCCAAATTTCAACTTTATTTGAGCTCAATGTCATATGTTGAAATTTAAAATTCTTCAATAATAAGTAAAAATAAAAAATAATTAAATTTGTAAATTATTCAAGTAAAACTTTAAAACACTCGTATTCGAGTCCTTGTAAAAGAGTAAAATAAAGTATAGAGGGGAATGATGATTGCAGTACATAAACCCACTTTCTAGCAAGATGGTGAAGCTGGTTGCCACTGTCTGACATACTCCACATGGTCATGAGGGGGAGGGGGTGTGCGAGGTCTAAATTGCAGACCCACCCACATTATTTTGTTCACATGAAAGTGGGAGAAAATTCCCAAAGCACATTTGACCCACCCTTAACCTAATAATTTTGTACACTAATAATTCAAAATATTATATAACTTTTAAACACGAGTAGAATGTTCAAAATTTATACCAATTTGATCTACCTATGGTTCTTCACATAATCACACTAGAAATGTCTATAACTGGATTGAATTCTGGCACTCAACATTATATATATTTATTTAATAATTTTTATGTTTTTTTATTTTATTTTACATATTACAATTTATAAATTGAGGAAGAGGGATGACAACAACAAAAAAGAAGTTCGAATCCTGATTTTTTTTTTTTTATGCCAACAAAGTGTCTTAACTACAACTCCCTTAGGCTAATGGCTCTTGTTTAAGAATTTTATTATATATTGGTGATTTATGTGATATAAACTACAACATATAAAAATATTATAGAATTAAAAGGGTTGAGCCAAGTTGGACTTAGCATCTTATGGAAGACTTTTTAATCTTAGTATTAGGATAAATCTAAATTCACACAGCCAACTGTCTTTCTTTTCCAATTATTTAAGTAGTTTGTTGAAGTCTTACATTTCAAATCTGAAGTATCCCTTTCTTAGGCATAGATTAAATAATATAATATTAGAGGAAAAGAAGTAAGATTTTTCACATTCCCATTGCCTACATATGTTAGAACTTAACATCTGTTTCTGCAGTAAGAGGTTCCATTGATGTGTTTGACAGGTTAGCTAAGTCCATAGAAGTTGGTCACTGGGGACCCTTTGGGTTATTGTCTGCCTTGTTCAGGGAAGCCCCCAAGAAATCGTTTTTAATCTCATTGCAAATGCAAAGAATGGTAACGTGGGGCTATACCAATCTCTCTTTATATCTTTAAATTTGTCCCTTTCAGTCTTCTCTGTTATTTACTAACATAATTCTCTGAAACCTCACACACAGTTCCAAAAGAAAGAAATATCCTAGTTGCAGGGGTAGAAAAAAAAACCCTTTACAAGGTTTCAGAATCCTAGGATGTTTAAGTAGCTAGAATATACTTGGAAAAGAACCCTTTACAAGGTTTTTGGCAATGCATGTGGCATGCTAACCTTGTGAAGAGGCGTTGAAAGTACCCAGAAGTTTTGTTTGGAAGCTAAGAAGGTTCAGGTTTGGTTCTGCTGAAAGTTTAGGATGTCATCAAAGTTTATGTATTCTTTATCAGATGAAAACCCAGATTTGCAGAAGCAGATTGGGTGCATGAATGGACTATTCCAGCTCTTTGATTGCCACCATTTCTATGCTAACCGGGGCATTGCCGGTCCAAACCGCAAAAGGCTTCCCTCAGGTACTTTTGATTATCTTTACCCTTTTTCTCAAGAGTGTTCAAGGTTGTAAAGAAAGATGACCCTCAGGTTAATGTTTCCGAATTTCCATCATGAATGTTTTAGGCTATGTTACTTGACTCGAGGGTGAGTGCGTATCTTTAAGATTCTATACCTCATAGTTATGTTTGAATATGCGTTAGACAAAACACGGATTTTAGGCCTAGAGTGCTTGTGAGTTTTAAGAGGTTTCCAGGTTCTGCTACTTTCAGAAACATGTTTTAACTCCAATTTGAAAACACCAACATAGTGGATTAGATTGGAGTCTGAACACTTTCTATGCAGTAACGAGAATTTGTTGTTTCAGTAATGTGCTTGTAATTGTTAATCTTTTAATGTCTAAAACCATCCAGATTTCTGCCTTCTACGGCTGACATTCAGTGTTTGACTAGGTCAAAATGGCAAGCATGGAACAGAAGCCAAGATTGGTTCAGACAAGATAAAAGTAAGAAATAATACTGGTCACTTAAGTCTATGGAGGAAATGACAAAAATGATTAAAGTTAATGTAACTTACATTGCACCTGCAGGGAAATAATCTGAAGAAGACTGTGAAGGAGAAACAAAGATACTCCTTTGAATCACCCCGAACCTCGTTGTCTTCTTCCTCTTGTTCATCCAGTCTCTCACCTGCTGACTGCAGCAAAGAATCTCTAGTAGACCGATCTTCATCAAGCCAAACTGCCTTCCATGAAACCCCAAGGAAGGAAATATCCAGTCATCGATCAAATGCTTCTTTGCAATCAAGCCAAAACTCCCTTAACCTCCGAGATGTGGTTAAAGATTCAATCTATAGAGAAGCCCGTGGATTATCGATTAAAACTGCAACAAAAGTGGAAGCAGGGCAGCACCAAACCTTGAAGTATATAGATTCCCCAAGGCCTTTGCAGTCGCCAAAACCTTCAAAGACGAGGAACACCAGTCTCAATGAATCAAGTCATGCCCTTCTTAAGCTTAAAGTGACACCTAAAATGTACAACGAATGCGAGGATGGTTCTCTCACTTTTGCACGAAAGGATGCTCCTCGACTCTCTTATGATGGGAGGGAGGCAAAAGATGCACATAAAATTAAGCCCAAAGATCTCCCAAGGCTATCACTAGATAGTAGGGAAAGCTCCATAAAGGGTTCCGTCGGTAGTATTAAATCGGATTTTCTTCTAGGAGAGCTAAACAGAAGTAGAATGAAATCAAATGATATAAGAAACCAAGAGCAAGAACCTGGAAGCTACAAAGGGCCATCTAGTGTTGTAGCCAAGTTGATGGGGGTGGAAGCATTGCTAAACCCCATGCTAACCAATGGGAATCGAAGTCGGGATATAAAAACCTGTCAAGATTTCAAAAGCAATCCCACCTTACCCTCATCAAGAATTAATGAGAAAAAGAAAAGTTTGATTTCTGGTTGTTCAAGAAATTCAGGAAAGGAACCAAGGTCACCCCGCAATCGCATGACAAAGGTAGAGTCAAAGAAATCTGTTGCAAATAGATGCCCAATTGAACCTGCCCCATGGAGGCAGCTTGATGGAAACAAGGGAGCTTTGAAGAGTCAAGAAACTCCAATGAAAGACCCAAACTCCTTTCTAACTGTTTACGGTGAAATCGAGAAAAGTTTGGCAGCACTTGAGTTCATGAAGTCGGGAAAAGATATTGCAGTCCTTAAACAAACACTTGAAGAAATGCAGATGTCAGATGCCAGAAAAGAAGAGCAAGCTTCAAGTTTGATATCTCACACAAGTAGCATCCTTGGCCAGAGCTCAGAAGCACCAAATTTGAGAAAGCTACATAGTAAAAATGCAGTTTTAGCCACGATCAAGGAAACTAGTTCTCCAACATGCCTTAAATTGCCCATCAAGATTATAAAAGAAGAAAAAGTTACGGAAAATGGCAGCAATTCTACTTCAACAGTAGTTGCAACCAGCAGTTTAAGAAGGCTTCACACTAGCAGCCATGCAAATACCAGAAGTGAAAAGGCTGACAAGCAATCATATAAAGATTCAATTCCAAAACCTAAAACTCCTAAGGATCCTTCCAGTCGACTCCATTCAAGGGATAAAAATACTGCCAGAACTATAAGAGACAACCAAATTTCAAAAGAGCCATCACCTACTGCTCAAGAAAATACTAACATTGCAGTCAGCTCAGAGACCACATGCCTTAAACTGCATCAGAAGAAGCTTGAAATGGAAAAACAGTCTCGCCGCACCGATCCAGCATCGGACCAGAGAAAAAGCAGAAGGCAATCAAGCAGTCTACAAGCAGACTCAGGCTTGCCACATCGAAAGCCCAGGCATAAATCTCACAATTTGAGGCAAAGTGATGAACAATTGAGTGATATCAGTAGTGACATGAGAGATTTGAATCACCAAGGAGAAGATAGTTCGATGCAATCTGAGAGCAATATGAGCATGGCCTCCTATGGTGACACTGAAGTCACAAGTGCTCAAAGTTATGGCAAGATAGAGGGTACATTCTCCCAAGAACAGAGAAAGAAGCAGAAAGTAAGCCTTCTTCCTTCATTTCATTCATATAGTATCTTGATAATCTTCTAAACCAGCTTAAAATTCTATCATTCAGAATCCAGCAGCAAGGTTAATTGAAGGTGATTCAAAAGCAGAACCTCCAAGAACTGCCCCGGAACAGCCTAGTCCTGTTTCTGTTCTAGATGCCGCATTTTACGGAGATGAATCACCGTCTCCTGTGAAGAAAACATCAAAAGCTTTTGAAGGTAATACTCATGTATCCTTTATGCGGTAATTGTGCTCAACTGAAACTTCAAATTAAAATTGGTTCTATAATCATTTCATCATAAAAACAAATTATATGTTGATCTTAAATCAACCCAAAACACAAAAATGTACATTTAACACAAGGTGAGGGAGCAGGAAAGCTTACAAGTTCATGCTCAGTAAGTTTTCATTCAAAGCATCTAAGCCTTTGACATACCTAAGCACCCTCTTAACTTAAAAGTGCATCACACTTCCACAATGCATGAATCTAGGGAGGAAACTAATAGCATATATAATGTTAAGCCTTGTTGCTGTCAGATACAACAGACGACCAACCAAGCTTCTATAAGTCTTGCATCAAATTTCTTGAAAACATCTTTGCCAAGTTTTTCACCTTGAGCATAGGTGTGCTCACTCTCCATATAAATGCTTCTTTAACACTTCTATTAAGTACTTTTGCAGCCCAATTAAAAAACCAAACTAAGATTGAAGAATTTCTATCCAAAGAAATAAGTCATCTAAAAAATCTTCTTTATTTCCTACACCAAGATTAGGCTTCTCTAATACAAGTAAATCATCCAAATACAGAAAAAAGAATGAACGTATCCTCATTTTTAGATTTCTTCACAAACAAAGTTGGTTCACTAACACTTTTGTTGAGTCAAAGCATTTGTCAATTCTGTCATGTAAGTCTTCTAAGCTCCTGCTTCAACCCATACAAGGGCTTCTTGACTTGGTAAACCTTATCTTCTTTGCCTTTCAAAACAAAACTTTAGGGTTCTCCGCATATGTTTCTTCTTTCAAGTAAGTTGTCCTCTATAAAATCTCCATGGCCAATTTTGATTTTTGAAGTGTAGGTTCTATTAAGAACCTCAGATATGTCTTCATCAGAAACCATGTTATATATGCAACCACTGTTTACCAAACTAATGCAGTCTGTGGTTGTTGATGCTTGCATAACATGTTGCTGCAGGCATATGCCCTTCTACTCTAGTAGCTGACTGTTTTCAGCAATCTGAGTTTATGCACTAAATTGTCGTTCAATATGCTCCATTTGCTTGCATAACCTAAACTGAATGTTAGCTCTTTAACAACAGTAAATTTCCAAAGAGTTGTTTTCTTATTGTGTTGAGCAGTGGATAATTACTTTTTCCACCATCTTTACTTCTTTCCCTGTCTTTCCTCTACTTCTCTCTTTTGCCACCAAAGTTTCAGTTCTTACACCTAAATCAGTCTTTTCTTTGTTCTTGGCTTGAAAAGCACCCCCGGTAACTTCTTGTTAGCTTAATCTTCTCTGCTTTCCAATGAAGATATCGTAAACAAGTCTTTTAATCTTCGAAGGATGAAATTTTAGACTCATTTTTTAGGAAGTGATAATAACTTTCTCTAGAACCCTCTTGTATGAGAATTCATTTCCAAGCAACCTTATGCTGTTGCCAATTTTGTATTGTGCACTCCAAGTTTAGAAAGTCAGGAAAATTCAAAAAGAAACTTTTAAGTAAAGTTTATCCATGACCAGCATGAAAGCTTTAAAAACTATATATCCACCAAAAGAACCAGTAAATTAACTCATACTTACTAGTAATCACATAATACATGTAGGAACCATAACTTGACAATTTAAACATTGCGTAAGGATAGAATCTATTTGAAACAAGAAATATGAGGAAGGTACTATTTGTTACAGAAGGCTTGTCTAGTTCATTATTGGGATCACGTTTTTCTATAACAGGAGATGAGGGTCTTACCCCTAATGATGCAGACTGGAGTTCCATAGGTCTAAATCACTTACCCACCTGCAGAGAAACCAGTCCAAGGTTCAAGCCAGACAGCAGGAAAGCAGAAAACATCCAGCGCTTGGTCCAGAAATTCATGAATTTAGATTCTATCGATGAATGGGCCATTGCAACTGAAATTATTCCAAATCCAGACCATGAATACATTACAGAAGTAATGTTGGCATCAGGCCTCCTCAGCGAACTTGACTTCAGCTTCATGGCCTACCAGCTTCATCCATCAGGACATCTAATCAATCCTAACTTGTTCCCTGCCCTAGAACAGATCAGAGCAAGCATTTGGCTTCTAAAAAGAAAACACAACAGCAGAAAGGTCAGCCAGCTGGACCCCATCGAGAAGAACCATAGGCTGCTAATATTTAATGCAATTAATGAAATTCTAATCATAAAATCAGTGAAGAAAGGCTCTTACAAGCAGTGGATGTTACCGAGTACAGTGGAGGATACAAGACAAAAAAGACAGCAGGTGGTAAGGGATTTATGTTCAGATATAGATAAAATGCAAACTACATCAAATATAGAGGATAAAAATCTCAACAGCGTCGGATGGGGAGATTTGATGCTTGGATCAATGGACTGGACAGAATGCAAGAGTGAAATTCCATGGATTGCTCTAGATGTGGAGAGGTTGATCTTCAAAGACTTAATATGTGAAGTTATCAGTGGTGAAGTAACAAATATACAACAGCAGCATCGAGGGCATTGCAGGCGACTGTTTTTGAAGTAGGATTAGATTGTATTAGTAATTTGTCAATGGATGAAGGACTATAGTCGCAAATAAACCTTGAATGAAACTTACCTTAATGACACAGTGTAAACTAAAAAGCCTGTGAAATACACGTAAATTGCAATCTTACGCATATACAAGATATAAGTGTTCTCCACTTTGATGTTTTCGTTTTGGGTGTACATATAACATTCATTGTTCAACTACTAGCAAAGAAGAACAAAGAATTTAATAAGCTTCCAGTCGTAAGAGTTGGTCCAGATTTATAACATATATTGACTCTATAGCACGGCTTACCATTAGCACCAAAACGACAATTCATACAACACCATTTTAAGTGGTTATATAGGAGTTCACTGTTAAACAAGATCCCATCATCCCAAAATAAAAGCACATAAAAAGAAAATTTTTTTTTATTTGTATAACCTCCTAGCAATGATATATTTGCAAGATTTTTGCACCTTCAAATTTGATTTAAGGTTCTTAGTAAACACCACAAATTCCGACTCCCATGGAAAGAGGAAAATAGGCTCTGGGTAAAGAACTTAAGTTTAGGGATGAAAACTGTCATGCAAATACATCTTCAATCAGCAATAAAAGGAAAAACATCAACAGGTATATCTAAATGCTAGGCTAAGGGGAGGGGAAGGGGAGGGGAGCATTTAACATAGAAAGATGAAACCGAAAATGGTAGCAGTAACTAATCTTTAAATATTGTTGGTGCTAACAATTTCTGCAATAGACTAGAATTTACTTTCAACCCTATTCTCAGTTAGTGAACTTTAAATGTTAAATAATTTATATTTCAATTTGAAAATCCAAGACAGTTATTTTCGCACATTATAATCCTATTTTACGTATTACATGAAGCTAATTCCTATTGAGGTCATTGAACATGGAATAGAGATTAAACCTAGAGTATATCCCATTTAAATCAAATTGTCAACCAATAAATATTGTTTCGATATTATTCATAATGGTGGATTACAGCAAATCATACTTGTTCTCCAAGTTTGGCCTTAAAAGATGCCAGGATAGAAAGCAGGTGACTTGAAATTAACCTGACTTCATTAATAACAAATGTTGATATAAAGCATGTCATTTGTAATTAACCTGACTTCATTAATAACAAATGTTGATATAATAGTGTAAAGCTTCAACAATGGTGAGCATAGTGTACATATAGTGTTGACATTCAAACAGAAACTGATAAATCTACGATCAGTTTAAGACGACGAAAGAAGAAACAAGAATTTCAATTAAAAAGAATCATCCCCTCACAAATTTCTATCCTGGCTACAGTCATATTCAAGAAAGATGTCAAAGTAGGAGACTTCTCCAGCTTTGGAAAGTCAACAGAGAATGGTAACAAACCTATTTTACAGTTACAACTGACCTAGTTCGTGAGAGAATTCTATAGATTCTTCCAGAATTTTTTCTACCCTTCTCTTCCTGTCTTCCTTTTCATTATGATTTTCAAACCACGAGGTGATCTTCTCAAGATCCTTGTTCTTGGAATTGAAATCTGGTGCAGTGCCTAAAGGCTTCTTTCCAATTCCAATTCTAAAATGCACCATACGCCTCTGGCTATAAAGGACATTTTCTGTCCCTTGCCATATTCACATATCCCACTCTTCATTGCTTCAATAGCGGGAGCAAATGTCTCCAGCACAGAAACTTGATTTCCTACAAAACAATTTTCTGGAACAGGGTTTCTCGAAGTTACTTCATTCGAAAACTTAGCCGGAAGAACAACTGGTGACACATGTACTTCTTTTTCCCTAAAGTGCAGAGGTGCAGCAAGATAAGGATAGCTATTAGAAGCTTCCTTTGCTTTATCGTCTCCACCAACATGAGAAGAACCTCCTTCATTACCATTATGAGCAAATTGCTGCTGAAAATTCAGCAATGGTCACTCTATCTTCCTCTCAACCCTCACTAACCCATTCTTCACTCCATTGGAAACGCTCATTGTACCATTCCCTAAACCCGATCGAGCAGCATAAGTCTCAGGACCAGGAAAGGCCGGCAACCAACTAGGTATATGCTCCCCATGAGGGTCTTCTCCTTTTTCCCAAAAACTCTCAATTCCCTTCGACTCTTTAACAACCGGAAACCATGGAACTTCATAAGCAAATAGTATATCATCCCCATCACCAACAAAGTGGACAATATCCCTAACAATCCCCAAATTGGCAACACAGCGATTAACATCAGATGCACCACAAACCCTATACCTGATTCTAACTCTTCCAACCCTGAATAACATCGAACACATTCGCTTCCACTCTCCCGGCAAAATTAGCATTAATATTCGCAGTTTTCCCTATGTTATAAATGTACCGAACAATAATGTCTGATAATGCTTCTAAGGCAGAGTGCTGGAAACTCTGAAACCCTACGCTTTCGCAAACTTGTGCAACGGCAACCCTCGCGATTGCAAGGGCAAAATCATCACTTTTGATATAGAATTTGGAAGACTTTGATTGATTTTTCGAATTTTCTAATTCTTTTTTATTCTCGAAACCGCCATCTTTCATGTTCAATTACTCTTCGTATCAATAGAAAAGAACAGAGAGAATTGAAGGCTGAAAGCTTACCTTCTTTTATTAGGGTTGAAGAATGGATGCGAGCATTTGAGGAAGAAATAAGGGAATTAGGGTCGGAGGTCTGAAATTGGGAAATTTTAGATTTGATTTAAACCCTAGATAAATCTTCGACTGTCATATAGATGGAATTAAAGCCTTGACTTTGAATAAGGGAAATGTTACACTCCCTCATTTTATTCACACATATCTAAGCGTGAGTCTGAATAGATTGTAGGCTACGACGCGTTTAACTTAATATTTTTTTTTATGAGTTACATGTTATAATATTTAATTTTATTGATTATTATTTTTACATTAATAATAAATAAACTTATTATTAATTTAAACTTAAAAGTTTTTATCCATGGTTACTTCCAAATTTATTCAACCAATGAAAATTATTAAATAAACTATAATCAAATGACACTTTGATTAGAGGAATTAAGAAAAAGGGTCCAATTCTTTTTTTTTTTTTTTAAATGTTATCTTTCGTCTATGCTTGCAGTGATGTCTTCGATTTTTTTGTTTATGGGTTAACACTATTCGTTTAGACTTAAAAATTTATTTGAAATTTATGAAAATTTAGATAAAAATATTAAGTTTAAAAAATGAGTTTGAACAAAAAAAAAAAAGATTCGTTTAAAATATGAATCGAGTTCGAGTTTAAAAATTTAAAGTTTGATCTCGGCTCAATCTAATCCGTTTTAAAATTTATAATATTTTTATATATTATGTAATTTACAACACATAGAAAAATAAATATATACTATATATATAATATCACTTTAATATAAATATTAAAATAATGTTAAGATGACTATATAAAATATTTCAATAAATAAAATAAAATAAATATTTTTAAAAAAAAATAATATAAACGAGCTTAAAATGAATTTAAATTAATCTTTTGCAAATATGAGTGAACTTGAGCAAAATTTTAGATCTATATTTTGAATCAGGTTAAATTTGAAAAAAATATAAAATATATTAATATTATATTTAGGTCCAATCTAAACTCGACCCGACTTACCCTATGAGATCTCATCCTAGACGCTAGGATTAAGGGAAGATGATCCTCCTGATGGTGATGATTTGGTGGACGATCATATTGATGGGGAGGTGGAATATACTTCTTTCAACTCTTCTTCTATTTATTTTAAATTTTCTCCTATCAATATTTAATTTGAAATTTTAATTACAATTTTATCAAGATTTTAAGAAAAACACTTCTATTTTATTAAAAAAATTAGTTACAAGGTTAAATTTTGTTATTAGTTTTTAATCTCTATAGTTTAATTTGATAATTATTAATTTCGGTATTTTTCGAATTATAAAATTTTAATTTTCATCAAATGATAATTGTTAAATTCATTAAGTTAGGTTATGGTATTTTTAAAATTTGTTGTGACAAACATATTATCATATGTGTAATGACATGTCAGCTTGTTATTTTCACGTATGAGACACTAGAAATCCAATTAATGGATCAACGACTGTCATGCATCAATATTTAAATTTCAAAATTTGAAAAGTATATAGACTTAGAATGATCCACTTAGAGAATATGAACTAAATCTACAGCTATATGCATAGTACAAGGCTAATAATTGAATTTAACAAAACATGTTTAACTGCTATGGTTTGGGGTAGAACTAAAATTTCATAATACAAAAGTGCAGGGACTACCATTGACAAATTCTAAAAATACAAGGATAAAAAATGACCAAATTAAAATATAGGACTATGTTCACAACTTAATAAAATTTAATTGAGTTACAGCTAAAAAGAAAAAAAATTAAAATATGCCATCAGCCCATGTACTATTCGTAAATTTAAAATTTAGTCCCTTTACAAAATTTAAAATTCAAATCTAACTGTTAATACTATTAAAATTATTTTATTAAATTTAAATTCATTATAATATTTTTTTTATTACATGATTAAGTGAGTAATTTTTTTTTTAATTTCAAAAAGTTTTATATTTTTCACTATTTATGTTTTTCACAGGAAAAAAAGGAACTTTGATGTGTTGCCTTCTTTATTCCTTTGGAATTATGATATAATTCAAGTTCTGACAGTTAAGGTGACATTAACAAGCTAAAGATTTGTGATAGTGGGTTATGTTTGAGGCTCAATTGCAGAGCACTTAGGAGTTATGCAGTGTTTTATCACAGATATCTTCCTCTTTTGTTTTATAGTTTGAATTTAATTTTATTCGGATTAAATGATATGATTAAAATTTGTTATGATGTTTTTTATTATCGATTCGCGATTCAAGTATCCAACTGAGATCGATTCGATGCAATTGCGATAACTTGCATAATTCGTTAGTATAAGTTTGCACGTGTGAGTTATTCGCATCCGACGTGATGAGTTCACATCATTATGCAAGTGAACTCATATATAAGGAACACATGTTAATTTTAGAATAAAGTACATGTTAACTTGCATGAAAATATATCTGAAATATCACATCTATGAACTGTAACATATAAATAGGAAAACGAGTCTCCTTAAAAGAAAAACACACAAAAATGCTCAACAAAACTTATTCTAAATATTTGGAAAAGAAATTCCAATAACTCGTAAATAAATTTGGTAATGATTTATCTTTAGTAAAATTCATATTTTGATGGAAAAGACACAAAGAAGGCGACATATTCATTAAAGAAAATGTTGCATGAAGAAAAAAAAAGTTTTAAACATAGTATAGATATCAAACCTACTACTTAAAAACTAATATCCTTTAAAATTAATACCCTAAAGCTAAATTAAATATATATTTTTGTCAGAATCTTTTTTCACTTTTATGTAATCAATTATAATGAAAAAAAAAAAAAAAAAAGGCAAAAGGACTGTTTATGGTAATATACTAAAAGAGCTAATCAAAGATATTGCATGCAAACATGCTCAAACACTCACAAGTCACAACTGAACTGAAAAGAGATGAACATCTCAATTTAGCTAGCTATATATATATATAATCTATATCATATATCTCAATTGCTAATCTTCATTAAATGGAAATAAATCTTTTTCAAGGACCATTTACCATACATATTATATGCTTAGCTATCTGCAACTTTCCATTTCACTGTACAAAACCCTAGAAAGCAAGCTGTAAGCAGCACCACCAGCAATTTCAGAACTTTGAACTCGAGTGTAAGTATTTCTATATATTTGTAAACACATAAGAAAACATACATACAAAATAAAATTCTTCAAAAAAAAAAAACAAAAGAATCAGAATAATATAGCTAGTCCAAGGTAATGTTGCAATAGAGCAGCTTTTGACTTGAATTAGATGTGAGGGCAGCTGGTTAGTGTACATCCATACCAGGCTTTGTGGGGGCTATTTTTTTCTTCTTCCAGAAATGAAGGGCCAGGGAATAAGTTAACTTTCTGGTTTCTGAAACTACTAAATGTTTAACTTTTTTATTTTATTTTTTGTTTCTTTCAATGTATTTTCTCTTATATCTGTGTTAATTAAGGATCACAACCTATCTTTTCATTTCATGACAATCCCTCAAATGTGGTCCTTTTCAACCCTACTTTTACCTTAATGTAATTGGATCTTGTGCAAAGAAGTACTGCCTCAAAATCCCTTCATCTAATCTAAATGAACTAAATGATGTAACTTCATCTAATTTTTGGATATATAGTTTTATACATAATCTCATATACATATACAGAAAATGAAGAAGAATGATATATAAAAATCCTATAAAAATGAAAATATATCTTAAATTTGCCAAAGATAATAAGAAACTAGTTGATCTCTCTTTAGACAATATGTTTGTGACATGCATGCATCTTGTGCAATATTTCAACATAATTCTATAGCATTTCATTGATCATTCAGTCCCAAAAAAAAAAAAAATCAAGAACTATATGAACACTTTGGGGTGTTAATTATATCCCAATATTATCAAACTACACATACAGCATCATATATATAGTTCAATTATTTTTAACATTTGCTTTCAAATATATGAAGATATGATGTTCTCCAATCACCCAAAAAAAAAAAAAAGTTAAATGAAATCAAACCTATAAAACTCAATTGTCTGCTTCTCACTTCCAGGAAGTAGAATTTCTTTGAAATTATATGTAAATAAATGGATTCAAACAGTACCTTTTTCTTCATATTTATATATATATATATGTCCTCAGGCAAGCCAAGGGGTTCCTCCTTTCTTGTCATTTAGAAGGAAACTCGTCTTCTTTACCAGGTTGACTTCCATTGATGTTTAGAGAATGGGGAAGAAGCCTTGGGGAGATACTCAAATGAAAGGGTCTGAGATCAGGTTGGGTGATTGAGTATGGTGGAGGGTTAGCAAAAGGGTTTTGAGCACCTGAGCTCAGCATTTGGAACTGGTTTTGAGAACCAGATGATAGAGATAAGGTGGATGACAATGGCACAACATTGAAATTGTGTACTTCAGTCTGGGGTGCTACAAATCCATGGCTTCCTAGATGTGGTAAAGGAAAATTGGAAGGTTCGAAATGATAATAAGAACCATATGGCATCGGCATCGGCATTGGCATCGGCATTGGCATTGACACTGCATTGTTTAACAGTGCTGGCATAGGAGAATGATTGGATCTTTGTAAACCATAATCTGTTTGAACTTGATGACCTTCACTTGCTTCTTCATCTCTTTTGCTCCCTTTGCTTGATTCCCTCACAATATCTTTGGATTTAGCTCTCCAAAACCCTCCCGCAGGATCTTGTTTGGTTGGTTGTTGAGAAGCATTTAGGGGCATTTGAGGGTTAAGGGCAAAGTTACCTTGTAGTATTGGGAGTGGTGGGAGTTCCTCAATTTCATGTTTAGCTGCCTTAAGCAACCAATCGACAACCTTACTTGGCTGGTTAAGTCGAAGCCTGTCTTGAAGATCATACAATTGAATTGCAGTCGGGACTGAAAGCCTCACCCTCCGGTCCCTCAATCCTCTAATGGTGAAAACTTTACTGTGTCTGTCTTTTCCACCAAAGGCTCGCGAAACACGTACGATTCGAGGATCTTTCAGTCTCAACAGTGGCGAAGAAGTCGATGCACCTTTACGCACCTTATTGCTGCTTTCATCTTCTTTGCCTTCTTGTATGGGAGAACCCGCTTCTTCTGAACTTGGAATCATCTTATGTCGCTCATTATTGAAGCATAAGCAGCAGCTTAAAAAAAACCCAGTATTGGATCGATCCTTTTCACCACTTGAAGTGAATCTTTTTCCTTTAATTCGCTTGCCAAAAAAAGCTTCAAATTTTCATGAAAACAAACAAAGACGAAAAGTTGATCAATTAAACCACATATGAACATAGCAAACAATCCCACACTAAAACAAAACAGATCCCATTTTTTTTTTTCTCGAGAAACAAGCAAGACCTTAAATTCTATACGCTAATCATATAGAAGCTGATTAAGCTCAAACATGGGTTGCTCTAGTAGATAAAAACAGAAAACAGATATAAGGATCTAAGGCAGATCTATAGGTAATTATATGGAGAAGAAGAAAGACCAAATATTCTTTGAAATATTACATGTATATTGAAAGATGAACGCAAACCTTGAAACTTTTGATTGCTAGATTCAGTTAACCCTCCCGCATATATACATATATATATTGCCTTGTAAGAGAATATAAGTTATCATTGATGAAGTCGATTCATTAGAGAGAAAAAAAGGAAGATGCTGGAGTTGAACCGACCATTGTCCATGGAATGGAAGAAAAGAAAAGAAAAGCAAAGCAAAGGCAGTGGGGTTGCCGCGTGGCCTAGTTTTGCCATATCTGTCAAACAAGTATGCTAAAGTCCATATCTTATCATTTCCTACACTTGAAGCATATTTTAAGCAATCATTGCACCAATAAGATTCATTAGAGCTTTAAGCAAAAGCTTTGCAAATTCAATATATATTATAATGGAGGCTTAATGAAATGATCGCATCAAAGTGACTCCTCTTCTAATGGTGTTAGTTTAAGTGAATCATATACCGAACAACATCAGCAATGATTGCAATTTACACAATTCAAATCTATAATATTAATGCAAGTATGTAATAGGGGACCATGCTGTACATTTCGATGAGGCATGCTTTTATCGACAACTACAAAAGGACATTGGTGACTGAATCTCTCTATCACATGGGGTTGAATCAATGCACGCCAACACTTTTGTGGAAGGTTATTTTTATTTTTATTTTCTTTTTTTCAAGTGGACTAATGCTTGTTGGATCTAATATTTGATGTTATTTCAAAAAAATAATTAAAATTCTCTTAAATAGTCGAAAAGGGAAAGGTTTTTTTAAAGAAAAAGAAATTAAGCATGCTTTAATTTAAGGTTTTGTTTGTCAGGTTTGCCACTAACCATTTCTTGCAAAATGTGTAAGAAGTAGAAGCTAAATTTGTTTTAAATTATTAATAACACTCGGGGGAAAAAGAAAAGAAGAAAGTCGTTGAATCGCTGTCACATAGTTAATGATCGACATATATCAGTAAAATTGATATCTAAGGCTGTCTTGGGGTGATGTATTACTCTGTTCATATGCTCATTTTCAACAAAATGGTGTTTAATAAGTTCGAGATTTTATATTTTCTTTTTTATTTTATAAATCAACTCATTTTCAAATAAAAATTTGTCCAAGAAATTTGGAATTTTTTAAATTTTATTGCTATCTTAAATTGCTTATTTATTTAAAATGAAAATTGCAGTAGAAGTGTTAGATTATAGTGATCATTACGGTTTGGCACTATAAAAATTATGTAAACTAAAACACAAAGAACATCAATGATTTATTTATGTAGTTCAGTTTTATTACGTCTGCAGATTCTAGCTCAGTGAATAATTACATTATTTTTGTTTACAAATACAACAAGTGGTTCACACTCTATTACTCCCAAAATATAGAAATCTCATATTAGAATGCACTCAATAATCTCTTATACAAAATTAAGACAAACCTCAAAGCATATATTCAATTTTGGCCTACTAACATAGAATCTAATGAATACAAAGTAATTTCTTGAAAGTAACTATTACAATTACAACTATTAGAGGCACAATCAATCGAAGATATGAGTTCCTAAATAGCAACACAGTCTCAATCGATCCTTCATGTTCCAAGGGTTGATTTTATTCATTCAAATCCAATCCAATCCAATCTTCAAAAGCTAACAATTGGTTTCCATAGATGATAAGTGAATTATTTAAGTAATTTATTTGTGTATTTTGGATTAATTATGAAGAAAGTACTTCTAATTTCCACATTTTCTTATCAGGTACACAAATTGGTATTTCTTCACCTAAAAGCAAGCAAAAGTGGATTAAATTGAAGACATGTGTGAAGAGATGGGCTCTATTCGAATTTGGGGGACTTTGAGGGCTTAATTGCAAAAGCAACTCCTAGTTGAAATGGTTAAAATAAGTTTAGTCAAAGTTGTTTATTTTATTTTGTTTTTACTAATTTTGTTATTTTCCTAATTTCATTTTGACTAAAATTATTTATTTTAAGTAAATAGGGCAATTTAATCTAGGAGGACTCAAGCTATTTTTAGTAACCCAATTGTGTATAAATAAGGTTACTTGGGTTCAATTGAAGGATGTACTTGGATTTTGTGAAGCAATTGAGAAATTCTCCTTTCCCCATTTTCTCTTGTCTTTTGCGTCAGAATTGTCTGCCATTTCCATTCATTTTACAAATTTGTCTAATTGTTCTCTCAATCCTTCCTCATTTTCATCCTTCATAATCACAAACAATTCACCACATTCATCCATCAAGCATGATTAAAATCATGTGCCGCTAAACACTTTTTAGCCTTAGTCCGGTTGTCACTCCGTCAAAGGGGACAGGTAACATTTTTCTAACTTTCATTTATTTTTTTTATGACAAGGTCTGAGCAGACACCTCTCAACGACTTTGAACCGGAGATAGAGAAATTAGCTCGAAGGTTGAGAAAAAAAGCTCACGGTAAACGTCTACAGATAGAGTTTGAAGAAGAAACTTTCACTAAAGAAATATTCAAGTGACGAGGAAGCAAAGATAATGGAAGATCAGAATCAGACTATTCGACAACTTGCAGCAGTATCAAACGAACAACAACCGTTGTGTATAACTTATCCAACGGGAGGAACACTGTTCGAGTTAAAGTTAGGCTTAGTCCATCTATTGCCCACTTTTCACGGGGTTCAAAACAAGAATCCACACAAGCACTTGAATGAATTCCACATGATGTGCACGAGCATGAAACCTCAGGGAGTAATAGAAGACCAAATTGAACTTCATGCATTTCCTTTTTCATTAGCTGACTTTGCTAAAGAATGACTATTTTATTTACCGCCAGGATTTGTTAACACATGGGCTGATATATCTCGTTTATTCCTTGACAGGTTTTTCCCAGTCGCACGAGCAGTCGAGTTGAGACGAGATATAGTGGGAATTCAGCAAAAGGAGATTGAAACGCTCTACGACTATTGGGAGCGGTATAAAAAGTTGTGCGCAAGCTGCCCACAACACAGACTTTCCGACAGTCATTGCTGCAGTATTTCTATGAAAGACTACTTCCCATGGAGTTGAAGATGATCGATGTAGCCAGTGGAGGAGCACTTGTTAATATGACTCCCTAGAGAGCTAGGGAGTTGATTTCAACGATGGCTAAGAACTCTCAACAATTCCAACATGCTACAGAACCCACGAGACAGGTTCATAAGTTAAGTACTCTGACTTTGGAAAATAAAATAGATAAGCTCACTAATATTGTACAAAATTTGCTTGCAGATAAGTCAAACCCAGCGAAGCAGTGTGGAATTTGTACCATGTCAGCCCGACAGACTCATGTCCTATCTTACACGAGGATTTGGCAGAACAAGCAAATGCTTTTGAAAACTTTCCAGGTCCACCCTAACGACGGTATGATCTCTATTCAAACACATACAATGTTGGGTGGAGAGACCATCCGAACCTAAGTTATTGATCGAATCCTCGGTTCAATCAGCCATATCAGCAAAGGTCTCCTCTAAATCAGCAGCTACCACCTCCTAAGATATCCTTGGAAGCTATTGTTGAAAGGTTAACCACTAGTATTGAAAAATTTAAAGAAAAGACTAACTTGCATTTACAGGAAATAGACAAGCAGATGAGCAAGCTGGCACTCACGGTTAGCTGTTTGGAGGCTCAAGGAAGGCTACCATCCCAAACGGAACCCAACCCTCGACATAATACAAGCGCTATTACGTTAAGGAGTGGTACAATCTTAGAACCCGTGACTGGCATGAGTCGTGCTCACGACGCTAAACGCGAAGAACAGAAATTAGATTCAGAAACTCCAATATAATCGTCACCACCGAAACCACTTGTTGTGCAACCTGTATTTCCAGGAAGGCTCACCCAAGGCAAAAAGGAGCAAGAAGATAAAAGAAATTTTAGAGACGTTTCGAAAGGTGGAAATTAATATTCCCCTACTTGATGCAATTAAACTGATTCCACGTTATGCAAAATTCTTGATAGAATTGTGCATCAGGAAAAAGAAGCTTCAAGGAAACGAGTGGGTGAATATGGGAGAAAACGTCTCCGCTGTGTTACATAAGAAAATTCCACCCAAGTGTAAGGACCAAGGTATGTTCTCAATTTCTTGCAAAATAGGTAATGTTGGCATTAAGAAAGCCATGTGTGACTTAGAAGTATCCATCAATGTCATGCCTTTATCTATTTTTAAATCTCTAAATACTGGTCCTTTGAAAGAAATAGGGGTAATAATTCAATTGGCAAACAGATCGTGTGTGTATCTAGAAGAGGTATTGGAAGATGTCCTCGTTAAGGTTAATGAGTTAATCTTTCCCGCAGATTTCTATATCATTGAGTTAATCTCTAAATACTGGTCCTTTGAAAGAAACAGGGGTAATGTTGGCATTAAGAAAGACCGCTCCTCAACACTGCGCGTACAAAGATTGATGTTCGTAGTGGGACACTCACTATGGAGTTCGACGGTGAGATTGTAAAATTTAATGTTTATGAAACAATGGGCCGACCTAGTACATTGTCGAATGTTTCTTGTGTTGATGTTGTTGAACCACTGACAAAATTGCATTTTGAATATTGTGAGGTAGATGAGTTACAAACTGTCTTATGTAGGAGTTTAGACCTCGAGACTATGAAAAAACTGGAATAACTCAAGAAGGAATTCGAGAGCAATGAGCAAAAATCGAAACCTTTCTACGAGAACTTTCAAGTGCACGTAATGGAAGGATTGACCCGTAGTACGTCAAACGGATAACATTTAAGTTTGTCGAGCTAACAACGTTAAACAAAAGCGCTGTTTGGGAGGCAACCCAAATTCATTTTTATTTTTAATTTTTAATTTTCAAGTTTAATTTCAGTTGAATAAAGATTGTTGTTTAATCCATTTTTGTGTGTCATTTTCAGGGTGCATCGTGGCATTTTACGAAAATCCAGTATCAGTCGTGGCACGAGCACGCCTTGTTAAATTTCAGTGTTGCCATGTGTTGAAACATACACCCAAGATTGAACCAATCAGTACCAACCCGAACTGCCTAAACCATCCTCCGCTTCATAAAAAACACAGGGAGTACACTTTGCACAATCTTTTTCCATTATTTACATTTACACATTGAGGGCAATGTGGGATTAAGTAGGGGGATTCATTATGCATGCCATGACTTAAAATGAGATATAACTTGCATTAAAGTTTGGATTAAAGTCTTGTAAAATAAAAATAAAAATGGGACACGTTCATTTATACTTGTGTAAAATTTAAGTGGTTTTTACACTCTTTCGTAATGTTTTATACGGTTAATATTTTAATAATTCAACTGTCATATTCCATACTTTATGCATGTAGATTACACATATCAAGTTTGACATGAATTAAAAAATTTTAATTGCCCGTTTTATGTAAAAGGATTTCAACTGTTAAACACATATAATATTAATATAGACAATATTTTAGATTGATTATAACGGTTCAAATGAAAAATTTACATAATGACAAATACAAATACAAATATTTTGATAAATTCAATAGTTAAATTATTAAAATATTACAAAAATGTGTGAAACCACTTAAATTTTACTTGTAAATAAATCTATCGGATGAAAATTATAAAGCCATTACTAAATTAGTTTGCAAAAGAATATAAAATAATTTAATTATTTCATGACAAACTAAAAATAAAAATCTATGAAGGATTAATGTAGAACCTAAAAAGAAAGAATTTTACTTGAATATATTTCTAAGTGGTACTCTAAATCTATCTTTTAAAAGGTAAACCTTTATTGATACAATAATTAATAGATCGTGCATACAGGAAAAAAACCCTAATAAAACGTAATTCTACCACTAGAATCTCCAGAATAGTTTATAGCCTCAAATCAACCAAATCAGCATAGGCAAAAAGAATATCGAGCTTGAAAGCTCGACTGTACCGATTAGAGTCGAAAAAATTTAAGCCTATGACGACTCCAATTCAAGAGAGTCTGAGTTCTTGAATCCAAGATAAATGTAACTCGAGTTAGAGATGAGTTTGATGCAAAATCTAAAAAATTTAAGATAATTTTTACGTGAGCTTGATCTTCGAAATATTTTCTAATAATTTTTTTCATTGTAGTTATTACTTGAAAATGATATTGTGCATTTACAATTATCGAACGAGCAAAAGAGATTTTTTTTGAAGTTAAATTGAATATCTATTTTATTAGAGTCATGTTTGACATGGCAAAATATATGTTGGAAACATGAAAAAAAATATATAAATTGTTACTATTTAAAAGAAATTAATGTAGAAGGAGAAATAAGATTATTATGGATTTTTAAGATTGAAAAGCTATTTAATTAAAAACCTGAATGCCTCAGACAATAAAACCAAAAGCAGGAAGTCATGGAAATTGAGCCGAGAAAGAAAAGCACCCATCCATGGAGAAGATTAAAAGACAAAAATGAAATCTGCATTAAGCGGTTTGATTGGTGGTTGATAAATATGTGGTGTGTAGTCTTAATAGGAAAATTGTGAATTGATAGTTACTGGAGAGTGGAGACATTAACCATTACCTTACAGGGTTGGGACCCTTCTGCTTTAAAACATCCACTAGGGTTGAAAATTGGACCACACAACTTTTCTGCAGAAAGATATATGTATGGAGTGGCCTAACATCGAGTATAATGAAGAAGAAGAAAATCAAAACCCCTTCTTTCAACTGTCAATTGATTGGATCCTACCCTTCAAATTTAAGTTAGAGTTATTAAATAAATTGGGAGAATTTTATTCACTCTAAAAAAATCCATGACAGCATGAGATAATAATTTCGACCTATTATTATTATCATGGGCATGTGCAGTTTATATGTATCACAGATAAGCACATTTACATCTACCAACCACAATAAAAAGGATGCAATGATAACACATCCACAGCCGCAAATTTAAATCCCTGACTTGAGTCGCGAGAAAATGGTGCCGTGGGCAACTTCTTTTGTTCATCTTGGAAAGAAAATTCAAAAAAACAGCTAGCTTTTCACTTATTGAAAATGATTTCGTCTTTGACAACCATATCTATGGATGGTGAGAAAGTGGATCCCAGTTTGAAAAATATAGCCAGTACCTCTGCTGCTATTGTCCAAATACAACATAATCTCTAAACATCCTTGGAATATATTTGAAACCCTAGAAATGCACCAAGCCAAAGAATGAATGGCAGAGCAACTTTGAAGCGTTTGGATGGTGATTCACAAGAGTCCTTTTAAACCTCCTATTAGAGTAGTAAAGTCAGTAGTATTAGAGTCAATAGTGAGTTAACAGTTATGCCGAATAGTAACAGAATTCATTTGTGCAGTTGTGATTAGCTGGTATTTGTTTAGTTAGTTTACAGTGTAGAGGTTGTGTATAGGTAATGATCCGCTTTTGATGTGTAATGGTAATTGTGCTCCAATAGTGGGTGTTGGTAGTTCTACTTTGCAAGCACAAAATTGAGTTATGTGTTTATCTAACATTTTGCATGTTCCCACCATACGTAAAAATCTGTTGTCCGTGTCTCAGTTTACTCGTGATAATGATGTATATTTTGAGTTTCATCCTTCTTATTGTGTGATAAAGGACGAGAAGACTCAGGCGGTGCTTTTGAGGGGCCACACTCATAATGGGTTGTACCGGGTTTTACTTGTTGACACCAAGTGTGCTGGACCTGCTCGGGAATCTGCAATGAATGCTGAGATGGGAGCTAGAAAGAATACTAATGTGTTTGAGTTGTGGCATTGACGGTTGGGCCATCCGTCACAAAATTTATTCGATCTATTTTAAAAGTTTGTAATGTTGATATTAAAAGTAATAATAAAAGTTGTGAAGTTGTTTGCTCTGCGTGTCAACAAGGTAAGTCGCATAAGTTACCATTCTCTGCATCTACAACTGAGTACAAAAGTCCATTTGAATTGGTTGTATCTGATTTGTGGGGTCCTACGGCAGTAGTGTGCGATAGCAATTGGTACTATGTATCGTTTGTTGACATGTTTAGTAGGTTCGACAAAAATCTCAGGCGCTTGAGTGTTTTATACAATTCCAAAAAATGGTGAAAGTGTAGTTTGGTGCTACCGTTAAACAGGTCCAAAGTGGGGGTGAGTATCGGTCGTTCACTTCTATGTTGACTAAGCAAGGAATTTTGCATCGTGTGACATGTTCACATACATCTAAGCAGAATGGAGTTGCAAAGCGCAAACATCGTCATGTGCTGGAGGTTGGTTTGACATTGCTGAGCCAAGCTAATATGCCAATGCAGTTTTAGGGCTATGCTTTTTCGTGTGCAGTACACCTGATTAATCGATTACCTACACCGGTTCTTCAAGGTAAGTCTCCTTATTCTGTGTTGTTTGGTTGTGAACCTAAGTATGATTATTTGCTAGTGTTTGGTTGTTGTTGTTATCCATATTTGCGTCCGTTTAAAACACATAAATTGGAATTTTGCTCCGAACCATGCACTTTTCTTGGATATAGCTCGCAACACAAAGGTTATCAGTGACTCATGGCTAATGAAAAAGTTGTAATTTCACGGCATGTTGTGTTTGATGAGTCTCGATTTTTGTTTCCACTAATGACTCGTACAACTGAGATGGTGCCTGATCAGGTAACTACTTCTGTCCCGGTTTTATGACCAGTTTCTATTCTTGTGCCGGTTTCACATCCTACTGGGTCGCGAGTAACTGAGGCTACCTCATCACCGGTTTGTGTAAGTCGAATGAGTGATAGTGGGGCACGATTAGCTACTCCGTCTAAGTCTGTGGATGTTGAGTCCTCACTTACACTAGTCGTGTTGCCTGTAGGAAGTGACCCACCACCTCTATCTGGTAACACACATTCTATGATCACTAGAGCTGAAGCAGGTATTTTCAAACCTAAACTTTTCTCGGCTTAGTTACGGGATTGTGAGCCGCGAAATATTGATGAGGCATTTGCAACACCTGAATGGAGACAAACGGCTTAGGAGGAGTTTGATGCATTAATGCGAAATCATACATGGGATTTAGTTCCGTTACCACCTAACCAAAAGGTCATTGGTTGTAAGTGGTTATTCAAAATTAAGAGGAATCCTGATGGTTCAGTCGCGAGACGAAAAGGGCGGTTAGTAGCGAAGGGTTGTTCACAAGTTCCTGGTTGTGACTTCAAGGAAACGTTTAGTCCAGTGGTCAAACTAGCGACTATTAGAACAATCTTGTCTATTGCAGTGTCGAAACAGTGGTCTTTACGACAAGTGGATGTTAACAATGCGTTTCTAAATGGAGATTTGACTGAGGAGGTTTATATGTGTCAACCTCCTGGATATGTCCGGCATGGTGATAATGGGCAACCACTTATTTGTTGGCTAACGAAAGCTTTGTATGGGCTCCGACAAGCTCCTCGAGCATGGTTTGATAAGTTGAAGGCATTTCTTGTGTTTATTGGTTTTGTGGCCTCGAAGTCTGATGCTTCTTTGTTTGTTTGTAATACTACTAATACTCGTATGTTTGTCTTGGTGTATGTAGATGATATTATAATTACAGGTAATGCACCGAAGGAAATTGAAACGTTTGTTGCTCAACTTAATTCTCAATTTTCATTGAAAGATATGAGAGATCTTCATTATTTCTTGGGAGTGGAAGTGACTCGTCTCACTGATGGCTCGCTTCACCTTTGTCAACGGAAGTATATTCTGGATATTCTTTATCGTTGTCACATGTAGAGTGCTAAGTTTGTGAACATACTTATGGCTAGTTCTTCGTGTTTGTCGAAGAATGTGGGGTCTCTTGTTGCAGATCCCAGTGAGTATCGAAGTTTAGCGGGTGCCTTACAATATGTAGTTCTTACGAGACCTAATATAGCATATGTTGTTAATAGGATTTGTCAATTTATGCATTATCCTACTGATGAACATTGTGTGACTTTGAAACGTATTTTACGATACTTACGTAGTACGGCTGAGTAAGGGTTGTGTTTAAAGCCGTCTAATCGATTGTCGTTGATTGGTTATGCGGATGCTAATTGGGGCTTGGATTTTGATGATCGTAGTCTACGACGGGATATTGTGTGTACTTCGGTGATAATCCTGTTTCTTGGTGTTCAAAGAAACAACAGGTTGTGTCTCGTTCTATGGTTGAGGCTGAGTATCGAGGATTGGTTGTTGCAACTACCGATATTACGTGGTTAGTATCACTATTGAGTGAACTTCAGATTCCATCAGTAGATACACCAATCATCTGGTGTGATAGTTCTAGTGTTGTTGCTGTAGCTGCAAATCTTGTGTTACATTCTAAGTTCAAACATGCTGAGTTTGACTTATTTTTTGTTCGTGAGAAGGTGGACAGTGATTTCTTGTTGTTGGTGAAGTTTCGTCTTGTGATCAGGTAGCAGATATTTTGACTAAGCCGTTGTCGTTTGCCTCGTTTGCTCGTCTCATGAAATTGTTGAAGGTTTCCACGGTCAGAACAGATAGGTGAATATTAGAGTAGTAAAGTCAGTAGTATTAGAGTCAGTAGTGACTTAGCAGTTATATCGAATAGTAACAGAATTCATTTGTGCGGTTGTGATTAGCTGGTGTTTGTTTAGTTAATTTACAGTGTAGAGGTTGTGTATATAAAGAAAGATAAGCAACGAGGAGAGTCTGAATATTATTCATTTCAATGGTAAACAAATATTTCTTAGTGATTCTTTCATTTCTCTGCTACTGTTATACAATAGTTCATAAATTCTTTTCACCTCCAATACATGTTTCTCATTCAAAATTCATAACTCTCTCTCTATATATTACATAATGTATGTAATAGAGAGAGAGAGAGAGAGAGAGAGAGAGAGAGAGAGAGAGAGAGAGAGAGAGAGAGAGAGAGAGAGAGAGAGAGAGAGAGAGAGAGAGAGAGAGAGAGAGAGAGAGAGAGAGCCTTCACGTCTTTGTTTGCAGGGTCGAAAGAGATGGGAGAGAAACTTTTTAGGGTTTTGGTTATTTTATGATCAGCCCTCGCATATATAATATATTAAAGTGTAAAGAAGCAATGGGGTTAGCTAGCATGTAAAGATGACACAGTGGAAGGTGTGGCTAACGGTTGTAATAGAAAAGCAAAAGTACAATTATTGCCAAATAACATTCCAAACATACATAAAAAAAAGTACATTATTCAACCTACAATATAATAATTTAGGTGTTAGGTAGATCAGCAACAATTCCAACATCAACAACAGTAAGAAGGGGATACACTTTTGTAATCCAGTTGATATATATGTCTATCTTAACAAAAACAAGCATTTATGTTACCATTTGAGATGAAATACCCAAACCTATGTCTTCTTCTTCATCAACATATAGCCCCTTCATTGTTGTAATATGGGTTCTTTGATGCAAATGTATTGGAAATGTGAGAGACAAGTACCCCCTAGCTGTTTATCAAAAAAAAAAAAAAAAAAAAAAAGGGCTTGAATAGCTTTAAAAGGAAATAACTGTATAGGTTTCTCAGGTTAAAAGGCAAACCTTTTAAAATGTCAAATAAGAACTATCTTTTTAAATTGCTTTTTATTATCATTTTCGTTTGATTTAATTGCTTTTTTTGTTACTTTTTATGCGTCTGTTTTTATGCACAGCAATTATACAGTGAAATAATATTTTTTAAAAATTATATAAAACAACAAATATGACAATCTTAATGTTTTAGAGTTGAATCCAATCATCAGCATATTTTTTAAAGTTTAGATATTATTTTTTATGAATTTTGTATAAAAATATGAAAAAGAAAACAAACACTATTATAATAAGATTTGTTAGTTTATGTTGTACCCGCATAGAGAACATCAAGGACGTCATGGTATATTCTAAGGGAAATTGACACGTCTCTTTTGATAGAGTTAACATTCTAATTAATTATATATTGCCGACCTATCAACCAGTGAACCTTGAAATAATTTGCGAACCTTAGCCTAGCTTGGATCTTAGGCCTATGCATCTCCACTAAGACTAAGACTATGTGAGGTCCACGTGAAACTTGAGGATCATTGATTGTCCGTAGTCTTAAGATGTCTAATCCTAGGTGATAGGTGTCGAATCCACAAAAAATAATACTCCTATGCCAGAACAGTATATAAATAGCAATATAGGGAGTAGAGTCAATCCCACAGAAATTGAGATATCTAAAATTGTTGTTCGGTCAACTGGGTTACACGTCTGGGTAGTTGTTGTGCCTACAACGTGTGACGGTCTGCTCCAATTCTAGGCATAAACGAAATTTAAATAAATAAATCGATACGATGAAATTCTAATTTTAGGTTCAATGTTGCTCCAATTTCGAGCCGATCCTTGATAACAAATCTTCTATTAAGCCAAGTTTTATTTGATAAATTATTTCGAGTCGATATGATTGGGGAAAGATGACGGGTATTTGGTTTGCTTTTGGATATGGATATTTGGAAGAAAAGGACATTGGATAAGAGAATTGAGATTCGTTTTTGCAAAAGAATACAGTGAATTGAAGCCGCCATATGAAAGGGAAACGCTATTTTAAATTATAAAATCGAGATTTGCTTGCTTAATATTTTTATTGTTGGAAGCCCTTTTTTTTACTTAAAAGTCCAAATCAATTATAAAAACTTCTAATTCAGATCTAATTTCACTGGTTTTTATTTTAAAACATGAAGCCCAATCTTATTTGAAGTTCCAAGAGTGTTTTCAAGCCCAATTTGGTGTCAGGTTTGCTAAATCAAACCCATCTTCAATTTTTGTTCCAGGTTAGCAGCCGAACTGTATCAGATTAACAAGAATAAACCAAAAGATTAGCAGTAATCAGGATGAACAAACTCCGTATATAAACCTGCACAAAAAAATTGTAGAGGTCAGAATCGGTAGAATACTAGAAACCTTAAAAAATTCAAAAAAACAGGAGAAAACCGAACAGAAAAGAAAAGAAGAATAAAAAACAAAGAGGTAGATTCTTCCCCTCTCTCCCTGGCTCGGCGTCCGGCCCTTCTCCGTTTCGGGTCACTTGGCCATTCTTTTTCATGCATGCGTTTAGAATAAAACTAGGGGGAGCCCGAGAAGGGGATTTAAACAAGTATAAATAGGGGCAAGCAGTTGAGGTTACTCACTTTTCAATCATGCATCCATCTATCATTCACTCACCCCACATACGAGAGAGCAATTTTGAAGTTTTTATAGAGTAGCCAAATTCAGCACTTTGAGAGTAGTTGTGCATGGGAGGAAAGGAGAAGAAAGGAGGAAAAGGAACACACGCAGTGCCACTAAACATCATCGGAATCGACTTCTTGTTTCTTTCCCTTTAATCTTTTATTTTGTTCAGAGTTGATAAACATGATTGCCATTTGCTCTTTCGCTTTCAATTCAGTGACAATGACTTAATTCTGTTGATGCTAGATCGACTGCAATCTCTTAACTTATGTTATTATTGCTCTGTTGATGTTGTTATGTGCTTTGGTTGTTTATTCATTCAAATAAAATCACCAACATGCTTACTCATACATAATTAATATAGGTAGGGAAGCATATGACCAGATTACTTAAATCCAAATAAGATGATAATTAGCAGACGCAATATTTTAATGGTGCATGCTTAATCTCTTAGTGATTGAATTAATAATAATATTGTTACATTGCATAATCCCTAAATATGATGTCTGCTTATTAAACTTTGAAGTTAATTGAACATAAAAGTATGCTGAACAAACTTAAAGGCTAAAAAGTATGACTTCATAACTTATAAATTCTTAGTAAATAGCCGACTTGTCATGGTTCTGCTGTAACATTATTGACATTGCTTTTAATAATGTTAAATTAAAGGAAAGCAATTAATCCTGTGATTTGTTGCGTATTACTCGTTGTTACACTTTCATTTGTTTTAGCATATTTAGTAATTTAATTTAGGTTAATAGTTAACTCAATTCACATTTTTTCATTTTTAATACCGACTTGTCGTTTGATAAATTTCACAGTATTTGATTTTTGATACATAGTCTCTGTGGAGACGATACTTTATACCTGCTACTTTATTAGTTGTTAATGATTGTATACACTCACACATCATTCGATAATTTTGCGACACTAGAGGGGAAGCATGTGGCCATTGATCTCGTGACATCCAACTTCGAGCCAGAAGAGCGAGCATACATCATTCAATGTCGCGACACCGATCCAAAAAGGCTAATTTATCAACCAAGGGTTTTTTTTTTTTATCGGCACAATCATTTTTTGTTTCCATTTTGTTTTTGCTAATTGTTCTTCGCTGAAATCACTATCAACACATTGATTCAAGGGTTTCCAGATTCAAGCATAATTCAAAATATACGGATTTCGTCATCTCTCTGTTCTACTCTCTTTATTTTACTTTTATTTAATGTTGAATAAAGTGATAGGAAATCTTGCATCCAGAATGGGTGGTAGCTAAGCCTTAGAAAGCGTTGATGAACTGAAGTGAGATTGATTATCTTGGGATTATGGTTTCGCATCTAGTTAGTTTGAGTAGATTAAGTGGAATAAATAATCCTAGAGTTGACAACTCTAGGAAGTTACTTGGGTAGATGAACTCAAAAGGATAGTGTGTTGGGAATTAACTTAATCTAACCCGGTTTAATTTATCAGGTTGAAAGATAAGTAAATTAAGTTGACCAGTTAACTTCGTTATAGTAGGTCGAAAGGTATTAACTAGGTTAATTGTTATGTAATTAGTTAAAGATCCTAGACTTAGATCAATCATGAACATGAAAATGATTCACCCGTCTACTTGCTTAATTGATTTTTTATTTTGGTATTTATTTTCTGTTATTTTATTCTGCAACTTAATTACTTTGTTTTTGTCAAACTATGATTTTGACACAAGTAATATTTAACCCTATTTAGTGTGTAACTCGTATTATCAATTTAGGACCTTTTTAGATAAGCAGTGCATTTACATATTGTTAGTGTAAAAACAGTGATAGCAATGAAATTGGATATTATAGCAATATTATGATGTGAGACAAAAAGACAACTAAACGCAACACTCTAAAAGTAAATGTTCATCTAAGGGGACCCTTAGTTTAAACAAGCCTTGCTTGGGTTACAATTTTCAGAATACTTTCATTACAACGCTCTAAAAATAAATGCCCATCTAATGGGACCCTTAGTTTAAACAAACCTTATTTGGGTACGATTTTCAGAATACTTTCATTATTTAGTTGTAATAAATTATATTACAATTTAATCTGTACACTTGTAGACACTGCACATAAATTTATATATCTTATTGAAGTTTTCTAAGCCTTGACACACGCACGTTGCGTGCGATCATTCTTACATTTTTTCTATGCTACCATCTGGGATGGTCCAGCAACAATGGCGCGGCCATTCTTACATTGTAAAGTCTCTTTTCTGCAAACATGGAGGACAGTTGCTCTTGGGAAGAAGATGACGACTTTTTTGTCTTACTTTGCTTATATACTTTAATTAATTTTAGTTAATTTACTTAATCACAATCAATTAAACCTTAACTCTTCATTAAATTAAGCTAATGATAATTTACATCACATCTCACTAACATATATCTCAAATTGATTTATTTGCTAGTTTGGTCCTTCGGATTATTGTTATTTAAGTCCTCAAGCCTTATCCTAATTAAAAATCTATAACGATTAATCTTTTACAATTTAATCCTTGAGCCTTAGTTGAACATAATTTCGACTAAATCACTTCATCATTTTCAATTCAACAATGTATTAACTCCATAAATATTTATTATTTAATATTTATAGAGAGAGTACCAAAATCACAATTTTCGGCACCATCAAAAATCAGTCTTTTACATCCCAAGAGTACTTCAACTAGATCTATAAGCTATATGGTCTTCCTAAATCTTTAGTGTCTTATTGGGACAAGATTTTTATCTGTCAATTTTGGAAGGAGCTTTCTAAAAAGCTTGACACGCGACTGCACATGTCCATTGCCTACCACCCTGAGAGAGATGGGCAAACAGAAGTCGTCAAGTGGTGTTTAGAGAGTTACCTTTGGTGTATGACTGGTGAGAGACCAGGGGATTGGTTCTCTTGGTTATCCCTGGCTGAATGATGGTACAACACCTTCCACTCAGCTATACAAATTACACCCTATGAAACCCAATATGGACAAGCACCTCCCCATCATTTACCTTATCTAGCTGGGTCTTCAATAGTTGCTTGTGTTGATAGAAGCTTGCAGCAGCGTGAAGCAGCAAAACAACTCTTTCAGTTTCATCTTAAGAGGACGCAAGATAGAATGAAATAGCTTCCAGATCGTAGGAGAAGTGATAGAACATTCCAAGTTTGGGAGCTGTTATATACCTCAAGCTGCAGCTGTGCTGACAACACACGGTCAAGGTGTTGAACCTTGTCTCCTAAGTGTTGAAGCAAAAGTGGGAAAAGTGGCCTATAAACTCGAATTACCTCTGGGGTCTCGCATTTATACCACCTTCCATGTCTCTCAGCTCAAGCGACATGTTGGGAAGCAATCGGTACAAACTGCCTTACCTATTCTTGGTCTTGATGGAGCTAAGCTCAAGGAGCCATCTCACATCATTGACAGATGCATGACTCGAAGGGGTAACCAGACTATCATTGAAGTACTAGTCGAATGGACTAACATATTTCCTGAAGATGGAGAGATAGACGGAAAACAATGGAGAGACATAAAAGCCAACAGAGGAAAAAAACATTAAAAATATGTTTCTTAAAGCATAGAAACCTTCGGAGTAATTTTTTTCCTAATTGAAAATATGTACACTAATTGATTGACAGTGCTAACACTTTGAGTGGGTATCAAAATCATTTTTTCTTATTTTCTGTCGAAAGACTTATCAATTATTCCCAGCTTTATTTTTTTCAAACTATATAATTCCAATCCTTTGTAAACGACATTGATAAAACATTCACATTATATTACACCAAGAAACTGTATAGAATTAGACCAACATTCTTAAATAGAAAATTGCCTCCACTTGCTGCGACAGGAAACTGGTCAAATTTCATAGACAAAAAACAGTGTGGAAACTTCAAGAACATCGGCAGCAAGAAAACCAGGAACACCAGCTTCGACTCGAACCATTTTGGGGTTGTTGTGCCTCCTTTTCCTCTGTAAATTCCTTCTTCTCCACCTCCAGTGGCTGCTGTGGCAGCGGTTGCTGCAGCTGGTGTGATCCCTTAATGTTTCGGTCAGCATAAACGGAGCTCAATCTTCCACCATCAGTGGCTGTCAACCTGAAATGGAACCGAAAACAAGTCAGTGCAATGCTTTTGGTGGCTAAAGGAGCCGATAAGCCAGTGTAAAAAACCTTTTCAAGTACTGAAATTTGCTAGATTGGAAAGTGGCAGGGAACGGAGCTTAACCATTAGTTCATGAAATTAAAGTAATATCTAACAGGTCTAAGTTGAAGCCCAACCTATTTTCTACTAAAGAAAAACGAAAGCATTCATGTGACGATGGACATAAGATGAAAGGAGAAACAATTAGAACTTACACAGGGAAGGTAAAGGAAACGGTGATGTCCTCAGAAAGGCTGGAGATGCAATTGATAGGCAAATTGTTCACTTCTGAGGTGGGTTTCTTTTTCAGGCTAAGATTGCCAACCGCTGCACTATGATCCACAATCGGAGAATTGTCAACTGAACTTCGAACCTCAACCTCAGCCATCTTCGGCTCGCTATGGCTATGATCTTCTGCAACTTCATTGGTTTTGGCCACTGTAGCTTCATTTCCTGACTCTTTGGCTGTATTTTCATCCATTGCATCCAACTCTTTCAGAGACGGCAACACGTTCTTTTGAGCAATGATTTGCTCGTCTAACTTGGTCAATTCTCCAGACTTATATAACATAAAGAACTGGTCCTTTGAGAAGCTGCTATTTCCCACATTAATGCTGAACAAAGATTCATTTGAAGCAGTGCTCCAATCCACGGGCGTTGCAGGCTTCCCACTGAAAATCGAAGACGGTATCCTATTCGGTACGTGGACTTGCTTTTCTTGCTTATCGGTTGAACTCACAAACGAAACACGAACATTTTTTGGTGATTTGAGTTCGGATTTCCCGGTATGATCATCATTGGAGTCATTGTTTCCAAGGAAATCAAAAAGGTACTGAGATGAACCTGATCCTAATGAGGAATAAGAGTCTGAATTTTCATGGCTTGACGATGGTTTAATTTCGTTCAAATTAACTTGATAATCTGTCAAATAGCGCTTGCTGCTTCCTTCCCCTTCTTCATTAACTTCATGACCACTTCCCATATTCTGAATCAGAATTGGCTTCCTGAGGTACAAAATTAAAGTAAAAACTAAGGAATTTACCTAAAATCTCCACTGAGCTCCTTATTTCGAATACAGTAGAAACATATATAAATGAATCAAAACTCAGTTAAAACATTGACAATAGTATTGGACGTTGAAGAAGAGCAATCATATAGTGTCTTCAAAGAATGTAGGGGAAATCTAAGTTGGAAAAGAATGGGATATAAACAAAAAAAGATTGGCTAAAATGGGTAGCAAAGAGAAGAATTCGGATGGCTTCTTTTTTAGTTATTTTTAGAGACTAATCAACCATTTTCTTCAAAGTAATTGAAACAACATTTACCAACTTACTAACATAGTGAGGTTGGGATTTGTTTTGGTGACGGCTTCTAATTTTTACTTAATTTTGTTGTATAAAAAGAAATTGTAATTTTTATCATTAATTTATCTTTTCTATCATTAATTTAGATTTCGGTAAAATGTAAATAATCACCATCATTCAATTCTCATAATCTGTTGGACCCTCCTAAGTACTATAATGCTCGACTCTACTAACATATTATCTAGTAGGGCTCGAACCACCTCTAAATTATCACTATAAATCATAATTCTGTTAAATCATTTGCTAAGTAAAATAAACATGCCATCCAAAATAGCCTTAGATAACAAGTTTTAATTATTTATATTGGCACTGTCTGCTTTCGATTCACTGGTTGCTTGACTTGTTTGTGCGAGAATTTTTTTTTTTTTTTTTTTTTGTATGATTTCTAAATTTATTTGTTATTCTGAGTGAATGATTGTAACAGTAAAGTTTTTTTTTGTTGGGATTGTAATTATTTTACAGTGTAAAAGTAGATTGATTTTAGTCAGTAAGGTTCTAAATCTATTATTGAATAAAATCATTAACTAATCATTGTTCCGTAATGTAGAATTATTATTCAAACTGCGTTAACAAGTCCTGTCATTTTATTATTTTTCTTTATTTTCTTTTAATTTGTTTGTTAATTTGTCAAGTTTCAGTTTGTGTTGAAACATCAATCAAGAATGGAGTCTATGAAGGATGGTAGCTCCATTTCTCAAACCCTCTGTTGGGGATCGATCCGATTAAGCAACAAACAAGTTAAAAATAGCGAAAGAAATTGAGAAATTGAACACACAAATTTAACGTGGGAAAATTCCTCCGAAGAGGATGAAAAACCACGGGCCAAGATAATTTTACTATCATGGCAAAAGAATGAAGAATACAAAAAATGGAGATAAAAACTAAACCTCGAAAACCCGAAAATTAAGAACCCTCAAAACGTAAACACTAAATTCTCCAAAAATGTTAGAAGTTCTCAACTTTAATGGGTATATCTAATGAATGTATTTTCTAAGGTTGTAAAAGAGTCTATTTATAGGCTAAATTTCTAGGTCAAATAATAATAAAATAATCTAGACAAATAAGAGTTTGACTCAAACAAATAAACAGAGTTTAATTTAAAAACAATTAAATAGAATTTAAGTGAAAAATTATTTCTCAAATTTGACTTGAAATAGAAGTCATAATTCAACGTCCACTTAACTGTTGGCTCCTCGAATTATGTGTACTGGAAAGTCTGTATGAAGGCTTTTATCATGTCCCTTGACGAAGCTGCATGAGAAGCTGTTGAAGATGGATGGACTTGACCAATAGTTATTGATACTAATGTTAATACTCGTTTCAAAGAGAAAATCAAATATACTCGCGTTGAAAAAGGGGTAGCTCATGGAAACTCCAAAGCTTTGAATGCTATTTTCAATGGTGTTGATATGGAATAATTTAAAGTTATCTCTATGTGTGAGCCAACCAATGAGGCCTGGATCAGTCTACAAAATCACAATATTAAGGGAATGAAGTTGTGAGGATGTCAAAATTACATATTTTAACTACCAGGTTCGAAAATTTGACAATGAATGAAGAGGAAAATATTTATGAATTTTATGCTAGCTTATATGACATATCTAACTAAACTTGTTATTATCTTGGTGAACATTTTTTTCTAGGTAAAATTGGGGTGGAAAGTCCTTAGGTCATTACCAGAATGATTTGCAATCAAACTTACAACAATTGGAAGAGGCGAAAGACATCACCATCTTAAGCTGGATGACCTGATAGGTCCCCTTCGAACTTTCGAATTGAACTTGGAGGAGGCTTTGCTTGACAAGTTACGGCCATAAAAGAGTATTGCTTTTAATGCCCAACAAGTTGTTCCAATTGAAAAGCAAAATGGTCAGGCTATTAATGAAATTAAAGAACAAATAGCTTTACTCTCCAAGAACTTCAACAAAGCCCTGAGGAGGTTCTAAAAAAGGAGCAATTGGTGATGTTGGATCCAGTGGCATTAATAAGAAGATGCAATCAAAGGATGACTTTCAAAACAAGAAGAATGAAGTGCAGTGCTATACGTACAAGGGTTTTGGACAAATTCAGAATGTGCCAATACCAAAAGAAAGGAAAAATATCTGGCAGTGACATGGAGTGATGAATAAATTGGAGGAGATCACTCCGACTCCGATGAGGAAATAAGCAACTACGTTGTTTTCACTACATCTGCAGTGACATGGACTGTTGTTGGTGCATTGAAGATTTTATTGTTTCTCAATCTCCATGGCATTGCCCGCTCCCCACGATTATTAGCATAGAGTAGCAGTTGCCTCCTCAAGCAAGGGTGGAACAAATTAAACATAGATGGGTCAGCTGCTGTCAATACTGGTAAAGTGGAAGTTGGCATGCTCATAAGTGATAGTAGATGAGTGCTTACTAACATATCTCTGTACCTCAAGTGTCCAAGTCGAGCTATGGACCCTCAAGGATACCCTTACACTTGCGGGAAATGTTGGAATATCTAAGAGGTTGATGCCATCAGTGTAAATAGTCTTACTAGGATCCTTACGATGACTAACCCACTCTTGTACACCTTGACATATGAATGCAGGACTCTCCTTGAGTAGTTCGAACACTACAAACTGATTTACACGATTAGAGAGAGAACCATGGTGTGAATATGCTCGCAAGACTTGGGAGCAATTTTTCAAATCCCTCGGATGCAGATACTGTATGACTTAGTTAATCCGGGGAGAAAAATCTCGAATACACGAACGGACCACTCGAGCGGGAAATGAAGAAATAGGACAAGGCTCCAAAGCATGTATCAAACCAGACTCAAATGAACCAATAAGGACTTTGTTGAAGAACATCGATCGTTATCCCATTAAAATAGCACATGGTCGACCATCATCCAAATGCCCAGGAAAGAAAAACCAAGAAAATGGACTTCAAACACTCGGACATTCGGCTAGCTTGGCCCACAAAGAACATGGTCAAAGATGCCAATCCACAACCTTTCGACTGGAGCAAGATCTCGTTCAAGCAGGCCACAAGACATGATATGGAAGGAGCTGTAACTATCAAATTCGGACGAGCCGTTGAGATTTAGCTTGAAATTTGCATGTGAGCTCCACCAACTCCATAACTTCCATTTTATTGTATGTGGGTTTTATTTAAGTTTATTCTAACATAAATTTGATTGTTGATCATTGTAATATAGTCATTTGTAGAATGGGAGTAATACAGCATTTAAGTTGCTATAGGTGTAAAAATAAATTCTAATAATGTATATCCACAGAAAGAAGTATAAAGTTGAATCCCAAAGAAATTAATTTCCGAGAAGCAATGGATAACAGCTAACATCATTGCATTTATTATAAATGACAATGACAAGGGAAGATTTCTTCCTACCAATGGATATAGTCAAGGCTCACTTCACCTTCATTCATTGCATTTTTCCGTTATTAGAACCAACTCATCCTTCTCTTAGCCTTGCTCGTATCTTCTCCCTATCATTTCTATCATCAATTATTATTGACAATCGACAAAATAAAATTGGAATTCAACCCCATTTTTCATGATCAACCGATCAACAAAATGCTAAGCTCATATTAAAGAAGAAATTACAAAACCATAAATAAATCAATACAATTATGGCTTTTTTTTATTTCGAGGGTCATTCAACCTTACTTCTTACCTGATTGTTATAAAGACACCTCAATGTATTCGTGTCATAATTTTTACTTGTTATAAAGACATCCTTTCTTAGATTTCAAGATTCCTTTCAAATTAAGACATCAATAATTAGATGGAACATCATGATTTGAAGTCAAATTCAGTGAACATGACTTGAGAATCTGAAAGTCAACATTGATCTCCCGATTATTTACACTTTCATTGTAACACAAGTACAACTATTAAAGTTTTGCCCAAAAATAGAGAGGCAAAACAAATAAACATATACAATAATTCTTTGATATATTGAAAGTCGAAAGTTTTTTTTTTTTTTTTTTTTAGTTTTAAATGAGGTTAAGAAATTTATATTTAGTTAAAGGATTTTTGTTAATTTCGAAAGTAAGTGATTAATGATATTTAATCACAACAGTAATATTTTTATTAATATATAATTTTTATTGGTATTATAACATATTTAACTTTCAAGGTTTATATATTTTATCAATTTAGTTTTAATTTAATAAATTAAACTCGTAATATTTACACATTTTCTCAATATTTACATGAAAAATATAAACATTAAAGGCTAAATTTATTGTACCAATCAAATTATGTACAATTGACAAATAACATCAATGTTGTATTAACTGCTCTTAATTGCTCACTTTTAAAATTATCAATGATTAAATTACTCCAATTTTTTTTGAAAAAGAACAATATTTTGATCTGAGTTCAAGTTGCGCTGCTATTAGGTGTTGCCCTCTTATTATAATTAATAAAAAAATTAAAATAAATAAATAAAATACATTGCCGACGAAAGATTTACTTTCCAAGCAATTGTATCACTATTACAGCTCATGCTGCAATTCTATGAAAAAGAATTGTTTGAAATTCCAACTAATAACAATACCAATAATTTCCTTAAAAAAAACTATACCAATAATTAAAAACTAAAAGTTACCGACAATTCCATTAATTAAAAAAATATTTTATAGGAAAAAGTATCAAAATTCCCTTTGCTTTTAAATTTTAAAATTAAATTTCTACAAAATTAAAATTAAATAAAAGTTTCATTAGTTTCTTTATAAAAAAAAATTTAATAGATATATGATTAAATTGATTGGAAGTAAACTACAATTAATGTTAATAAAATTTCCAAGTTAAAATTAATTAAGAGTTATTAACTATATTGAATATATATGATAGTCTTAGTTTGATTGGCATTAATATTACTTCTAGTATAGAATGATTTAATTTCGAGTATGTTAAAATGCGATTATACTTCTATTTAAATGTTGGATTGAAATATAACAGAAATTGAACTAATTTAATAAATACCTTTTAAAGGTGAAAAATAATTCAATAAAAAATAACACAAACACGATATAAACATATAATATTTTTCTCTGAATTAAATTACTATGACAACTTATGCATAAAATGAGTAATTGAAATTGTTATAATAAATATCGAGAATGATCGCAAAGTAACAAGAAAAAAAAAATAAAACACACAAATTTTACGTGAAAAAACTTTCGAGAGAAATTACGGGCAGAGGAGGAGAAGTTCACTAATGCTGAAAATCGAATGATACAAGAGAAATTTCGACTATATCTATTTAAATTAAGTCACTAAATAAATTGTACAAAAACACATCACAATTAAAAATAATATGAATCCAATCAAAATTTCTATAAAAAAGGAATTTATATAATAATTTACCAACAAATGTAAAAAAAACTTATAATTTTCTGAATCCATAGAATTAATATAAATGCAATCATGATACAGAAATATCATATGAACAAATGAAAATAGAAGAACATGTCAAAACTCGAAATCCATGAATATATAATTTTCTTTCTTGAAAATAGTAGTGAAAAGCGTCATGTTAAAGCATTCACTTTATCACGTGCCAAGTTAAGCAAAATTGAATTTCCCTCAATTTGGATTAACAATTGACTTTGGAAATTCACTTTTTAAGTAGTTTATTGATTTATAAATATTTCCAATTTCCAAAGCAGTTTGACCCATTTCACACGAGTGTGTATTTAATTGGTTAGGTCTTAGGGCTCTTTTATTAGTTTTTCCTACGGTAAATTCAAAAAATAGTCACTGTTATTTGTTTCAGATTATATTTTAATTATTTAGGTTTAAAATATTATATTTTAGTCATTTATATTATTTTTTTATTGTGAAGTGGTCACTCTGTCGTTAAGCTCCATTACCTTTTTAACAGTAATCCTACGTGCTAGTCCGAATGAGTTTTAAATGCCAATTTATACGTCCACTTCGTAACAAAACGATAACATAAGTGACTAAAACGTAACATTTCAAAAGCACGCGACTAAAATATAATCTGGGACAAACAAAAGCGACTATTTTTAGAATTTACCCTTTTTCTTAATATACTTTTGTGTGATGTTTAATCACACGATGATTTGAATCGACTTTATAAATATTTATCTCAATTATTTGTATGTATATATTAAAGGTAATTGATTTGATTACATGGAAGACTTGTTCAGCGTTGGAAGAAATTGTTGGAGTAATTATGGTTCCAACTACAGAGATAGTTGTAGCTGGTACGAAATCATTATAAATATTTTGAACCAAAATGTGTTGCGCTTAACATTAATGGTCTTTGAAAAGTTTCTATTGCCTATCTATGATGCTTAAACGTGCAGAATCAAATCAACAAGAGTAGGATCAAGTCTTTCAATGCAATCCAAGTTCCTTTCATTGTAATTGGTATGCATCTTAACAAGCCTAAATTCCTATATATCTTAAGCCTTAAGCTTGCGTAGTTAGAGAGTATGAGAGTTAGCTTCGGTGAGAAACTTATTTGCGAGTCCATTTTTGTATGCCGCTTGATTTTATAGTTGAGTTTTCTGGGGGAAACTTTTAGTGGAAAGTGATCCATATCTTAATACAAAAGCGAGGTTGTTATTTGAATAATGGTAGAACTCAAATCATTACTGGTATGTGTTTTTAAGATAGCATATTAAATCTATGAGCAAGGCCTAAAATTCAAATTGCGTAACCAAACTTTTGGTTGTGTTGTTCTTCGCTTGTTAGTTGCTTAGTTATAATTGCCCGTGTATTTGCTCACGTATCAACTCACAAAATATAACGATTTCATCCGTTGTTATTGCATTTGTTTCACTAAAAACAATTTTTGTAAATTTATTTCTAAAAGATTATTTTTTTTATTAAAAAAGCGGATATTTTTGTGTTTGAATCATTACTGTACAATAATATTCCTTATTTGACAATTTTTTTAAAATAATTTCGTAAAAGCTATTTTTAATGAAACAAACACGACATAAATTGCTATATGTTACAAAATATTATCAATGCATTTTCTTTTTAACAACCGAATTTTTTCTTATAATACCTATATAATTTTATATAGACTTAATAATAAAAATGACTAATTAAAACTTAAATTTGAAGTCATGTATGATAGTGATAATAATACACTGTAACTGGAATGGATAAATGAAACTAAACAGAATTTAAACAAATACCCATATTTATACTATTAAAATATATTTATTTTATATTATAAAATATTTATTACTATATATTTATAAAGTATAATCTATATATTATGTTGAACTGAATTAGTTGCTTAACTGCAAGAAACAAAGCATGGGAAGTGACAACTGAAGAGTGCATTTTTATCATAACTGTGACTACCAAAATAAAAAAGAGGACAACAAAATTGTTTGTGCAATTTGGTTTCCCTATCTTTATTGAGCCTAATTCAATGAGATGAATAAATTATTTTTGAACTTAATACAACTAATGAACCTAATTCTAACACGTCTAAAAAATCATTGCTTCTGTACTTCAATTACTAGACTTCTCACTACTAAATTCTCTCATTGAAAACTTAGTTTGTAAAACCA